>JAVJIF010007468.1:0-195017 GCA_038442645.1 Agave tequilana
TGTCGGGTCGACCCAATCCGATTTTTATACATGTTGAGTAGTAATCGGGTCGGATCGGGTTGACCCGACCCATTGCCATTCCTAATTTCAGTAGCCCCGTCAGCACTCTAGTTGTTAAACACTGTTTGCTATTCTTACCTCCGGCTAGCCTAACTCCGCTTAGATATTTGCTCACTTGCTAATTACCTGCTCGTCAATTTATCTTTTTCTTCTCTTACTGGTTGTGAAGAGTTTGAAATCTTACTTGTACTATTTTTTCGGAAATTGCATGATTTTTCGGTATTCGTATCAATCTCGTATATTAGCACACTACTTTTCTGTATCATTTCGCTTGACATGGTTACATATACCATGTTGTCTCTTGTCATAGCATATGCATCTAGGCAACTGAAGACTCATGAGCGGAATTACCCAACTCATGACTTGGAGCTAGCAGCTGTGATATTTGCATTGAAGATCTGGAGGCATTATCTTCTGGGAGATAAAGTGTTGATATACACGGATCATAAGAGCCTCAAGTATATTTTCCTCGCAGAAAGAGTTGAATATGAGGCAGAGGAGATGGCTTGAACTGATGGCGGACTATGATATTGACTTGCAATATCATCCAGGCAAGGTCAATACAGTTCCAGATGCACTGAGCAGGATGCCAGAGAATAGAGTGCTTGTCCAGCTCACTCAGCAGAAGGAGTTGATTCGAGACTTCATCAGATTGGACTTGATGTTAGTTCGAAGGACTGAGAAGGCAGGACAGTTCATGACTTTGCAGATTCAGTCAGCATTGATTGATGAGATCAGGAAGCTCAGAAGGAAGATCCCAGATTACAGACATTCCGAGCTCAGGTAGAGGCGGGATTGAGAACGGATATCTGTATTCATCCAGATGGTGCATTATATTTTGGTAGCAGACTTTGTGTTCCCCAGGAGAAGTTAGACAGAAGATTTTGGCAGAAGCTCACAGTTCAGCATATTCCATCCACCCAGGGGGAAACAAGATGTATCAGGACTTGAAGAAGCAGTTTTGGTGGAATGCTATGAAGAGGGAGATAGCTCAGTTTGTAGCCAAGTGCCTGGTGTGCCAGCAGATAAAGATAGAGCATCAGAGGTCAGCTGGACTTCTACATCCTTTGCCGATACCCGAATGGAAGTGGGAGCACATCACCATGGATTTTGTCACGGCATTACCTCGAAGCCCTAAAGGTAATAATGTTGTGTGGGTAATCATTGACCGTCTCACCAAGTCAGCTCACTTTATACCATTCAGGGTGGGACAGTCAACGGAGGTCTTGGCAGACAAGTACATGAAGGAGATAGTTCGTCTGCATGGAGTTCCAGTCAGTATTGTATCAGACAGAGACACCAGATTCAGATCTCATTTTTGGGAGAGTCTCCAAGAAAGTTGGGAACCCGTCTGAAATTCAGTACATCATATCATCCTCAGACAGACGGGCAATCTGAGAGGACTATCCATCCTTGAAGATATGCTAAGGGCCTGCATGATTGAGTTTAAGGGATCTTGGGAAATCATCTTCACTTGGCTGAGTTTTCTTATAACAACAGCTATCAGACAAGTATCAAGATGGCACCTTTTGAGGCACTGTATGGAAGGAAGTGTCGGTCACCGATTTGTTGGGATGAGTCGGTGAGAGGAGACTTTTGGGGCCAGAGATTCTGATTCAGACAACAGAGAAGTCAGAATCATCAGAGATCATCTCAGGGCAGCTCAGAGTCGGCAGAAGAGTTGGGCAGATTCACAGAGAAGCCATTGGAGTTCCAGGCAGGTGACCATGTGTTTTTAAAGATATCACCTACCAAGGGAGTAATCCGGTTCGGTCTTCGTGGAAAGCTGAGTCCGAGATATATCGGCCCATTCGAGATTTTGGAGCGAGTGGGAGATGTGTCTTACAGATTAGCCTTACCTCCATCTTTGGACGGTGTGCACAATGTTTTCCACGTATCACAGCTGAGGAAATATGTAAAGGATGATAGTCATATTTTGGATCATTCCGAACTGGAACTGCAGCCAGATTTATCATATCAGGAGCAGCCGATGGCCATTTTGGATAAGAGTGTGAAGACACTGAAGAACAAGGCTATACCTTTAGTGTTGGTGTCTTGGAACAGACATGCGCCAGGAGAGGCCACTTGGGAACGAGAGGACGTTGTCCGAGAGCGCTATCCTCAACTCTTCACATCTTGATTTGGTAAAAGCTCTTTCCTTCTTATTCTTTTCTACTGTTATCTTTCCTCTTATCCTTATCTATCTGTTACCTTTCCTGTTACCTTTCACCTTATGAAATTTCGAGGACGAAATTTTTGTAAGGTGGGTGGATTGTAATACCCCGTTTCCAGAATACGTACTTAGTTGCGTATTCAGTTTTCGACCGTATTTTTCGATCTACTTCCTGTATTTGACCGATTTCAATTTCAAATATCATTTTCCAATATATTGATTTTCTATGATTTTCTGGATTTTTTCCTGAATTAAAATAAATTTCTTCAAAACCGGTGTCGACCAGTGTCGCTGATCGATTCCTGGATTTTTATTTTACAAACGGTTAAGAATTTCTAGAAGAGTCTTTAGACCTTATTTCTTAGAATGATATTTCCTACTTAAATACTTTTTCTGAGAATTTATGAATTTATGAAAATTTCAACGGAGTCGGTAAATTACTGATTCCGGGATTTTTAGTTTTAAAACTATAAAGTATTTCTTCAAACGGATTTCACTATACGTCTTCATATATTATTATTGATTTTTGGTAAAATTTACGAGTCGTTCCGAGATACTTGAATTTCGGACGATTTCGGTATTTCCCGAAATGTTTTCCGCATCCTCGACTTAAACCCGGGAACTTGTATTTTCAATATTTTATTTTCTAAATCCAAGAATAAATATCTTCTCCTTTATGATTTCTTTTCTTTTTCCTTTCCTTATTTCTTTCCTCCACAACCACAAGTTTTTTTTTTTCCATTTTCCAAAATTCCATTTTCTCCAAAAATTTCAACTCCACACAATTTTCTCACCTACTTCCTCATTAAATGCCCATCTTCTCTCTCTCTCCCATGGCCGGCCAAGTGGTGGCTAGGAGAGACACCTCACCTCCCTTTTTGCACAAACCCCCTCTCAAATTCTTTAATTGCATCTCCTTTACAAAATCAAATCCTATATAAGTTTTTCTTTACATTCTTTTACTCTTTTCTTCACTTCACCAAGAAATAGCCTTCACCATTTCCTTCTCCATCTCAAACCCTAACTCCAAAACTCACCTAGGTTTTCATCTCCATCTCTAGCAACCTTCTCTACCTTGAATTTGGATCGCATCTCTCTTCGTCGGAAGTATCGCCAAGGATCGAGTGGGTGATACCGTCGACTACGATCTCTTCCGAACTCGCATAGAACTTCGATTAATCGTTCGAGGTGAGTATATCTACTCACCAAGACTTGTGAACTCCTTTGTGTACTTGTGTTGACAAATCATGCACACTTGTGTCATAAAAATCATATTTTTAGACCCTCAAACAAAACCCTAGAAATCTGTTCTGTTTGCTGTTTTCCCACGATTAGTCGACTAGACCTAGGGACTAGTCGACTAATCCACTTTAGTTGAAACTTAACCTTTTCTGATTTCACAGTTTTAGTCGACTAGACCAGATTTCCAGTCGACTTAGGACCCCTAGTCGACTACCCATTTCTTCCCTAGTCGACTCCTGTTTTCCTGAAACAGAACCCAACTCTCTGTATCACAGACTTAGTCGACTTAAGTGTCCGTTAGTCGACTAGTAGTTCCCTGTTAGTCGACTACCCTTACAACCCTAGTCGACTAACTTTCCCTGAAACAGAATTACACTCTCTGGAACCCAGTTTTAGTCGACTCATCTAGACTGTTAGTCGACTTAAGACCCCTATTAGTCGACTAATCCTTCCACCTAGTCGACTAATTCTGAATGTCTGACTTAGTTGATTTCCTATCTGAAATTGGATTTTACCTTTGATACATGTGTGACTTATTATTCCTGTTCATGCTTCATAACTGGTATTACATGACATGTTACTTGATGAATCTTACCTCATACTTCATGACTTGTTATTGTACATTATTACTTCATAACTTGTTAAATAGTGAATATCTCCACCTATCATGCCATCACTTGAACCAAGCATGATACACTTGACTTTTGTATAAAATGGACCAACTTACATATGGGTCGGGGGAAAACATGCGGATATCGATATGTGTTCGTGTTTACAGTGGCTTTTAGGAATGTTGTGCAACTCATGTTCCGGTCTGACCTGTGGGCCTCCAGGGGACCGAGGGGAGTGCTTGCTCCCTCTATTACTGGTACCATCATGTTAAGGGCATACATAAGTCCCTCCTGTTTAGCCTAGCGGCTGGCTTCCGTCACCAAGCAACGGAACAATCCTGGACCGTTATCCCGGGCATGTACGGGGTCCACTGTAAACATAGTTCGTCGATACAACCGCTGTTTCCAATAACAACCTTGCTTTACTAGGATATGGATCTATGTGCTCTGGGACGCTGGGTCACATAGCTAGATATCACAGTAAGACAAGTAATAATATAAGACGTTAGCTGTAGACTTATTGTATTTAGGATTTTATCTCCTCATGCTTTTCATACTTGTTAGTTGATATTCCTTATAACTGTTTCATCTTTCCTTATTCATGTCCCTTAGCCACTTGGCTATAGTTTGTTTATTGTATATGTCTTGACTCTTGGATTTGCACATTCAGATTCCGAAGCTTGGAACGAAGTGGAGCCATCCACAGAGGACCAAGCTTACTTTAGCGAGCAGGCGGACTAGTTCCAGTCCCTTCGTGCCAGACTTACCTTTTGACTCACGAGATCTCCTTTCTACTTGTGAGCTTTTTGTATACATATTTGTATATATTTCTTTTGGACTTGGTTATGATGTAATACACATGTATTGTGTAATACTTTATAATATCCTGTGATAACTTTGTATGTGTACTTCTTGTGTTGGCATATGTATGAATACCACGCTTTGTCGTGTACTCTGATCCTTGTTGTACTATTATGCTTAGCGTATATACGTGGGGGCAATCTATGACCTACGTATATACGTCGCAGTGACGTCCCTGTATTTGTGGAATCGGGGCGTTACAGATGTGGATATATGTGTACTGGGAGGCTAGTCCACATATCTAGACATCTGGGTAGGACGAGTAATTATAATAAAAGATGCCAACTAATCATTCGTTGTATATTTTGTCGAGTTTGCTTTCATCGGGTTTTACATTAGATTTCTGGTTTTATGATTATTATTATATTATAACTGCTTACATCCCGCCTTACCACTTGTGTTCTATTCCACCAGTCTCCTGCTCTTAACATATTATATTATGTATACTCCCAGCTCGATTTCACTTACTATCTCTCTGCCTACTCCTGTATGCATGTACTCACGACATGATTCTCAATACATGCTCTTTTGACTTAGATTTCTTGATACATGTATGCTACTTATGCACGCCATTTAACATTCGCATCACCACTCGTTAGGGAGTTCTGATTCCCCTGAATTCTTATGTCCAGATCTCAGAGCTCAGAGCTTGTGGATTCTCCCGGTTACTGATCGGAGATGTGCAGCGGTAGCGTGGATCATCCGCGGACCTTCTAGAGCCCCATCCTTTCAAGCTCCCTGCTCGGCTCTCGAGTTTTCCCTTCGTGACTCGTGAGTACCTTTCGTACAGTTCTATAATTGTACATCTCTTTATATTCTCACATGTGCGCCTATCAGTGATGTAATATTCTTGTAATATTGTGTCACCCCTGGTGATAGCTTTGTAATCATACTCACTTGCTGGAATTTATAAGGCATCACGTGCTTTCGTACTTTGATTCTTATATATACTGATGCTTAGCGTATATATGTGAGGGTATTATTGACCTACGTATATACGTCATAGTAACGTATCCGTATCCGTAGGATCGGGGCGCTACAGAATCTTTTACTTTTAATATTTATTTTTCCTCTTTTGTTTACCGCTATTATAACTGAGATGTAAGTTTTACTATCTTGTTCTAGAATAATTATTTGTAATTCTAATTATTTGTGTATTATGTTGTACTTATCACCATGTCATACCTTGTAAAGCTTGAGTTTCTTAAATTTGATATCACAGGAAGGAATTATATGTTTGAAGTTATTGACATAGAAATGCATCTCAAATCAACGGATCTCATCGAGGCAATAAAAGAAATAAATTCTATATCGTTGCAAGATAAGGCAAAAGCTATAATCTTTATACGTAAACATATTGATTCTTGACGAGTGTTTAAAATGCGAATATCTCACAGTAAGAGTCCCAAATGTCAAGAAAAATTTAATCATCAAAAGAAAGTTGTGCTTCCTGCCACACGTGATGAATGTAATACTTTGCATTTTAAAGACTTCAAGAGAGTAAGTGATTATACCCTACAATATTCAGAACAGTATCTCAGTAGAAATTCTGTGAGATGAATATCACAGATGAAGAAATATTGGAGAAAAACTTACTCCACATTTAATGCATCTAATATAATACTACAACACCAATATCGGTTGCGTGATTTTAAGAAATTTTTTGAGCTAATTTCATCTCATCATGTGATAGAGAAGAATAATGAACTTTTAATAAAGAATTATCAGTCTCGTCCTACCGGTTCAGCAACATTTTCAGAAGCAAATGCTATTTTTTCTAAAAAAAACTATGAACGAGGATATAATCATGACTATGACCGTGATCGTGGTCGTCGCCGTGGACGCTATCGAAGTGGTGGTTACAACACCCCACAAGGTCGAAGTGGTTATTACAACCCTTCAGAAAATAACGCGATCCATAAAAACATCATATTGAAAGACATGATAAAAGAAAAGATATTCGTGAAAATTTTCTTCGAGATCCTGAAGATTCCTGTTATAAATGTGGTTCCAAAGGGAATTATTTTTGAGTCTGTCGAACATCAGAGCACCTTTGTAAGTTTACAAGGCATCCTTAAAAGGAAAAGAAAGAAAGTAAATTTCACTGAACATCATGATCCTATGAATGATTCAACTCATCGTGATGCTTCGAATTTACTAATTATTTTGCTGATAAGGATACCGATGATAACTAGTTATATGAGTGTATTACCATCATTTTGTTATTTATGTTTGTCAAATTATCTTCGAATGTAATATTTTATTTATAATAATATGTTTGAAATTTTTCTTACCAAATAATTTTTTTTTTTGCATGAAGCTTGATATAATATATACTAACGATGAAGTAAAATTCAATATCGAGGATATTTGCATACCGAATTATGGTACAACGTACGCTATTCTAAAATATGAGAGGTACTTCTCCAATTTAAAATTGACAATGACAGTTATCAATACAATATCAGATCTTGTAGACTTGATTAAAGGAATTGATAAAGCCAGCTTTATATTGCCAAATGGAATAAAGATTTTCATATAGATGCTTTGTTTTTACCAAAATCCAAAAGGAATTTGTTAAGTTTTAATGAGATATATCTTCATGGATATGAAACTCAGTTTGCAACTGGAGAAAATATGAAGTATATGTATCTCACTATCTATACATCAGGAAAGAAGTATATATTAGAAAAACTACCAAATCTTTCCTCAGGATTGCATTACACATGTATAAATGTGATTGAGTCACCTATGATAGTTAAAGAATATCCCAGACATTGACTCTGTGGCATGATCGTTTAGATCATTCTGATTCAATAGTAATGTGAAAAATTATTGAGAATTCATATGGACATACCTTAAAGGGTCAGAAGATCCTTCAAACCAGTAAAATTTCATGTGAGGCTTATTCTCTTGGAAAATTAATCATGAAATCATCGCAATCTAAAATTAAAATTGAATCACCTATATTTCTTGAACGTATTCAAAGTGAAATATGTGGGCCTATTCGCCCACTTTGTGGACCATTTTGATACTTTTATGGTATTGATTTGTCTATAATCAATCTAAATTTGACACTTACGAGATTTCTTACTAAGATAATTAGATTATGAGCTTAATTTCTGATTATATAATCAAGAAAGTTAAACTTGATAATGCTGATGAGTTTATGTCTCAAACTTTCAGTGAATATTGTATGTCAGTTGGGATAGCTATTAAGTATCATGTTGCTCATGTACACACGCAAAATGGGTTGACTGAATCACTAAGTAAACGCCTTTAGCTCATGCTAGATCATTAATAATGAGAACAAAACTTTATATTTCTATATCGACATGCAATTTTATATGTTGTGGTATTAATTTACACAGATCAAGTGCATATCATGAGTACTCCCATTATAATTAGTATTTGGTCAACAATCAAATATTTTTATCTCAGAATTTTTATTATGCGGTATATGTACCAATTGCTCCACCACAGCGTATAAAGATGGGTCCTCAGAGAAGATTGAGAATATATATCGGGTACGAATCTCCTTCTATCTTGACTGGAAATATAAGATATTGTGAGCCTAAAATCGGTGATGTTTTTATGACTCGATTTGCCAACTGTCATTTCAATGAGGCAACTTTCCCAACATCAGGGGGAGAAAAAACAGCTGAAAAAGAGATTACATAAAGTGAACCATCTTTATCGCATTTTGATCCTCACACAAAAATATGAGTCATAAATTCAAAACATTATGCATTTATAACAAATAGCAAATCAATTGTCAAATGCATTCACTGATACAAAAAAGAGTGACTAAATCACATATACCAATTGCAAATGCACCTGCTCGATTGAAATCTCAAAAGGGCAATTCGAAAATGAAGTCACTAATCAGTCTAAAACGCATTTGAAGCACGATAGACTAATTTTAAAGATAAAAAACCTCAAAAGAAGATAGCAAATAAACATGATGACCCCATATATGAAGGACTGTGTTCCAGAAGAAAAACAAAATAAGACAAATAAAGAGATAGAAAACTCTAAAGGTATAAAAAAATCATAAGATCTTTATTAATTATGTCAATACAGGAGGATTATGAAATCAAGATAAGATGAAAATATTGATGAAATATTTTCCTATTCCGTAGCATGTAATATTGTTAACGGAAGTGAGAATCCTGAACCAAGATATGTGGCTAAATGTCGAAATAGACATGATTGGATTAAATGAAAATACGCTATACATGCTGAATTGAATTCGCTCAATAAGTGAAAAGTATTTGGACCTATTGTCCTCATTCTTGAAGCTGTGAGACCAGTAGGATATAAATGGGTTTTTTTATGCGAAAGCGCAATGAGAAAAATGAGATTGTGAGGTACAAAGCCCGACTTGTTGCACAAGATTTTTCACAAAGAGCTTAAATTGATTATGAAGAAACGTATTCTACAGTAATAGATGTAATTACATTTAGATATTTAATCAGCTTCTAAAAATTAGAAATGCGTCTTATGGATATTGTTATAGCTTATTATATGGATCGCTTGATAGCGTATTTATATGAAAGTCCCTAAAAGATTTAAAATGCCAGGAACATCATGTTCAAAACTTAAAGAATTATATTCAATCAAATTATAAAGATCGTTATATGGGTTAAAGCAATCAGGACGCATTTAGTATAATCGCTTAAGCGAGCATTTATTAAAGGAAGGATATGTGAATAATCGTATAAGCCCGTGTGTTTTTATAAAGAAAAGAACATTCAGATTCATTATTTTGCTGTCTATATTGATGATTTAAACATCACTGAGACTCATAAAAATGAATTTGGAATGAAAGAAACAATGATGCACTTAAAAAATGAATTTGAAATGAAAAACTTTGGAGAAATCAAATATTGTATTGGTTTACAGATTGAGCACTTTCAAAGTGAAATAATTTTGTATCAATCAAATTAGTCTTTAAACGCTTTAGCATGGATAAAACAAATTTTTTAAGTACCCTAATGATTGTTAGATCATTGATGTGAAAAATGATCCATTTCGCTCTTGCGAAGATAATGAAGAGGTTCTTGGTCCTGAAGTGTCATATCTAAGTGCAATTGGATCTCTTATGTATCTTACTAATTGTACCCGACCAAATGTAGTATTTTCTACTAATCTATTAGTAAGATTTAACTTATCTCATATACGGGGACAATGGATGAAATTAAGTATGTATTTCGTTATCTTTGAGGAGCGACTGGGTTTATTCCAGAGGGTCAAATCAAGAAATGATTGGTTATGCAGATGCAAACAACCTGCCAGGATACACATAAAATCAGGTCTAAAATAGGATATGTGTTTACATGTAAATGTATGAATCTCTTTGCATTCATAAAAGTAGACACTTATTATCATTTCTTCTAATCGTGCTAAAGTCATAGCACTTCATGAAACAAGTTAAGATTGTGTATGGTTAAGGTATGTAACTCAACACATCCAAGCAACTTGTGAATTATCAGTCGATAGAGATCCGATAGTACTATTTGAAGACAAAGCTGCATGCATCGCTCAAATGACTAAAAGATACATCAAGAACGACCGCACCAAGTACATACCTCCGAAGTTCTTCTCATTCAGCTAAGAGCTTGAAAATAATAAGAAATTCATATTCAATATATTCGATCAAGTGAAAATTTGGCAGATCTTTTCACAAAGACATTTCCCACTACAATTCTCAGAAAGTTTATTCGATCGTAATGCGTCATTTGTGAGATTTATAAAGAAAAACTACTCATGCCAACTTGAGAGATAGCTTATGTGGCTGTATTCTTTTTCTCTTAATATGATTTTGTCCCACGAAGTTTTTTTGGTAATATTTTTAACGAGACAACATAGAGCACTTCTCTTTTTCCTTCGTTATGATTTTATCGCACTGAGTTTTCTTAGTAAGATTTTTAATGAGACATCATAAATGGTAGGCATCTAAGGATGAGTGTTATAAATGAGATAACTGTCCACCAACCAAGCATAGTAAAAGTTACTGTGCGATGACGTAAGCATGTAAATAGTGACTGCATAGCGCCCCAAAGTTTTCTATAAATAGGTAGTTATTGATTCATTTTTTTCACGCTTTAAAAATCAATAAGAATTTATCTTTCTACTATCTCTTTTTAGAATTCTCTCGCAGTGTCATATTTCTGGACTTTTACAACACAATAAACCTTTTATAATCATCAAGATGTCTGATTCTTGTTATTTTTTACGTGTCACCCATGCAATAAAGGGGCAGTGTGATTTGCAGACATTTTGTTTATAATTGCAGTTGTTGCAACTGACATTTTTCTTGCAAAGTCATAGTTGTATTGACAGACAAAACGATTGTAATTGGTCACTTTTATAATTTGTAGTCGCCACTGTAAGACAAGTTGCGGGAATACAAACAACCCATTTATGAGCAATAGATGTCATACACATCAAATTCTAAGCAATATGTCTAAGTGAAAATTCATTATAGGCATGGGAGCTTTCAAGAAACTTCCGTCTCACTCTATCAAATACATTAGCTATATTCAATTGAAGAATAAAATAATAGTTATCTTAAAATAAAATAAGTTAATTTCAAATACCACTGAAATAATGATTAGAATAAGAAAATCTCTATGCATTTTTAACTAATTTGCGCAAGCAGTGACTTAACATTATCAATTGAACTCCAACTTTTTTAAGATTTCTTCAATTCAAAATTTTCATTGTTTCTTCATTTTTTAAAAAAAATTTCTATTACCTCCCTTGAAACTCATGTCATTAAACTACAAGTTTTTTTTATTCCAGAGATGCATGTTTTTTCACATGAGATGGATTTAAAAGGTTGAAATTTGAAAATGAGCATTAAATATTTAACAATTTTTCTTTAATGGTTTTCGTTTGTACGACAAATGAACTTGAAAATGTTTTTATGAAATTAAGCTAAATTGTTCTAAACGAAATGAACTAAGGCAGGACTCGGGCTTGGGCCTTAGGCTGTTAGGTGCGAGAATGAGTTAGCTCTTTCGAGTCCGATCTTTCGTTTGATTTTGATTATCTATTATAACTGAAGACGGCCTGATGAAAAAAAAAAAAAAAAAAAAATTATTGATGATGTATTTTTTCACTCTCCTTTCCCCAGTCATCTGTCAGCTGTGACGCTGACAGACAGCCCAAAGCGTGCAAAGGACTAACCGCGGCCTCCACACGAAGGACCTAACCCGGGTACGTGCCAGGCAGCTCAGCCCGAAATAAAAGTAACCTCGCCAACTCACTTGCCATTACTCGCTAACCACAACCCCACATAAACCCTAAAATCCTCCCTTTCCCTCTCATTTCCATTTTGGAAATTTTTTGAATAAAAGAAACCAAAATCAAGATCAAGCTCAAGCTCGAGGCATTCAAATCATTGAGGATGATGAAGGAGGAGGCAGTGGAGAGGCTGAGGGCGGTTGTCCGCGACAGCCTGAGCAAGCACCTGTACTCGGCCGCCATCTTCTTCTCCGACAAGGTGGCCGCCGCCACCGGCGACCCCGCTGACATTTACATGCAGGCGCAGGCGCTGTTTCTCGGCCGCCAGCACCGCCGCGCCCTCCACGTCCTCAACTCCTCCCAGATCGTCCTTCGCGACCTCAGATTCCGCTATCTCGCCGCCAAATGCCTCGTGAGTACAAACCGAACCGAGTCGAAACCTCGCCTTCTTTCTTCTCGCTTTTCTTGTAATTTTTGATCGTGTCGTTGTGTTTTTGTGCTTAATTAGGAGGAGTTGAAAGAGTGGCACCAGTGCTTGGCGATGCTCGGGGATGCCAAAGTCGATGAACATGGGAGTGTTCATGATTGCAGCACGATGTACTTGGATAAGGACGGCGAAGACCACGAAATAAATGTAAGTTTTAGCTTGAAAGAACAGCACCGTGAGAACTCTTTCTTTTTATTTTTCTTTCTCTCATTTGTTACCATGACAAATTTCAAAAATTTTGATTTTAAATTCTAGCTAATATGCCTATCCGAGGAAAAAAATCCATAAAATGGTGATTGGTTAAAATTGTTATCTTCCATGGTTGGATTCTAATTTATACCAGTATAGTGAATAACTGAGTTGGGTATCTGTGCGTATGTCAATGCAAATGCAACTCATTCTTTTCTTTCTCAGGGAACTGTTTTTAATTCCTTAGTTCTTTTGGATCAATGGCTACTTTTACAGCATTGCATATTTGACTTATCTTTCTTCCCACAAGACATTGACTTCAGCTATCCCTTTTCCATTAGTAGATCATGTCGGCAATATGCTATTTACGTGGCAAGGCATATGAAATGCTGGAAAATCGTGCTCAAGCTCGACTATGGTGACTGCTGAACTTACTTTTTTCATCAACACACAATATTATTGCATTTTCATTACTTTTTAGTGTTAAGTTTGTGCGATACAAAAATTTTCCTTTCCGAACTAGATTAGATATTTTCATGGAAAGTAATAGTATTCACATTATTGCTTCTGGATTTGAGTTTTTTTCACATAGTATAACCTTAACATTGTAGCTCTAGGGTAAGCTTATGAGTAGCCTCGTTGCTCGGCTGAACACTTGTTCTCATCCTGTTAAATAAAGCATTCTGGTCACACATCATCCTATTCTTTCAGGTATACGGTCAGAGACCTTGTATCAGTTACCTTATTCGATAAAACTACCTGAACACAATTTATCGCTCGTTGCTGTGACACATGGATTCCTTGATATTTTTGGTTATTGTTGTAGTCACAGTTATACTCTGAGCGTAAAGCAGCCGGGTCTTAGTGCTATTTTATTGACTTTGCTTCAGTTGGTTACAAACTCATTTGTCTGTTGACATGCAATAATTACAGATGTTTCAAAATAGTAAAGGTGAACATCATGTGCAAATCTGTGTATTTAGATTAGGAGCTGATCATTAGTTGCTTACATTTTTTTGTTTTTTTGATGAATATTTAGAAAGCATCAAACTCATAATACCTTGCTCAGTTGTATTTGTAAATGAAGCATATTTAAGAAATAACACTGTTTAAGAAGGAACTGATAATTAGAAACTTCTGTTACCTGTTATTATCTTGGGTTATTGTCTCAGGATAGTCTCAAAACCCAATATCTTGCTGTTTTTGGTTGCAACTCCTGCCTCCAGCCTCATAGTTTCTGGTTCAGAGTGTTTGATCCAAAAACAAGTTTTTATCCCAGCTATTGGTCTGTTAATTGTTATTCAGGTATTTTTTCTAGCTATACATAAGCAGCATTGAGATGTTCCTCTAGTACAGATTTATTGAGTTCGGTGACATCCATGTTTGGTTGATTGTGAAACAATGAAGTGATGAACCATGTATTGGCTGTAGAAGGTTGTGGATGCTATGTTTGTTAAAGGATTCAGACGATAGCAGAATAATTGAATTATGTTAATTATTTGTTGAACATATGACATCATGTGCTGGTTACTGTAATGTGGCTGACTTGTGATTGCTACTATCAAAAATTAAAAAATGATGGCCTAAAGATATAGCTAGCAGCTACATAGTTTATAAATCTGGTGCAGTCTTTTGTGGACAGTAGTGAGCTGATAATTGATCCTTAATCGCACAAGTTTATCCTCCATGCTAACTGGTTACTTGGTTTATGGCATATGCCTCTCTTTCTATAGTTTGCTCTGTCAGGAATTTGCCGCTAACTCAGAGGATTCTTAGGCTGACATCTTCTTGTAAAAAAACTGCATTCTTCCTTGGAGCCTTCTCATTGTGTGGTTGCGCTCCATAGAGACCAAAGCTTTGATGGGAATGCCAGCGAGCCAGAGTAAAGGGGTGGGAGTGTGTTGTGGGGAGTCCCATCTTCAAGTCCTAGTTACAATCTATGTTTCAAAAAGTTCTGACGGGAAAAGACTCAGCAAGCTGTCAAATTTCATCATCTTTTCTCCTTTCCCTTCCCTATTCATGGTGAAATAAATATGGGATTTTTCTTATTTTCCCCCTTTATCAGTCTAAAAGTCCCTACTTCTATACTAAAACGCTAAAATTATGGCGAGAGTTCAAGAAAACATTTTTTGTACTCCAACACTTCTCTGGAGCTTGGGCACCCTGTTTCTGAAGGTGATCTTTTGCACATTATTGTTTGTCTTTTTCTTTATAAAAATCTGCTTTAGATATACGCCCGATTGGAGCTGAAGTGTACTCCAAAGTTATTGTGAGGAGTGAGGGGAATATTTTATACTTTTAACACTTTTATTGTCTCGGATCTGCTTGTTTTCTTCATGTCTTATGTTTACTGTCAACTTCAAGTTGAGGCATTGAAAATATTTAAATAATGTATTGTACAACTTGCTTATCTGGATTTGTTTTGTAAAGTTAAGAGTTTGTGTGTAAATTTTTTTAGACTCTGCTAGATGGTATCTGTCATGCCTGATCTAGACTAATTTTTGTCTTGGATTTTTTTTGGGGTGATTTATACATCTGACAGTCGATGGCATTTTTCATTGTGCTGGAGTGCTTACTGTTTACAAACTTGATTTTTTGGGGTGTTTTATAGGTATAAAGCGGCTATTAAGGCTGATCCTTTATGTTATGAGGTATGCACAGAGGTTAAGCCTATAATTTTGTTTAAATTATAAGATGAAATAAATTATAAGATTGTCAACTGGTACTGATGAGGACATCACTCTCCATTGCTAGTTATTTTTTATGCCTTAGTCTATTTTTGAGTTTAGTGTTTTATTTTATTGTGTTTTAGTACCACATTGGTTATAACTAGGAACTAGACTTTTTTTAAAGCCGATAAATAGGCATCAGTACTTTTTTATTCCATAGACAATGATTAATTAAAAACTTTCTAGTTAAATTTTATTGAGGGTGCTTTGAGTGTTGGGGTGTGAAGCCCGTGGTGTAAGGGGTGTGAAGCCCGCACAAGGGGTGCGAAGGCCAAACCTATCTGGTTCTATCTCTAAACCCTAATCCTTTTTTTCAATTTTCTGGTTAAACCCTAGTTTTTTTCTATTTTCTTTGGATTCGAAGGTGATTGCGATCTTGTATTACATCAGTTTGGTACCGAGCTTGGGTCTCAATCTCCTTCCAGCTTTTCTCCATCTCCACAAACTCTAGATATGTTCAAACCCTAGATCCATCCCCCCCCCCCCCAAAAAAAAAAAAAAAATACTGTAGCAAATCCCACACAAAATCCTTCAAAAATCAACAAAAATTCCAAAGCCATACTGTTCGTCTCCCTTCACAGAGAAAATAAAAAAAATTACACTATTCCAATCTAAACTGTTCATCTTTCCCTTTATCAGCTTCTTCTTCTTCTTCCTCACCACCGCCGCCACCCCCACCCGCAACCAGACCACTCCAATCTTCACCCTATCATCTTCATCCATCTCTGCACCACTTGCATCACCCCTTCTCGTCGTCGCCACCATCCCTCACACCGCCACCACCTCTATCATGTTCGCCATCGACTCCATCGTTCACCATTACCGTCAACCTCCATCAAATCCCATCGACCCATCACCATCATCTTCCTCCATCATCTTCGTCTCCCTCGTCTTCGAGAAGAACCAGATCCATCTCACTTCGCCGCCGATCTTCTCCCTTCCTTCACCGACCTCGCGTCGCTATCACCACCCCCAGATCCCATCACCAACGTCCTCGATTCGTCAGCATCTCCATTGCAGCCCCTTTTCCAGAGTAGATCAGTTCCCCGACCTCACTGCAGTCGTCGATTTCAACCCCACCGTCTTCGTCTTCATCCTCAAGCACCGCCAACGCACAGAACGTGCGTGCCGTAGATGTGGAGCAAAGGAGAAGAGAGCTGCTGGGTGAGATTGGGTTTGAATTTATTTGGGTGATTTGGGTTTAACTCAAACCCGATTCACTTGCTCAACCCGACCCACCGACCGACTTGAGTTTTAGACCCGACCCTTGGCAACCCAAATCTGACTCGATTCTAGAGCCGACTTCTAGCTGACGTCATCGGTTGAGGTGCTGACGTCATCGGCTCATCTGAGCTGCCGACTCAAACCCGGCTCAACTGAGCCGACCAGGAGCCTACCCGAGCCGACCGTCGAGCCGACTGAGCCGTTCACGCCACAACTGATGTCATCAATGCGGTTGCTGACGTCAGCGGCTTCCCTGAGCCACACTGTTCACTGCAGCATTACAACGACATTTCAGAGCCCATTTTTCGTCTATTCGGAGTTCGATAAGAGTCCCGTTTGAAGTATTGAGTTCGTGACTGAGCTCCGGAGCAGCTGAAAAGATTTCATAGCAGTTGGGTAACAGATCTGACCTCCACAAGCCTCTGTTTGGAGTTTTATTGTTCTTGCTGCAGAACAACAATGATTTTTGGGGGTAACTTCTGAGTTTCTTGCACTGAAAATTTGATTTTAACTCTATGAGATTTTATTTTTGAAAGTTATATAAATCTGATACTGATGAGAAGAAAGTTGAACAGAATATGTATACGGCTGTCCCGCATTTTTGGGATTCTAGTAATCCTTATGGATATGAGGAGTGGGAAAATCATTTTGAAGATTTCTTCAGTTATTTCTCCCTGATATTTGAACAGAAGTATCGATATGCCCAAATGAGACTGGTTGGAGAATCTTATGAGTGGTTGGAAGATAGCCATATCGACTATCGATGTTGGTTAGTCTTCACTGTCGTTGTTGGTTAGTCTTACAAGACCTTCATGCTCAGTATGCATTGTAGGCTGTCTAAAATTTACTGAAGACAAAGCCTCAAATGCGAACCTCATGTTAACGCGAGGATCGCGTTTCAACTCAAACGCGGGTGTCGCACTTCAACAAATGCCACGTGAGGGTCACTGTGCCAAACGTGATGGTCGTCCTGCTTTTTAATACGCGGACTTCAGGGTCTCGTTTCAACATCAAAACGGAAGCCTGCGTAGCTTCGCGTTTCAACTTCAACGCGAGCTCAGAGCTCGTGAGCTCCGTGTTCTAACACAGACTCGAGCTTGTGAGCTCCGCATTTCAACTAAACATGCGATCCTGTGAGCTCTGCGTTTCTTCATCAGAGTGAGGTCTGCGTCTAGCGCGAAACCTGCATTCTGTTATAACTGTCCCATTACTGGGTCAATTAACACCCACGTAAACTGAGAGTTAATCCCCAGTATGGAGAATTTTTAAGGGACAATTTTACCCCTGAAAACCCCTATAAATAGTTATGAAAACTATGAAAAAGGGGCCGCTGGTAGAGTAATTTCAAAACAAACTTTTTGGAGAGAAGTCGTGTTAACTTGCTTCAGAATTCAAGTTTGGAGAGAAAGAGAGAAATCTTTTGAAAAGGAAAGACTAACACTTGCTACATTCAAGTAGAGTTCCTTTCATCTTTTTGAGAGTAACTACAAAGATCCAAGAGAAGCTTCCAGTTTGGTAGGCTAACGGAGAACAAGAATCACTCTCCATCGCTACATCAAGAACCCGACATTAAAAAAAGAGGAGACCCACTCAAAACTCTTTCCTTTTTTGTAATCGGATTGATCCGTTGTAATCTTTCGTCCACTCAAAGAAATTTTACCTCGAATTTTTCCGACCAAACAGAAGATGACGACTTCGTTGGGCATTAGTTTCTTTACCGATGAGAACGCCATAACGCAAGCTGATCTCAGGCTCCTTGGATCAACGATCGAATCGCTTATTGTCGAGTTCGACCAAGAGAAGTTTGAGAAACTTCTCTCTTCAGGCTCCATTAGCCCTAAAGAACGCGTCAACACCGCAAAGTCTCTTTGGACACCCGCTCTCAAATCTCTTCGGAGACTTATCCAAAAGTGACCCGCGTACTTGTTCACAAAGAAAGCCCCACTTCCAGTACGGTTCTGAAAACCTCCCGTGGAGTCAATATGATTTGCGCCAACATCTCCGCGCTATGACTCATAGGCAAAACGATGGTGAAGATCAATCTCGCTGTCACTCTCCTATCAAAACTTTGCAACTCCTGTTGTCGGGGCTTCCCAACAGCCCCTGCGAATCACCTGAATGCTGAACATCGACGAAGGCGTCACACTCGTCGTTAACAAGCAGAAGTTACTGCACCGCAGTCTGTGCCACTGGCATCAAACGTGAGTCTCAAGTGACCTGCGTTTCTGCAAAGCGCGAGACGCGTGTCTCAGCGCCTAGACGCGAGGTCCGCGTTTCACTGCAGGAATGCGAGACTCGCGTCCAGCCTCTGGCTGCGCCAAAATGCGAGATTCACGTTTCTCTTCCAAAATGCGTGACTCGCGTTTAGAAGCAGAATCTGCCAGGACCTTCGCGTTTCAATTCCAAAACGCGAGACTCGCGTTCAGAAACAGAATCTGCTTAAATGCGACCCTCGCGTTTCAACGTAGAGACATGAGGTTTGCGTCCAAGTGGCCAAGAACAATGCTGAACTTGGAAGTCCTCACCCCATGGGTTCAGGCTAGTTCTTTAAATACCCCCGCAACGGATCTGAGGGACTACTTGATAAAGAAGCGGAGTGTCCATCAAATCACTCTCTAATGCTGTTGTGAGTGGCTCCTCACAATAGTACTCTCTAAATACTAGTGCAGCTCTTATATGAGCAAACTGTCAGTCTTCAACCGGTTGTCAGCAGCCCCAACCTCTAACTTAACCAAGAGGCGCCGCTCCCGCAAGAAGAAATCATTGCCCGATGTAAAATATCCCACGATGACTTCGAACATGGTGGGTTCAAGCACTACACCAAGCAAGTCAAAGGGAAAACTACTGGCTATCATTCTGAGGATTTCGATGCGGAACGTTTCTCAGGTTTGAAAGAAATACTGATTCAACCTGGAGAAATCTATCAACGTGCTCGCAATCGGATTGAAGCTATAACCTTGGTAGACTACAATGTCCTGGCCAGGGGGATTGAAGCAAGCGATGAGTACTCCGCTATTGGAGAATCTCAGTCGCCCAACTCTTATATGGAGAAGAAGGCCTTTGCATATATGGCCGGAACTCCGGAAGAAGTGTGCTAGACAGATGACCCCAACTACTGCTTGTATCACAGGATACTCGGACACCCCACGAAGAGTTGCTACATCTTCGAGGATGTCCTCTAGGCTCTGATAGATGTGGATGTACCCAAACTCCGCCTAGAGCAAAAGAAGGTGACGACCAATATGACGTCGCTGTCACCCCTCCAATTTGGCAGGGATCTCCCATAGCGCCAACCGGAGTGATTCCCATCCCGAAAGGGGAACTGAGGGTGATCAATACTGATCCCCACAAAACAAGAAGGAGAATGGTCTAGTCCCTGTCCCAACTCCTCAAGGAGAGATCATATGGGTTCATCTTGATCTCATCGAAAGCCATCAATGGACTACTGTCACCAACAAGAAGTGCAAAAATGAAAGAAAGGCATGCGCTTGCAACGTGGTATGCGCTTTCTCAAAAGAAGCTGAGACAGATGTTGCCTCCATTCCTCATTCAGAGAAGAAAGAAATTGTTCTCACCATAGAGCAGAGTGTCCCTCCCGTGGCTGGAACCTGGTAGGTCAGCAGTACTTGAAAAAGTACGATGAGACATTGCTAAATTCGTCTAAGCCATAAAAAAACAACCAAGCAATTCATGAAGCAACCCGTGGAGAAGCAAAATTAGCTTCAGTACGCTAAAACTCTTCAAATAGATAAAGCAGGACCTTTTTGCTTCGATGTCTTGGCTCAGCTGGCTAACATTCCGGCCTGAATCACTCTCTACGAGCTCTTGAGACTCTCCAAGTCAACAAGAGAAGCCCTAGTCGATTCAGAGGTTTTCATAGCCCAAATCCCGGCTGGACATGAAGAGGAGGATGAAGGAAACTGTCCCAAACCTCCAGGCATTTTTCCTGCATAACATTCACTCCGGACGATATGCAGATCAAAGGGAAACATGATAGACCCTTGTACTACACAGGGTATATCGGATCATTCGAAGTGAGCCGCATTCAAGTTGATTCAGAGTCTGCGTTGAGCATTACGCCTCGCAGAGTCATGCAACATCTGGGGATTTCCACTCACCGCTGAGTGCAACTTAGACAACTATATATGACTTCAACGCCAATAGTAGGCGCCCGATGGGAAAGATTAAGCTCAGATGCTAGATTGGAGATTTGAGATCCGAGGTGACATGCTACGTTATTTACGCTGACACCTCATACAATTTGCTGCTGGGATGACCGTGTATTCATCGCAACTCCATTGTCCCGTTCATTTTTCATCAGGTCATGAAATACGTTGATGTAGATGGTAAAGTGAGAATGTTGATCGTTGAAAAACATCCGTTCATGGGGGTAGAGAATTACTTCACGGATTCCCTCCTCTACCAAGAACCTTTTGAAGCTGCCGAGGATCCATCGCCGGAGGACTCAGACTTATCAAGTCTATCCGATGACTTACCAATAATCAGATGAACTGATTCAATGAGTTTATCTGATGCCTTATCAAGCCGAACTCATTGAAGAAGGCTCGTGATGCATCTTTGCAGAACTTTTTCAGTATTTTCACATTCATATTAATATGTGGCAACGATCGGTTCCTACGGTGGATGAAATGAGTTTATCGGATGACTTATCAAGCCGAACTAATTGAAGAAGGCTCGTGACGACTCTTTGCAAAACATTTCCAGTGTTTTCACATTATAAAGTGTGGTGACTGGATGAGGATCAGAGAGGGTTTCACAAGAAACAATAATCTCTTGATGAAATCCCCGCGTGCTTCTTTAATCCTCAACGAGATTCTAGAAGTCATCTGCGGAGCAAAAACCTAGAAGATACACCACGTTACTTACAGTAACAACAATTCAATGCCTCCAATGGCTAAGAATAGAGGGAAGTATTGGCTTTTAAGCCCAACGAAAAATTCTTGACCACTCATCATGCTGAGGGGAATAGCGTGGTTAGCCCAACTCAAACGGTAGTTGGTAAAGGCACACTAAAATAGCTGAGGATTTGCTAAAATTTTTAAAGGACCTGGTCCCACCTTTCTCCACCAGAATCCCTTACCAATTTCTTTACATGGAATGGTAGAATCACAAAAAGTTGTATTCATTTTTCCAATGAAGTGAAATACAAATCAAGCCTGTCACATTAAACACTTCTGACAGTATAAATTTCAATATATCCCCAACGGATCCAATTCCATTTGACATTTTTCTCCAATAGAATGACATGTCCACTTAAACTGCGTAGATCACAAAACTAATTTTTTATGTTAAAAATCACACTTCTAACAGTAAAATTGTCACTCTCCCGGAAAATCAATGTTTGTCACGTTAATGATTACCTCTGACAATTCATCCCTAATCTCGAGCGGAGCACTGGTCACGTTAACATTAAATCTCTGACAATAAGATTTCAATATATCCCTAGCAGGATCAAACTCTGCTTGTTATTCTCGTCAAAAGAATAGCAAGTCAACCAAATTTGTTCAAATCACAAATTCAAATCTTTTATCAAGTTAATATCATACATCTGACAATCTAACTTGCTCAAACTACAAACAAAATCTATTACTGTTATGTTAAACATTACACCTCTAATAATAAACAAATATCAGTCTAGGTAGCATTGCACGTCTGACCAAAATTTGCTCGAATCACAAATCCAATCACTGTTAAGGTTAATACTATATCTCTAACAATAATCTTCTCAATTTGCTCAATAAAAATGAGACATTTGGTGCTAAGTTAATATCACATTTCTAGTATATCTCACTGTTAAGTTCAATAATACACCTTTAACAGTAATCTTCTCAATTTTCTCAGTGAAAATGAGACCTTTGGTGCTAAGTTAATATCACACCTCTAGCACATCTCACGGTTAAGTTTAATACTACATTTTTGATAGTAATTTTCTCGATTTTCTATATGAAAATGAGTCTTTCGCTTGCTAAGTTAACATACACCTCTAGCAAAATTCTCCTGCCAAGTTAACATCACACCTCTGACAGTAATTCCCTTAATTTTCTTAACAGAAATGAGATATTTGGTTAAAACTACACCTTTTCCTATTCAACTTCCCCATGAAGTTGTTTGATCATGTACTTACTAAATTAATATCATACCTTTGGCAATTAAAATTCTTCTCTTTATTCAGTCCAGTTTTCTAATAAAACAAAAAAGGCATGATTCAGAAAGTAGAATTGTCACTTTTATTCCAATCAAAAATCTAAGAGTGATACAAACACTGTCTTTTATTTTAAAAAAGAAACAAGTGTTACAAAAGGAAAAAGTTAATCTCGTTCAGCGAGAGACTTTATATACTCCTTCAGCTCCTGAATGTCCTGCTAACGAGTCTCTTCGACCTCAGCTATAGCCTTTGCTCGTATTTCATCTTCATTTTGGAGCTTTTGGGTGGCAAGCTTGGTTCGAGGGCCTCCAGTTTAGCAGATTCAGCATTGATCTCCTAGTGTACCTTACTCCTGACAGCTTCTAGTTCTTCCATCCTCTTCTTCTCCAATGCCGAAACATGTTCGTTCTTTTCAAGCAAAGCTTGCGCCTTGGTAATGACTCCTCGAGCATTAGCTACCACCGTTCCTGCGCTCTTGGCATTAAACTCTAACTTTTGAAGATCTTCATATAAGCCCTCATAGCTAGCCCGATTTTTGTCGAGACGATGGGTTCGCTAAACTATCTCCTTTTCAGTTTCTTCAAAAGAGTGCTTTTGTTCGGCACGAAGTTTGCCCAAGACCAGTTGAGCGATCTCAACCATGTTGGCGCCTTCAAGGTTTCGCATGTCTGCCGTGTAAGATTCCAGCTGCTCCACGCGCACCTGATACACCTTGGCCTGATCAGAACCCCGACTTGTCAGACGCTCTCGACATGATTTTCGAGTAGTGGCCGCACGAACTCAAAAGGGGTGCGCCCAAAGGCTACTAGTTGTATGTCATCATAGAGAAGAACTGTTCAATCATATGAATGACCAGACTTTCTAAGATGCGCACTACCAGCTCAGGCTTAGCTGGCGCGCTCATTGACCCTCCATAATTGCGGCAGGTATTCTCTCAAAAGTCGAAGGAGGCGCGCTTATCGCTCCCATAAGCGCGGGTGCAAGTTGGACCAGAAGCTCCTTCATCGCTGAGGTTACTACAGGAGCTTCAAATGTTGAAGTATGGGCAACATCAAGGGTGGTGGCCACTTCGAGCGAAGGACATATTGCCAAAGTCTTTGCCATTGGAGCAGTAATAGAGCTTTCATCAACTCCAACGCTTGCGATAGAAGTAGTTATTTTAGCCAACGCGAGGTCATCTGTAACCATGGCAGCGGTATTAGCAAGAACTCAAAGAATCAGAATTGTGAGATAAGACTCTTACTGTATCTCAACTCGATGAGGAGTAGATGTGACTCTTTCGTGGGACTCCTGGGGCTGAGACAGTCCTTCTACCATGTCCCCTAACACTTGTTGAAGCTCCTCCAGCTTCAGTCGTTGGAATTTCTGAACCCTCAGCCGGTATAGTTCCTGGATTATCTCATCGATGCTGAAGGAAGTCTCTTCAACAGTGGCAACAACAGTTTCCCCAGAGATTTGCAAGCCCTCAAGCTGAGAAGAGTCGCTCACAGTACTAACAACACTGGTAGTAAGCCCCTGTGGTGGTCAAGACAGTCTCTGGTTCAGGCCGAGCAGGTTCCGGCTGAGCGATGTCGATGGAACGGTAGTCGCCACACAGGGATCGGTCACCCGAGTTTCTGAAAAAGTACCAAGAAGGGAAAATGTCAGAAACATATACTATACGAATTGCAAACGGAAGTTAATGAAAGCAGATATTACCTTCCACAGAGATGACTTCCATCTCCTCAGCAGCTAAGTGTGAGAACTTACTGCTCAGGCCGCACATTGCCCCATTCGACATCGCTCGTTGAGTAATCTACCTCCTCATTCGAAGAAGGTGAAGCTTGAGTAGGCGCGATCTCGACTGTTGGAGGTTTAACTGTCACGAGTCCAGTAGTCAGACTCTGCTCTTGTATCCCCATAGATGGCATCATCTCAACAAGAGAATTTGGTCGCATGTCCTTCGGGTCGGCACTTTCCTCGTTCCTGGCCACTTGCCCCTATTCTGGCACCTCCTCGATGGTAGCCACCGCAGGACCTCTGTTCGACTCCTCGAATGTAATTGGATGCTAGCATCCTCATCTTCTATGGTTCAAAGTCGCGGTCTCGGCCGCCGACTCGGCGGGCACTGAGACGGATCTGTCTCGGCGACTCGGATCGGTATCGGGTGATACGCGCAAAACGCTACATAGAAAGCTCAAAAAATTCTGAAAAAATCACGACAAATCTTAAAAAAAATGTAGACATCCACAATTCACATTCATGTATCACATGTCCAAAATATATCACCTAGCACACTAAACATAAAGCGAAAGCATAAATACACACGTCGTCGGTATAAGTATATCAAAATACATGCACAATATAGTAAATTGCACAAACTACATTCATAAATACATGCTAATGTAGTTATTTTCATATTGAATTGCCATGGGGCACAAAATCATCATCATAATGCCGAGTCGACCAGTCAACTTCGATTCTCAGCCGAGTCAGTCTTCTCTGAGTTGAGTCGACCGACTCGTGACTCGGACTCGTCACGGAGCGGGCCGAGACGGATACGACTCGGCCGACTCGTCTCCGACTCGTCCGAGTCTTTGAACCGTGTCATCTTCCTCGGAGTCGGCGTGAGATGGTTCGGGCTCCGCCCCGGATGTTGAAGTCCCCATTGAAAGAACTGCTTTAGGCTCTCGGCGTGTCCTTTTCGCACTCCAGCCAATGTTAGTGGATTGGGATCGATTATGCTTCGCGACCGTGCCTCGTAAACGTTTTTGATGGGGTTCTTCAGCGGGCTCCTCTCTACGTGCGGCAGCTTCCATCTGACCAGCCTCGAGCTCAGCCTGAAGAAACTCGTTCATCCCCCTAATACGGGTGGTTTTGGAACCCTTACGCGCATTTTAGGTTGACTTGATGGTCTTGATGCACGAAGTGTTGATCCCGTAACCCGGCACCGTGTCGGCAATGACATACCGGGTGCAAAAGCTGAGACTAGTATAGGAGTTGGGCATTCATGGTGGAAGACTAAATGTTGCTCCCGTCCCTCCAACCACGTTGAAATACCACACCCGCGTCCCTTCAAACAGATTCCCGCTGAAGCGAAGACTAGTGTTTGGATTCCCTACATAAAGTTGATCGTATCCAAATTGCCTGGCAAACCGACTCGGCATGTATGGCTTGATTGTGCAGGTATCGTCTTGACAGAATACCAAATACCCAGGCTGAATGTTGATTAACCAACAGAAGACACCGGTGGACAGAGTGGTGAACCTGTATGGACTTGCAAAGTCCAAGGAGCGCTCTCCGTAATATGCATCTTCTATATCAGGGAAACACCGGACTAAGTGATAGTTGACATAGCTTTGAATTGTTCTCCTGATAAAGAACATGTACGTATGTTGCCAACTTGAGCGCTCTAGCTTTTGCACAAATGGCACGAAGCCATCTGATGCCTGCATCATCGTCATCAGGGATAGACAATGCATAACATACTATGTCACCAAGTGGTGTATGGTAGTTCAACTCTGGGATTGGGCACCTTCAGCTTAGGATCGCCATTCTGATCGACAAGCATGTTGCCCTCTTCATCCTCCAAGGCTTCTATCTCGCAGAAACTATTGGTCAGAATCCAAAGCCCGCTCTGGATGCACCCTACCATTGTTGGGAGAAGGGTAAGATTTTGGCTGAATGCCAACAGGACAACTGGATACATCACGTCTGAGATTATAGCTTCATGAGGAAGTGTGGGCACAACACACCGCTTCAACCACAACATCAGGAATCCAGCAAGCAGAGCCCTATATGAAATAGGCGTTTTGGCCTGATGATGAAAACTTTTGAAGACAGTATTGGGTCTGAAAGTATTTTCGTTGGATTCCGTGGTGTATAAGCTCGTTGATGCATCAATCCTCTCCTTATCTCCACATTTGTGCTTGGAGCCAGATGAGACACTCGACCAACTTCGTCCCCCAAGCCTTTAAATAGGTAGTTTGTGTTAGAATTTGTGACTGGAATACGTCGTGAAGGTAGACGAAACTTCAAAGATCAAAGAGCAGACGTGCACAAGGAGCTGTACACATTTACCAATCGACTAATACTGGGTATAGTCGACTAATCACATAGATTAGTCGACTAATACAGTTTATAGTTGACTAGGTTGGCCAACAGAGAATTGGGGTTCTCAAATTTTGTCCGAGTAGGTGACTAGTATTTGGGCTAGTTGACATATGGCTGATCTGACAGTTTTCTTTTCTGGATCTGTTTTCAGATTCAAGTTGAATTCGGGTTCCCTTATATTAAGGTGGTGATTGTTCATATTGATGAAGTTTGTTTAGGATTAGGAGAGTTCTATGGTCTATAAATAACCCTTTGGGGGTGATCTTCAATGTAATCCAATAAATTTATAATTCCTAAGGGTGTAATTCATCTAGGTGAGAGATTCGTGAGAGAAGCTTAGGCATAAGGGTTCGCTGTTCTTGACAGCCATCAAGGGTTTGTAATCTTCTCAACGTGAGGTGTAAGTAATTCTTCTTGTACTCTAAAGTTTAATAAAGTTTCTCCCCTCTTCTTCTGTGGACGTACACACGATCTGTTTGATCGGTGGAACTACGTTATATTGTGTGTTGGTTTTCTATCTACTTTGAAATATCTTCTTCTTCTCTTCTTCTCGTTGCCCTAGTAGATCTTGTGGTTTGTTTTCGCTATGCTGCCCCAGTCGATCTAGTCTTGGGGGCGTCTCTGAATTCACAACAATTAGTATCAGAGTAAGGTCAACTTGAAGATGTCTGCGATCAAGTTCGATATTCATAAGTTTGATGGTGTCATCAATTTCAGCATGTGACAGATTAGAATGAACGCCATCCTTACCCAGAGCGGGTTGAAGAAAGCACTACTCGGGAGGGCAAAAAGCCTCAAGACATGAAGGAAGAAACTTGGCAGGAGTTGGATTAGAAAGCCTTGATGGCTATTCAGCTTTGCTTGGCGGACAAAGTGTTGAATGAGTTTTTTACAGAGAAAACATCCTTGTTGTGGGAGGGACTTTAGAACAACTATCTGATGGCGTCGTTGGCGAATCAGTGGATTTTGAACCAGCGTCTTTTTCTTTTCCGCATGCATGAAGGTACACCTATCAAGTCTCACATTGCATAATTTTCCTCTATTATCAATGTTTTTGATAAGATAGAGGTCAAGATAGAAGATGAGGATCAAGCACTTCTATTATTGTGTTTTTTACCTTCTTCATATAAGAACTTTAGGGAAGTTATCATCTATGGAGGCAAGTCAACAATCTAGGTCAATGAGGTCAGTGAGCATCTGCTCAATAAGGATAAAATTAACACCCAGTTGACGGGTTAGTCTCATCATGATAATTCCGGGCAAGTTCATTATTCAAGGGAGAAAAGTAATAATGGAGGTTTCACATGTAACTTAAGAAATAAGAATTTGACGTGCAACTATTTTCACAAGAAGGGACACATTAGAGCTGATTGTTGGCTTCAAAAGAAGAAACAATTAGATGCTAATGTCGCTGAACTGGCTGAAGAGGATGAAGATAAGTGTGACGTTCTATCTGTTACAGACAGATCAATTGGGAACAAAGATAAATGGATTATCGACTCTGGATGTTCATAACATATCAGTTCCCATAGGAAGATGTTCTCTTCATATACTTCGGTTCAAGGATAAGTTTTCATGGAGAATTCTGCTACAAGCAAGGTAATTGGCGAAGGAACAATCCAGTTTTGGTCTCATGATGGATGCATCACTACTCTTCAAGGCGTTTGTCATGTTCCCGAATCAAAGTACAATCTCATCTTTCTTAGAGTGTCCTACAAGGGGAAGGGTTCAGTTTCAGTTCTAAAAGTGATCTTATAGAAGTCTCTAAAGAGCCTCATGTGTCTGCCGGCAATGTGTATATCTTGTGAAATTTGAAAGTTACAGTTGGTGGATTGCAGTTATCCTCAGCTTCAAAAGTGGCGGTTGTGGAATAATCGGAGACTACGATGGTTTCAAGCTCGAATTTTTAGTTATAGCCCGAAGAGAGATTGGGACTAGGCGCACAATGGGGAAGTCCAGATCATTACTCCTATGGTGGAGCAAATTCTCATAAATCCTGTGTGGATCAAAGAGATCGTTGGGTGATAAAGATCAGGTTGGGCCTGAACTTATTCGACCTAATCAAGTTGTGAACCCCATGAGGGGGTTATGGAGAAGAGGGAGTGAGATAGAGATGAAGTCAAGATTTGTTCAATTGTGTGTGGATGCGAGCACATGGAGCATGGTGACTATTCTCGGACTTGGACGTATTTGAGTCAACGGGGGAGATTGTTAGAATTTGTGACTGGAATACGTCGTGAAAGTAGATGAAACTTCAGAGACCAAAGAACGGACGTGCACAAGGACCTGTGCACATTACCAGTCGACTAATACTGGGTATCGTTGACTACTCACATGGATTAGTTGACTAACACATTACATAGTCGACTAGGTTGGCAAACAAAGTGTTTAGGTTCTAAAATTTTGTCAGAATAGTCGACTAGTATTTGAGCCTAGTTGACTAATACATGGTATTAATCGACAATACCCTGACCTAGTCGACTAATGGCGGGTCTGACAGTTTCCTTATCTGGATATGTTTTTAAATTCAAGTTGGATTCGAGTTTTCTTTATTCTGAGGCGGTGATTGTTCGTATTGATGAAGTTTGTTAGGACTAGGAGAGTTCTATGGTGTATAATAACCCCTTGGGGTGGCCTTCAATGAAATTCAATGAATTTGTAATTCCTATGGGTGTAATTCATCTAGGTGAGAGATTCGTAAGAGAAGCTTAACCATAAGGGTTTGCTGTTCTTAGTGGCCATCAAGTGCTTGTAATTTTCTCAGCGCGAGGTGTAAATAATTCTTCTTGTACTCCCCCAAAATTTAATAAAGTTTCTCCTCTTCTTACGTGGACATACACACGATCTGTTTGATCGCTGGAACCACGTTATATTGTGTGTTGGCTTTCTATCTATTTTAGAATATCTTCTTTTTCTCTTCTTCTCGTTGCCCTAGTAGATCCTATGGTTTGTTTCCGCTGCGCCGTCACAGTAGATTCGGTCGTGGGGGCGTCTCCGAACTTACAATACTTTGCCCATGCCATCTGTTTGATTCCCTCAGCTTTCAACCCAGTAGTCTCAGCGCAGATGTGAAAATGACACAACACTTCCCAGTATAATTCGTACACCAAGGGAGCATCTTTCTTCATTAAGTGCAATTTCTTCTCCGAAGGGATATATCTTCATAAGGAATATCCCCCATCGTCAACCCGGAGACTTCATACATCTCATGTAAGGCGAACTCCATCTCTTGACTGGGTTGAAGAATGTGCAGGTCTCTGAATTGTAGCGCTCCAACATGGCGTAAAAATGGTAATTGCTTTAAGGGATACCATACTGCACGGCGCTAGATGCTGCGTACATGCCGGACTGTATCAACACTTCCTCTAGCTCCTCGAGGACAAAGCCCACCATCCTCGACCATCAATACTTGTCTGAAGAATGAACTCATCCCAGTGCCTGAAATTCACCTTTGGGACAGTCACCTTTTAAAGCCATGAACTGGTTGATGAAAGTGGCAGCTTGTTTGGGAGTCTCGCTTATCGGGTATTCTGCCTTCAGCAAGCCTAGCTGTAATCCAACTACATCCCTGCCATGCCCTGCTGGGGATGCAGTATGGTGGGAGATCCGCCCGATGGAAACACCCGATTGCATCTTTGTCAGGTCCTAGCCCGTTAGTCGGCGGAGGGACATTGATTGAAGGCATGACAGGGAAAGCATCCTCTCCATGTTGGGGAGGAAGAAGCGTCGATCTCCAATCTGACGAAGCCATTTGTAGCGACCGTCGTACAAAATTTCCACATTCTCATCGATAGTCCTCGAAGAGAAAGTCTGTCCTTAGCAGAGTACGAGCATCAGATTCGAATCGCCCGTCTGAGATAAGCTCTCGGAGAATCAATGGCCTAGCTTGGCTCAACTTGGTCTGTCACTCGGTTTTTTCTGGTGAACGCTGGTACAGTCTTCCTAATGATGGAAATGATATTCGGGTCTTGTCCACCCATGTGACCAAAATGACTTCTCTTAGCCAAAGGGTTGGAGGAATACTTCACTGCAAAAAAAAACACAAAGTTAGAAGCAGTAAAAAAATTGCTAAATATTGAAGCCCAGATGCGGGTCTCAACACTTAAGACTCGCATTCAAAGAGTTGAAACGCGAGGCTCAGGTGAAGTCCGCGTATGAGCTTCATAGTTGAAGAACTTAGAAATTTTCGAAGTGTTAAAGCTCAAACGTGAGTCTCAAAATTCACAAGACTCGCATTCGAAAGCTTAAAAAAACATGAAGCTCGTCAGACCCGCGTTTTGATCATGGACGAGAGAGTCGCGTTGACAAAATAAAATACAGATCTCATCAGATTCGCGTTTTATTCATCAACGCGAGAGCCACGTTCATAAATCAAATGCGAGTCTGTGAGCTCCGCATTGATTGATAGACTTCAGAGAAGTTCAAGGGTCGACACCCATTTGAGTTCAAACAATGGCTAAAGCCATTGTCAATTACCTGAAATTGAGGTCTACTGAGGAGGACCACCCTTGGTGGTCGGCGCGATGGCGGTGCTTGATGAAGAAGCCTTGCTTGCCCTTGAAGGCCATGGAATTTGGAAAGATTTTGAAAAAGAAGCTTTTGGGTTCTGAAAGCTCAAGAGCGTTTTGATTTCTCAGACGCGGGTCTGAATGGAGAACAGTCAAAACAAGTGACGTTTGAAAAGACACGTGGTCTTTTTATAGACCTCCTAACGACCGAGATACGCGGCACAAATCTTGAGTTCAAATTGAGTTGACGCGTAGCACCGAGGGGATCCGTGTTTCAGATGACATCCACATCCAGAATGATCCAACGCGATCTTCACGTTTCAAGCAAATGACATCCACGTCCAAAAGCTTCGAGCGCGACCTTCGCGTCTCAAGCACAACAACAAGGGTCGTGTCTCCAAACACCAAATGAGTGTCACGTCCAAAGAAGACAGAGCACGACAATCACGTTTTTATCAACGAGAGCCACAATCTCTCTCAATATAAAAGAGTGTGTCTTTACTTTTGCAATCAATTCAACAGTACACTGGTAAAAGAGAAGGACAACTCAACTGGTTCAATAGTACACCGACAACCAAATCAGAGCTCATATAAGTTCTAGACTGTGTATCTAAATACTTACAATGATCATCCCTGGAGGTTTCAAGCAGTTCAATAGTATACACACGAAGACCGAAATTCAGATAAGATCAAGTTCAGAGTATTTCAAAAGATTGCCAGCCTAATCATAGAAGCCCAAATTAATATGAAGTCCAAAGTATTTTGAAATCCTTCTCAGTCAACCATGGGGTTTTGAAAACTTTGAAGAGGGTTTTGTAGGCTGTCAAAAAATCGCTGAAGACAGTCTCAAACGCGGGCCTCATGTCAACAAGAGGATCGTGTTTTAACTAAACACGAATGTCATACTTCAACAAACGCGACGCGACGCGACGGTCCATTCTGTGCCAAACGCAATGGTTGTGCTGCTTTTCAATACGCGGATTTTAGGGTCGCGTTTCAACATCAAAATACAAGCCTGCATAGCTTCACGTTTCAACTTCAACGCGAGCCTATGAGCTCCGCGTTCCAACACAGACGCGAGCTTATGAGCTCTGCATTTCAACTAAACACACGATCCTGTGAGCTCCGCGTTTCTTCATTAGAGCGACGTCTGCGTCCAGCGCGAGACCCGCGTTCTGTTGTAACTGAATCTCATTACTGGGTCAATTAACACCCACGTAAAGTGAGAGTTAATCCTTATTATGGAGGATTCTTAGGGGACATTTATACACCTGAAAATCCCTATAAATAGCTATGAAAGCTATGAAAAAGGGGCAGCTGGTAGAGTAATTTCAAAACAAGCTTTTTGGAGAGAAGCTTAGTTAACTTGCTCTCGAATTCAGCTTTGGAGAGAAAGAGAGAGATTCTTTTGAAAAGGAAAAACTCTAACACTTGCTGCGTTCAAGTAGAGTTCTTTCATTTCTTTGAGAGCAACATAAAGTTTCAAGAGAAGCTTCCTGTTCGGCCAGTCAACAAAGAACAAGAATCATTCTCTACCGCTACATCAAGAACCCGACTTTAAACAAAGTGGAGATCCACTCAAAAATCTTCTCTTTTGTAATAGGATTGATCCGTTGTAATCTTTCATCCACTCAAAGAAATTTTACCTCGAATTTTTCCGACCAAACATGCACCACACCTTATGCATCTAAGGCAGACTACAGTAAGCCCAATGCTGAGGAGCCAGAACCAGAGCAAAAAAATATCGAAGACTCAGAACCAGAGACAGAAGTGGAAGAGCCAAAAGTTGAAGAACTGCTAATTGAGACTCTTGTATATCTTCTTACAGAGCCTACCATGGGGTTATTGTCTTTGTCGCCACCTATAATATTCCCCTTGTCCTTGAGATCATCTGTCGTTTACGATCCATTGTAGATCTTTCTACATGAGGCAGGATCACTGGAGATCAAGCTAGTCATGGTGCAAAGTCAGTTAGTTTAATTTTTCATTATGGATGATTCACATCTGTCTGCTATCTGTGATAGGTTCGATTTACCACCCTTCACATTTGATCTATCACGGAACTCAGTTCCACCTTCATCACCCTGGGTGAGCCATTACGCATCAGTACTACTGCCACGACCACCAGCTTGCCCGATTGAGATGCTTCGTGAGGGGAGCTTTCACTCGACCGGGTCGAGTTTCTCCTACCCGGGGGAAATGATGAGGACATCGCACTCAGTTGCTAGTTATTTTTTATGCTTAGTTTATTTTTGAGTTTAGTGTTTTCTTTTATTGTGTTTTAGTACCACATCGGTTATAACCGAGAAGTAAATTTTTTGTAAAGCCTATAAATAAGCCTCAATACTTCTTTATTCGGTAGACAATGATTAATTAAAAACTTTTCAGTTAAATTCTCTTGAGGGTGTTCTTGAGTATTGGGGTGTGATGCCCGTGCAAGGGGTGCGAAGGCCAGACCTATCTGGTTCTATCTCTAAACCCTAGTTTTTTTCCCTATTTTCTTTGGATTCGAAGGTGATTGCGATTCTGTATTACATCAGGTATGTTTTGAAGGGACACACATGGACAAGATTTCTTCGTTGTTTCCTATAAGAAGATAACAGGAAAAAACTTCATTCTTTAAATGCTTTTAAATTATATTTATATTATATAGTGCTACATGATTCAGGTAACTCTCCTCTGAAAGTGCTTCTTGATTGTGCATAAGCATAAACTGCATGACCAATAGGGTGGGTTTTCCCAGCCACCAACTTTTCTGCTAGGATAGCATGTAAGGCAGACCCTCTCTTGTCAACAGTTTCTCCAAGAATTTAAATGGTTGATGTCCACTTGATAGCTATTCCTTAGGTTTTCTTAAACCTTTCATGGAGCAATTGCTTCATAGCTGATCCAACCGTGATTTTTTTTGGGAAATGGCATAAATTATGACGACGATGATGATGTTTGCAGACATTTATTAGATTGTTAGCACAAATTTCTAAGTTCTACTCTCTCTCTCTCTCTCTCTCTCTCTCTCTCTCTCTCTCTCTCTCTCTCTGTGAATGCAAAGTAATTTTTTTCTCTTACAGCCAGGAATTTTTGCCGTCTCTGACACTTCTGTATTTTGCCATGTGTTGCAGGCTTTGGAATGTTTGGTTGACAATTACATGTTAACATGTGAGGAAGGTATCATGGAGCAATCCAGAGGTTTTAGGGGAATATTTCAATCATAATGATCTAAAATTTTGTTGTGTGATTCGGTTGATTCTGACTAAAATAAATGATAATTGTTTAACTAAGTCTCTCTCTCTCTCTCTCTCTCTCTCTCTCTCTCTCTCGTGTAGTCGCGCGCGCGCGCGCGTGCACGTGTGCACGACACATAGCATGCATGGAAGATGTATTGTGTCACATGACTTGCACCCCGAAGTAAATTGTTCATCGTTGTGTCAGGAAGAGTGTGTGCTAAGAAGTTATAAACTCAAGAGCAAATTGTAGCTGGCTTCTGCATGCGGGTTACGGGTTTGTTTGGGTGGGGTGTAGCTTCATGCATGGAAGAGTAATGTTTTGTGTCACAAGACTTACCAGAGGTGAATAGTTCCACATCAGTTGTGTCAGGAAGGGTGTGTGCGCTAGAAGCTGCCTGCTATGAATTAGTTCCGATAAACTCAAGAAAATATTGTAGCTAGCTGTTTTAGGAACCATTGAAAGACTATAGTTGATTTGAGCTTGGACGAGAGATATTTACTCGGATGGTTGACATCTTAGAGTTCCCTCACTCTGGTGTGACAAATGGTCTAAGGGGGGCTGACATGATGACTTTACATGTTAGATAACCGCTATATTTTATAAGTTATCTATAACTGCTATTCTTTAATGAAATTTTTGTACATCTTGTAATTATTTTATCTTAGAATTCATTCTATAATTTCTTTTCTCGCAGCTGCTGTGTTTTTTGATGACATGTTATTGGTTAATTTATTTTTTTAAACTATTGTGATCATTTGTTTCAACCTGTTGTGGTCTTTCTTTCTTTCTTCATTTATTAAATAAGTGGCATTACAAGAATCATTTGGCATTTGGTGTAAAAGTGAACTCAAACACAGTAAGATATCATTATAACTCTCTCCTATACCATCACATGGAAAGTGGAAGAGAAAAAAAAAATGTCTCAACACTGCACCTACTTCAGGCAGTAAATCTTAGTAAATTAAAAAAAATGACTCACCTTTACGAATGGCTTTCTAGGTTGTTGTCAACCTTTTATACGTCTTAATTTTCTCTTCAGGATTCTGACATAGTAAGCAAAAGGTTAGGTGAATGCTTATTATTTTCAACTATAGTTAATTTTTTTATAGGTTACTACATGAATTGAAGTCTGATGTGTATACTTTTAGGTTTATTAATTTGTCACCTTCAGGCTTGCTTGGCTAAAAGGTTCTACTGTTTGCTAACTTGTTTATTAAAAAAATAGATTTGATAGTTATCTCATGGAGACTGACCATTTCTGAATAAAGTATTAGTTACTATATTACCTGTAAAGTGCATCCTTTCTTTGTTTCATTTTTTTTCCAGCATCTTACCCTTTAATTGTTTTGAATTAGTGTTGAGACGGCGCCTTGCCCTGTGTTGGTTTTTTGTACTTAGCAGGAGATGGATTCTAAGTACCTGTAATTAGCTTGTATGCAATAAAGAGTGTTTTAAATAATATGATCATATATGTATTCCCTTGGAATAGAGTCCTTTGTAGTTCTGCAGAACATATAAATAATTGCTTTTCTCAAATCCAGCGCTTAGTAATCTAAACATAATGGCTATTTCAGAATCCAGCCTGTTAACATCTCTACCATTTGGGAAAGACGACGAGTGGCTTTCAACATTTTATTCATGTTTAATAAAGAAGGTACATATTGAGTACAGATTGCATGTTGAAGACAGTGAAAAAAGAACAATACAGTATTTTGTGCTTTTTTGTCATTATTTATAAATGTAGCTACTGAGCACTTTGTTTCTTGCATTTGTCAGCATGACAAAGAAAATGTTGTAGAAGCAAAATTTACAGAACTTGAAAGAGATACTTGTGGCATTGCTACTTCAGCTTCATCTTCTCCAGCTCTGAAAAACAACACTGACCTCCTGGTTTGTAAGGCTGAATATTACCATCAATGTGGAGAGTATCAGAAGTGCTTTGAGCTCATTTCTGCGTAAGTTTGTAAGCAATTGTAAGCATTGACTATCTCTTTGTATTAGTTATAACAATATTCTATGTTTCTTCCTTTCTTTTATTTAAATTTCAGGCTACTAGCCAGAGATCCTTTTCATCTGAAATGCACATTAGTTTATTTAGTAGCTGCTGTGGAGCTTGACCACTCTAATGATCTCCATCTTATGGCTGGCAGTCTGGTAAAGGATTATCCTCAAAAGTGAGTTAAGAGATTTATTTGTTCCTTTTTTAGTTACTTTATTTGTTCCTTTTTTAGTTGCTTCTCGGTTCATTCTCCAAGATTTAGGGTCTGTTTGGTTGTCGTAATTGGCTGTAATTCGTAAGTCGTAATTGGTAAAGTCATTTACAGTTGTAAATCAGTTACATGCATGTAAGTTTTATGGTGTTTGGTTGGTAATATAAAGTTGTAAGTGAGAAAGTGTATTGTATTTTACGGTGTTTGGTTGTCATAATGTGTAAGTCGTAAGTGAAAAAGTTGACCACAAAATTAACTATTTGGTGATTTAAAATTTTAATATTGCAAATAAATATTAAAAATGCTAAATATTAAAAAAAAATTAATATTAACATAAAAAAATAATACAAATTTGCATGACCACAAAATTAACTGTAACTGGGCTGTAAGTGAGTGGTAATTGGGTTGCAAGTGAGTGGTAGTTGAGTTGCGTAACTCTTTTACGAATTACGGTCCAAACAAACGCCGTAGTTGTAATTGGGTTGTAAGTCATTTACGATTACGGCCTTTTACGCCTTTACGGCGAAACAAATAGCCCCTTAGTGCTACAGACAATAAAGATTCCACTCATAATTAAGATACTGTACGCATAAGAATGACAGTAATTATGACCAGATATCATGCAAATGTGTGCGTGTGAGTTCATTTTATCCATTTAACCTATTAAGATTATAGTCAATGCCTTTTCCTAATGTTCAGGTAATGTATGTATCCATGTCATGTAAGTATCCATGTCATGCAACAGATAAAACCTACGAAGCATTACATTTTTCGTTTTATGTATTACAATGTTTGGGTTCACAATTTGGAATTTGAACTTTGGATTGTGTTATCTTTTAAACTTATAAAGCTAGTCTTGGCCATAGTAGTTTTGGGGGCTGTATTTGGAGCTTATGGCAGGAAAGAAAAGAGAGTTTTGCATCAAAGGCAAATTAATGAAGCAGATTGGTTTTTGGCATTATGAGGAGTTGCAATCTCAAATAGGATAAGTGGCTACAAATAATTTTATTCTTGAATGTTGGGGGGTTGAACTGAGAGGCAGTGGTTGAAAGGTGTTGAGGCATTTGTTGATCTTTGTTACATTATTTTCTGATATTTATTTACAAATAATTTCATTAAAAAAAGAACAAAATATATCATAAAATTTCCAAGTGATCTGTTTGGTGTAATTTATCTTATGTTCCTGATGTTGATATCATTGTTATCTAGTTTTTCTTCCCTTTTCTCTCTCTTTCTTTCTGACAAGTTATTTTTTTTTATGGTCGTTTAGAGCTCTTTCTTGGTTTGCTGTTGGATGCTACTACTACTGTATCAAGAAGTATGACCAAGCACGTAGACATTTTTGGTAAATTACTGTTCCATTTCCACACAAGTTATTGCATTTTCATTTTTTAGCTTACAGAAGACGTTTTCTGAAACACCATTTTTCTGTAACATGAATTACCTAGTCATCCTTATTACATGCCCACTATTCTGTTCAAATACTTGTCTCTCCTTTTCTTTTGATGTTAATGTTTGAAGTGCCTGCAAATGCTAATCTATTCTATACAACAATGTTATGATGTTGTCGAATTTAGTTTTATCTACAATATTCTGCTAATAAACTTGCTGAGTTCTTGATTCTGAAAGATTATGTTTATCTGTAAGAGACTATGAGCAAAGTTTTTAATAGATGCTTACTGATTTTGAGAAGGGGTAATGATTGTGGTATCTTTTAGTGACAAGGAGTAAAGTTTAGAAACATGATTTATTATTTTTATTTCCCCTTTATTGGCTACAATATCACCTGCAGGACAATTAAAACAAATAGAAAAGCCCTACTCTTTTTGGTGGGTTGTAAGGTTCCTTTTGTTGTATTTTGGTTTTTCTTTGTTTTGCATGTTTTGGGTGACACATGGCAGAAACAATACTTAAATGTATCTGCTCTGGATGGCCGTCTTTATTTTCTGGTTCATTTTTATACTATTTAGATATATAAATTCTGGGTCAAACCTTTGGCCTGAAGGTCGTCGTAGGGGGTTGGCTAAGCCTTGGAAACCCCTTTTAGGTTCCAAACTCTTGGAACCCCAAATCTTATGGTGGAATGCATGATCCTATGTGCTGTCCCAACTTGACAAAGGAAATAATAGAAACCATTGAACCAACATGAATATGAATTTTGCATTTCCTGATCTTGATCAAGTTTGTGTTAAGTTAAAAGTTCTTTAGATCAAATCTAGATATTGGGAAATTTATCTATTGCATTCATTTTTGGGGGGTTCAAGATATGGTTTGAAAAATTTATAACCTTCTGTATTTGGTGTTTTATCAATTTAAAGCCCATCAATAATCATTTTCCAAGACCTTCATTGGATGTATTAGCTTTTTGTACTGTAATTTGAGGTGTGTTTTCTTTTTGCTTCTTTTTTGGTTGTTCTAGGGTTGAATGCTACCCTAGGTAACAATTATTTTGTTCATATTCAACTTATTTTAAATTCCTACCTTCTAAAAGCTTTCTATTATATGTTTTTCTTCTTGCTGGAAATGGCATTGTAAGGTTATTATTGCCTCTTTGATATTTGCTAGTGTAACCATTATTGTACCCTGCACTAGTTCATCGTCATAATGCATACTCAAGATTTATTATTTTATATCTTGAAAGTACTTAATATATAAATCTTTACCCTGTTTAAAACTCCTTACGCAGTAAGGCCACAAAGCTGGATGGAACATTTCCTCCCGCTTGGATAGGTTTGGGAAATTCGTATGCTGCCCAGCAAGAGAGTGATCAAGCAATGTCTTCATATCGGACGGCAGCTCGCTTATATCCAGGGTATTTTGCCACTAGCACTTACAAACATACTATTCCTTTTAGTAATGTCCCATTTATTTTGTTAAATGAAATGCTAGTTTTTCTTGTGTATGGCTTGCTTTTAGATATAACTGGATTGGTGTCCTAAGTTATTCTGTAGATTTTTCCTTTTGGTATTTCAAGTTCCGTGTCTTGTTTTTGAATGCACTGATATATTAAATATATGTATTTGTACTCTTTTGAACCTGCAGACATTTGTATATATATGCATAAATATGGTTTGATGTGGTGTGCCTATGTTGATATATTAAATGTATGTATGTTGCGAGTTAACACATACCACTACATATATGATAAATATCCACGTTTTTGCTTGCATATGACTTATGGAGTTTGTTGGCTTATATGCTGCAGAGTTGGATGCAATTTCCTATAACCCATAGCAAGTTTTATTATCTAGACACCATGTTCTATGATAATTTTGCATGGTTGTTCATTAGTTGTATCAGCTTAAACTGCATGTACATGCAAGCATTTTGTGGCAAACTTCTCTATAGCTCAGTTTTCCCCACTGACTGATCAATGTCAGGTCAGCCATTCCTTGTAAAATCAGCATTATCAATTTAGTATTGTGCACCATATCCAGTCCCATTTTGATACTTTATAGGTGCAGTGTACTAGGGACCATCCAAGTTTTCCAATCCAAACAGTCTGCAATCATCTACAGCATCTAAACTGCCTAAAGCTTTTGAAAATATTGTAGCTGTGTACCAACTGATCAAACAGTAGCCGTTTTGTAGAAGATTGTTCATTTTGTTTCCCTTTAATGCGTTTACAAGGAAAATGACTTGAACATAAGGTCTATGGTTTTATGATAGTTTGAAGATTATGACCTGGGATTTGAAATTTTAATTTTTTATTTCAATTTCAATCTTACAATAAATTATGCAACACATTTGAACAGATGATGTACATTCCATCTAATTACAATTTAGCTAAAAAATTTGCTAGCATGAAGAGGATAGATAGCACAGTTCAGCATTAACTGCTGATTATATCTCACGTGTATGTAATTAAATCAATTTTTTGGATGCATTTGGTTAAATTTATAAGGCCAAAATGTTATGGAAATTGCAACAGATTTTTGTCGTGTAATACCACATTGCAAAATTTCTTCATTGATCATATTTTTATGTTGCATACAACTTATATTTTTATAGTTTATTTTATTTCTTTGGTAGGTAATATTTGGATCTACATTTAAATTGAGGTAAGATTTTCTTATATTTGCAGGTGTCATTTACCTACATTATATATCGGGACGGAATACATGCGAACACACAACTTCAAACTCGCAGAACAGGTCTCGTAACAGGGTTCATTACAGGAAATCTTTTGCAACTGAAGCAGCTTTATACTGAAAATATCTCTGCTTCAGTTTTTTTTGCAGGCAAAAACAATATGCCCTTCTGATCCATTGGTGTATAACGAACTTGGTGTTGTTGCTTATCATATGAAGGAGTAAGACAGTTGCCCTCTTTTAAATATGCTTGATGGACCGTTTGTTTATTGAACCAATGACATTACCATCTGGGCTGCATTCTTCCCTAATTATAGATCTTTCTGAAAGGAATTTTGTTCTCTGATGGAGAATCTATCCTGAGACACAAACTGTTATATTTCTCATGCACTTATATGCCTTTATATATAGTTTTTTGTGTGATATGCTTATACCTAATTTACATATACATATTCATTTTTGAGGAAAAAAAACATATAGATATTTACATGCACTTGTTTTCCGTGCTCATCTGTGTGGATTTTTATTTTTTGGGTGGGGGGTGGGGACTGCTGAAGCTTGTATAATATGGTTTTGGAAAGAAGCAAAGTATGTGGTCCAAAGCCCTCTTAAATACATACAATGCATCATCAGTAGTAGCCCCGACATGCATCTATAACTTCACAATAATCTAAAATTGTAAACATCTGAGACAGCATGTGTTTGACAGGCTTAAGATTTTGGAACTTTTTAAAAACAGAAAAGCACCCGGTTCTTATAACATCAAATTGCCACCTATATCTCTAGTTTTGATCTCCATAATAATGAGAGAGGTTGTATCAGATGTATCTATCTAGTAGTTGAATTTCTATGACATTATTCAGCTTTAGACTTGCTTGTTCATTTAAGTGGCCAAATTGTTTGTTCATGTGCTGGACTATAAATACATCTTTAAGTGTTTGCATTTGTGTTTGTGTTTTTTCAGGCAGTTTATTGGTATTTTTATTGCAAATTTTCTTTGTTTTTCTTAAGACTTTAACAGATGATTAGTTTCTTTACTTACCATATCCTTTTAGGTATAAAAAGGCCATCCAATGGTTTGAAAGGACTTTGGCTTACATTGCCTCCTCACTAAGTGAAATGTGGGAACCAACATTGGTGAATCTTGCTCATGCACAAAGAAAGCTAAAGTATGTCTACATTTGATTTATTAATTATATAACAGCAAACATCAAATTCATTTACTTGATTTTAGATTGTATCACTTGCTTAAACTTCTTCTGTTATGTAAATGTGAACTGCACATGCGTGTTCTCAGCTTGTGGGCTGGAAAGATTCTCTTATATTCCCCCCCCCACCCCCCTCTCTTTTTTCCCCCTTCTAAAATCAAGTCTTGGCAATGAAAACTGTCCCTACAATATATGGCTGACATCTCATTGAAAATAGTTCACTTAATTATAGAAATTAAACACTTGTAACCTTTATATTATAAAATTACATAAGAAAATCATGGGCATTTCATTTTTCCCTTTATATACAATTCTGCCTCCTTTATCTACTTTGATCTTGATCTGTAACAATGGGTGGGTGTTCACCACATTTTGAGTAGTGCCTCTTGCATCATTCATCATGTGTTTTTCTTTCATTGTCATAACGACCAAGAGGAACTTGTAACTTGCTCTGAATTGTTTAAGCTCTTCTGGCTCTAGTCTGAGACGTATTTGATCGTTGTGGTAAGTACTTGGAAACGCCAGCGTCCCCACTGGCTGTGGGATGAGATAAGTGCTTAGAGTAGCTAGTGAAGTTACTGATTTCTCTTTTTCCTGTCAATATGTCACGGATACACGACCTGAAGTGGTCAAATCTCAAGGGGTGACTGGTTGCAGCTGTCTAATCAACCAAGTATATTATCAATAATTTCATGATTGTGAACACAGTAGATAAAATTTTCACTTGTTGGTCACATGTAGCTTGTCAATTTCAACATTTATCGATATATACATCCTAGGAACTCAGCCGGTTTTTAACATAATTCACCATAACTTCCATACTGTCGTAAAATACTTGCTTCACATTTTCCACATGCTTTACACATACAGCCCCTACTACACATTTTATAAAATCCAAAAGGGATACTTCTAAGTTCTAACCATAACACACCCTTTGTATATATTAACTCCATGGAACACCACATGGTTTCAAATATCGACCGATTCTGATATATTATCATATATATCGCCAATATCGTATCAGGTTTGGAGGCACCCACTATGATATTAACCTTATAGTGTTGGTTGATGTCGGGGCAATATGGTTGATATAGCCGATATTGACGATATTGATTCTAAAACGCATTGACCCATACTGATATCGATATTGAGATTTTAAACCATGGCAAAAATATTACAAGTAGAGCAATATCCCTAAAGCTCAGAGGCCAAATGGATCCTCGTGGTGTGCAAACTCACATGTCAAGCTACTTTGAAAAGTTCAACAGTGATTTTGTTGAGAGCACAAGTTGTTAGCACTCATCAACTTGAAGTATCTAGATCCATAGAGAATGTGGCATAGACTCCAACTGTAGTATAAGAAATTAATTTGATTGCTCCAATCATCAAATCATGTACCATGTCATGCAGGAAATGAGGAAATACTGATCCAAGCACAACTACTATGAGTGTTGATAATGCTGACAAATTAGTCTAGTTGTTGAATGGAAGCATTCGTTTTCAATATTTTCATACAATGGTGTTCAATTAGTTCACATGCAAAATCTGAAATGTCAATGTAAATAGTATCGTTTAGTTTCCTTAGTTTGAAAGCTATGTATGATATACCTATTAGCCAACCAGGGCTCGAAGACTCGGCCGAGTGGCGTGTGCCGAGACGAGTCCGATACCCGGTTTGAAGGAACCAACTCAGAATCGACTGACTCGGCCCTGACTCAGAGTCAACTCGGCCGAATAGGCCTAGTCACGACCTGACTTGGACTAATTCAGTCGATTCGGCCGAGTTATCTTCGAGTCAGGGCCGAGTCAAGCCCGACATTGTTCACCCCTGAGTTCACGGTTATAAAGGGAAAAAAGAAAAAAAAAAAAAAAACTTACCTCAGAATCAGATCTAGATCTGGAGTTTGGACCCCAATCCGCCGATCGCTGTCGAGCCCAGATCCTCCATCGCCCATCCCTAGGTAATCGCTTTCTCTCCCTCCCTCTCCCTTTCGCTCTCTCCCTTTTCTCTCTTCCTCGGTCCTTCTCCCTCTCTCCCACTTTCTATCTCAGTTTTTCTCTGTCTCCCTCCCCCTCTCTATCTCTCCCCCTCTCCATCCCCAGTCTCTCTCTGTCTCTTTCTCTCTCCCTCCCTCTCTTTGTCTATGTTTCTTTCTCCCACTCCCTCTCTCTCCCGCTCTCTGTCACTCTCCTCTCCATCTCCCAGCCTCTCTCCTCGCCCTCTGTCTCTCTTCTCCCTCTCTCCCTCCCGATCTCTCCCTCACTGTCTCCTCGCTCTGTCTCTCTCCCTCTCTATCTCTCTCCCTCTCACCTCTCTGTCTCTCTCCCCTCCCTCCCTCCCTCCCGATCTCTCTCCCTCTCTTATTTTTCCTTCTCAGTCTCTCCCCCCTCTATTTATATCTCTCTAGATCCAGTCTTTCTAGATATATCTCTCTTAATTATGTCTTAATTACTGTGTTAAATTCATTTAAGTAATTTGTGAGTGTTGTTAAATTTAATTAATTTAGGAAAAAATTGTTAAGTTGGTTAACTGAGAAATTTAATTAAGAAACTTAATTAATTTGTTTAATTTAGAAAGTAATTTGTTTAATTTGTTTACTTAATTTGTTTAATTTTGTTAAATTTAATTTAGAAATTTAATTAAGTTGCTAATTTTGTTAAGTTAGAAATCTTAAGTTTAATTTAATTTAGGAAAAATAATGTAACATTCTTTTTTTAAATTTTCAGAATGACTCTGAAGCGCGATATTGGTTTATATTAGAAAATTTTAAAATATATCTTTCTAATTTTTAAAGGAATTGATCCTTCCATGTTCCCATCGAAACATAAAACAATCAAAAGCATGCTCTCATTGGACAAATTCAAAAAAGTTAAAAAAGTCATTTCAAAGTTCTTTCTCTTCAATGAAGGTATTCGTCGTAGTGAGAAAAGTAAAGATGTAAGAGAAACAGATGATGACGACGACGATGATGATGGTAAAGATGCGAGGATTTTATCTAGTTCTAGTAGTAATGATGATGAAGATCGTGATGATAATGACGACAATGATGGCAGCGATGGCGGCGGTGGTGATGATGACAATAATGGGGGATACAATAGTGCTGATGGAGGGATTTATAGTCTTGAAGATCATATACAGGGGTTGAGTTTGACATCATGTCAACATTATGGTACGGGATATGGTAATGACTACAGACTATAACTTGAGAGATCTACAAGCACTAGTACCGTTTATCTACTTATCACAGATATTATTACAATGATGATTTTGTGTCTCATCACAATTCAATGTGAAAATGACTATATTAACATGTATTTAAGAATGTGTTTTGTGCAATTTACTATATTGTGCATGTATTTTGATATGTTTCTACTGATGACGCATGTATTTATAATTTCACTTTATGTTTATTGTGCTAGGTGATATGTTCTGGACATGTGATACATGAATATTGATGTTTACATTTTTCTAAAGATTTGTCGCAATTTTTCAGAATTTTTTAAGCTTTATGTGTAACGTTTTGCATGTATCACCTAAGATCGATCCGAGTCGTCAAGACCGATCCGTCTCAGTGCCCGCCGAGTCGGCTACCGAGACCGGGACTTTGAACGATGTAGCCAACGGTCCAAAGAGACTTGTAGGTTTTACTCAAAAAAAGTCTTGTCCAATACACTAATCCCTACCGGATATATACATTAGGTCGAATAAGTCCTATCAGACGAATAAACCTCCATGGATGCTTTCATTAGAGTAAATTCCTCTTTTAATTTCTTCAATAGTCCAAAAATAGTCAAGGGTCTAATTACTTACCTGGCCAGGGGTCTACAGAGCCCATCAATACCAATGTGGGTCCTGGAATCCGCTTGGACAGAGTTTAATAAACATATACTTCTTCAGAAGTAGTTCCTCTATTACCATACAATGTAGCAGTTACTAGGGTGAGAACAACTGGAGAGGAGACTGGGCCATTTCTTTTCGCTATAAGTTTACACCAAGGATGAGCTTTAGGTCCATCTCTTTGCATTGGCCGACAGATGCTAGATATATTCACGATAAAGTCCCATGGTGTATTTGTTTGTTTAAGATATGCTATTAGTTGATGAGACTAGAGAAGTAATATGCTTTAAACTAGAAAAATGGAATATTAGAATTTAAAAGATTTAGAATTTGTAAAACAAAAACATAATATATACAATGTAACTTTATCGAAATGATGAGAAATATGAGCATATAATGCAAATTGATGGTCAAAAAAATACCGAAGAGTGCTCATTTTTGTTATTTGAGATCAATCATGAGATAATGGAATTGAGGAAGATGTGAATCAAAGATGGATGTTTAAAGTGGAGAAGTGCTTCTGGGATTTTACGTGAGCAAAGAGCACTAATGAAAGTGAATGAAACAACTATAAGACTTGCTATGATGTAGTTCAAAACATTAGGCAGTTAAGAAACATGTCTAGAAAATAAGTGTAGCAAAAATGAGAATTTTGACACGGATGAGTTGATATAACTAGAAATGAGTGCATTTATCAGAAGTTATGAAGTTAAAAGGTTGCTCTTGTTGATATATTGATGATAACCAGTGTTCTAAATATCCCCGATATTGCGCCGATATTGCGTTTACGGCACCTAGCCGCAATGATTTGGCACATCCAAACCGATATAGCGATTTCACCCAAAATCGCCGATAAATCGGCATGGACCCGATATATCGGCCGCAATTTCGGCGATTTTGGACCCGATATAGCATTTTACACTCAATTTCTAGGTTAGGTATTTGGGTAATTCGAGCGATGTGGCAATGTGGCATTTGTGAAGATTCTACACTTGGATAGTGATTATGCATTTATAAGCTTAATGCAAGTTATCGAGTTAAGTATATCTTAAACATATAAGTATGATATTTTATGTAGCTTTATATAATTTATGCATATATTGTCTTATTGAGATACAATTTAAGACAAGAAGATATGTATATTTACAGTCTGATTTTGGCATCCGATTTTGAAAATATCCCCGATATGTCCCCATCCCCAATAAATTTTCCCGACCGATGTAGCCGCTGTGGCCGCCATTTAGAACACTGATGATAACACGACGGAGAATCACTTGAATGGTTTAGGCTAATAAGTGCGTCAGTTAGAAAAAAAGTGATATGATCATAATTGGGCAATGAGGACTAGAGAGGCCTAAACAAATTTCGATGTGTAAAAAGGATATATTGCAATGCTGGCTAATAAGTGCATCAGTTAGAAAAAGTGAGCATAGTTGGGCAATGAGGACTAGAGAGGCCTAAACAAACTTTGATGTAGGCAAGAAAGAAGGATATGTCAATGTTTTTATAACTGATGAATGAGAGAAAGGATTCACGTAACTGACTTGAAAATTTTGGGACAAATGCTTTGTTGATGATGATGTTACTTAGAGGAAGATCACTATATCACATGTGTTTTCTAACAGGGTTTGTTGTGTTGGCTCAGAGGCCCTTCACTCTAGTTTTGATGATGATTAATTCATGTAGTTATAGTTTACTAATAATCTTGTGATATTTAGTTTCAGATATTTGATCAAGATTTTAGTAGGTGATTAGCTTCAACAAGGGTGTTTTGGAGCTTTCACATGTTGATTCAAGAGCTTAAGCGTCAAGATCGCATCTAGCACTCGGTTGGAGTCAAGATCGCATCTAGCACTGGGCTTTTTCAGATTGCAACGGCAGAATTTTTGTGGGTCTATAAACACCCACCTCTTGAGCTGTTTTTACTAAGAATTTCAGGAGCAAAATTTTCATCTTTCAGCAAATTTTTGAAAAGAGTTTTTGTGCCAAAAGATTTGATCTTTATTTGTTTTTAAAGGGTTGGAAAAATCAAGAAAAGGAGAAGTCTTCGGGAGTGGTTTTTGATCTTCATTTCTATAGTTATTCTAGAAGTTTTCCCAAGAGTTTTTCTTTGTATTTTTGATTCCCAAACTCTTTATTTTCTCACACTTGAGCTTATCTATCTATCCTATCTATTAGGATCTATTTTGTGGGAAAATTGATTTGTGGTTGAGAGAGACCACCAAGTGTTGTAACCCTCCTTACTTTGTGACATCCCTCTAGTGAGAGGTGATTGTGTTGATATCCCTCTAGTGAGAGGTGATTGTGGAGGTTGTGTTGGAATCCCTCTAAGTATAGAGGTGATTGTTGGTGTGTTGGCTAAGTGCCTTATCCCTCAAGTGTGAGGTGATTGTTGTTTGGCTTTGTGCCTATCCCTCAATTGTGAGGTTGATATTGTGTTGGCTTTGTGCCTTGCCTCTAGTGAGAGGTTGTATTTGTTGAGAGTGGAGTTGTGTACTCCCAAGTTGTATTTGCCCAAATCCTCAGTGGAGGTTCCCTGTGTGGGAAGTCCTGTGTGGACGAGTTAGTGGAAATCCTTCTGTGTGAGGCGGGGACGTAGAGCTGGGTGCTCGAACCTCGAAGCATATCTTTCTGTTTGCGTTTGATCTACTTTCTCTAACTCTCTCTCTTATATTGTGCCTTGCATTGCATCATATTGTTCATATCATATCATATATATATATATATATACTTGTGTTGATTGTGTGTGCCCATACTTGTGTTCAAACAAGAGAGCTTTACATAGCACCTCAACTCTTATTTAGAGGAATTTAAAGGAGATAGTCCAGAGCCCTTCACCGGGAATTCAGCTACACTCTTTGGTTACACTAAGTGTGTTGCATTTAGTTTTTAATTCTGCATTATTTGTCATTAGATTAGCCATACACCTATTCACCCCTCTCTAGGTGTACTTTCAATTGGTATCAGAGCCTACACTCCTGATATTAGATTTAACCACTTAGGAGTGAGATCTTGGTTAGCTAATCTATCATTTGCATTTGCACACATATAGTTTGCACTTATGGATAACCCTCCCATGTTTGATATCTCTAAAATTGATATGTGGAAGGTTAGGATGAGTTGGCATTTAAAAGCCATAGGTTGGAAAGTTTACCTTGCCATTACCAAGGAATCTTACCTTAGCAATAACAAGCATTTAGAGGCCAATGCACAAGCCCTAGAGGCACTTAGAAAATCACTTAGCAAAGAATATTTAAATATGGTTTCTCATTATGATTCTGCCTTTGCAGTGTGGAACATTTTGACATCTCCCGAGCTACAAACGCAAATTAATGAGAAGGAGAAATCTAGTAGAGAAGAGTCCGACTAACGTTGCTTCATGGTCCAAGGGAATGACTCCCTTGAGGTAAATTCGGTAACTCAACTAGATGATTGTGCTAGTTCTTCCGGCGATGATTTAGTTGATGTCGATGCTTTAAATGAAGAACTTTCCATTGTTTGTGAAAAATTATTAGAAAAATATAAAGCCTTGAAAAAGAAAAGTTTTGGACTTAATAAAGTAACAAGGATTTGGTTTCAAAACTTGATTTGGCTTTGCAAGAGAGGGTTGAGATTTCAAATGAATGTGACTCCTTGAAATCCCAACTTGATCTTGCCTTAAATGAAAACAAGATTTTGAAAAATAAAAATGATTGCAATGATGTTTTCAAGAAAAATGAGATCGTCTTCAAGACTTAATTTTACTTTAAAAGAAAATGATATTTTGAAAAACAAAATTGCTTCTATTTCAAAAGAGCTAGATTTTGTTTCAAAGAAAAATATTTCTTTGAAAAATGATTTTGATTCACATATTTGCCATGCTAGTGTAGCCTCTCCATCTAGTGTTACCATAGCATGCTCTACCTCTTCTTCTATGATGGAAAATGATATAAATATATTAAAGAAGAGTGTTGATTGTTTGGGCTCCACTTTAAGCCAATGTGCCTTGAACCACACACGGTTGGAATTTATGTTTCGAAAGAAACAAGTTTAACATATGCATGCACACCATACACGGCATACACATGCTTCTCACGTTCATACACATGACACTATGTATGCTCATGTGTATACTTGTACACATTGTGGACGTAAGGGCCACCTTGCAAGATTTTGTTATGATAAAGTACAAAATGTAAATTTTGCAAACAAATTTGTTTGGGTTAGGAAAGGTGCTAACCCTTATGGACCCAATAGAGTATGGGTACTAAAGACCACTCCTATTTTATTTGATGTAGGTGTGGGCTCCCACTCAACGTGAGAGATATTGGTGTCTTGAGATGAATGCGTTCCGAGCTAAACGGTGACTATTTTGGATGCATCACTTTCAAGAGGAGTTTGGTGGAAGGACCATCATAGTTTGGAGCCTAGAGATGTGCCTTCATAGTTTTGGTAACGATTTCTAACTCCTATTTATGTTTACATGCTTTCATGATTGATTTTTAGCATGTTTTAGTTTTTTATGATTAGTATGTTAAATGCCATGATATTTAGACCTATGACATACATGCATAGTATTTGAGATACACCCATGTTTATATGAACCCATATTTTTGTGTTCTTACACTTGTTTAGCTATTTTGTATATTATAGATCTAAGACATGTGCATTTACATAATAATCTTATTGATTTATGTTTTGTTTTATGCTTCATGATTTGATTACATGTTTAAGATGTAGTTTTTCTCAAAACTTGTGTCAATACTTGTACAACTAGTGAGCCACAAATTGATTATTATATGTTTGTGCTAAATTGCTCATTTGTACCCATTAGATGTACTAGTATAGCCTAGTTTTGATGATTCATACATTTTGACTTGTATTCTCTATTTTGTACATGTTTTTCATGAATATGTATTTAGCTTTATGTATATGGCAATTTTGTTAAAACTATTGGATATACATGTATAACCGCGAGTCATTTGCCTTTCATGCAAAATCTCTTTATAGACTCAATTGTGTTTGGATATGTATGTATACCTTTAGTTTTGACTAAACATACATATATATTGAAGTAGATTTAGTTTTGATGATTTTTATAAGGAATTTCATATTGAGCTTAAATGCCTTATTCCATGACTTTTGTTAATTACATAACTTATTACACTCTATATTTGTTGATTTGTTTTCATGAGATTATATGAGCTTGATGGGGACATCACACCAGTACTAATTATCTTTTTATGCCTTAGTCTATTTTTAAGTTTAGCCTTTTCTTTTATTATAAAACTTAGTCCCACATCGGTTGTGATAGGGAAGTTCACTTTGTAATAGCCTATATAAAGAGGCTCAACTCAATGAATAAACAGAAAATGATTAAATAAAATTTTTCCAGTTAAAATTTCAGAACTCTTGGGTTCTTGAGATTGGGGTGCGAAGCCCGCGTAAGGGGTGCGAAGCCCAAAGTTATCTGGTTCTTTCTCCAACCCTAATCTCTCTTTTTCATTTTATTTCTTGTAAAACCCTAGTTTTCTTTTTTATTTGTATTCGAAGGTGATTGCGATCCTGTTTTACATCAATTTGGTATCAGAGCTTTGGTCCCAATCCCCTTCGAATTTCTTCTCGTCCCCAAATCCTAAATCTAGATCTGGATCTCTAGATCTAGATCTACTTTGCAAAAAAATTTGATTATTGTTAGATCTAGATCTAAATCTAGATTTAGATCTACTTTGCAAAAAAAAAAAAGAAGTAAAAAACAGACAGAAAAACAGAAAAAAAATAGAAAACTGAAAAAAACAGAAAACAGAAAAAAAACCAGAAAAACAGAAGGGGAAAAAAACAGAACAGAAAAGAAAAAGAGGAATTTTAAAAAAGTTACTGTTCACCGTGAACAGTAATTACTGTGCAGAGTCTGTTTCTCGCCCGTTCGGAGTCCGTTTTGAGTTCTGTTCAAAGCGTTGGGTTCGTGACTGAGCCCCGAAGCCATTACAAAGATTTCATAGCACTTGAGCATCAGATCTGACCTCCACGAGCTCGTATTTGGCACCAGTACCGTCCCAGCAGCAGAGAATCAGTGTTCTGACACATCTTCAGCCCAATTTGAGTCCAATTCGAGCTACCGATTTATTGGGTAACCTCTGATCTTTATGCATTGAGTTTTATTCATGGGATTTTACTTTTGTGGCAAATACATTTATACTGATGGGGATGAAAAGGAGGTTGAAAGGGACATGTATGCAGCTCTCCCGTATTTTCAGGGTTTTTATGATCAAGATGGGTATGAAAAGTGGGAAAACCATCTTGAGAATTTCTTCAGGTATTTCTCCTTGACACCTGCGCAGAAGTGTCGTTATGCCCAAATGAAGTTAGTTGGAGAAGCTTATTGGTGGTGGGAAGACAATCATATCGACTGTCGAGATTGGCTTATCCTACAAGAACTTTTTCATGCCCGGTATGCTCCACACCTCGAGGGGCCACAATTCAGCGATTTGGTTGCTGAATGTAAGGAGATCCTCGCTGGCATGATTAAGATGCTAGAAAGCAAGGCATAAAGGCTGTTGACAATCCAGAATCAGAGCCAAAAATTGATGACGGTCTAGAGCCAAAGCCAGAAGTTTATGATAAGCCAGAGCCAAAACCAGAAGTTTTTGCTGAGTCGGTGTCACAGCAAGAAGAGGTTTCCCCACAGCCTATGGAAGTTGAAAGTCTCCCTGTTGAGACCCTTATAGATCTTCTAGCGGAGCATACTTTGAAGCTAGTACCACCGGCAGCTATGAGTGTATTATTTTTTTGAGATCGCCTGAGGTGTACGACCCCTTGTAGATATGTCTACAGGAGCCAGGCTCACAAGTGATCAGGGTACCTATGGTGCAAAGTGCAACATGTTCAGTTTTCATCATGGATGACGTGTCTCCGTCTGCTATTGGTGTCTTGATCAAGCTGTTATCTTTTATCGCTCCGACATGGAGACCAGTTCCACCTCCACCATCTTGATCTCGATGTGATGCATTAGTGCCACTGTCACGGCCACCACCATGACCCGATTGAGATGCTTCATGAGAGGTGTCCTCACTCGACAGGGTCGACTCTCTCCCACTCCGGGGGAAATGATGGGGACATCACACCAGTACTAATTATCTTTTTATGCCTTAGTCTATTTTTAAGTTTAGCCTTTTCTTTTATTATAAAACTTAGTCCCACATCGGTTGTGATGGGGAAGTTCACTTTGTAAGAGCCTATATAAAGAGGCTCAACTCAATGAATAAACAGACAATGATTAAATAAAACTTTTCCAGTTAAAATTTCAGAACTCTTGGGTTCTTGAGATTGGGTGCGAAGCCCGCGTAAGGGGTGCGAAGCCTAAAGTTATCTGGTTCTTTCTCCAACCCTAATATCTCTTTTTCATTTTATTTCTTGTAAATCCCTAGTTTTCTTTTTTATTTGTATTCGAAGGTGATCGTGATCCTGTTTTACATCAGAGCTCCATTGCTATTTGAGTGTTGATGATTGTGTGATTTTCATGTTTTCATGGATATGTTATTGTTTTATTCCTTGAAGGATCTCGTACTAGTTTTCAAGTTTTTCGTAAAACTAGTTGCGTTATTCTTCATGTGGTAGAGTTTTCAAACGTGTTATAATTATTTTCAAACTTATTTTTGAAAACCCCTACCCATCTAAGGGCGGTTGGATGGGCGTCCATGCCTTGTGAGCCTAATTGAATTTTTTTTAAACAAGTGCATGATAGGGTGGAAGGTATGAGTTATACACTTGATCCTCATCTATTTTCAATTGGTACCCCAATTGATATTTTCATGTTTGTATGCTCATCTTTGGTTTTCTATATATGTATGTTTCAAATCTCAAAAAGTATCAATTTCTATTGGTATTTACTTTTTCATACATATATACATGATTTGATTGTGCTTATTATATCTTTACATCTTAAAGCACAAATTACGTTTATGCTAAGCTTGATTTACTCCTTAATGACAATTATTTTTCAAATTGGTATCTTTTACAATCTTATGCATCATTTTCATTGGTATTTCATAAAGGGGGAAAAAAACTCATGTTTTAGTTTTCAATCGATTGTATTTCCAATTGGTATCCTACTTCCCACACTTTATGACATAAATTAGAATAATATCATTTTTCATAAATATTATTATTTGTTATATTATTTTTCAATTGGTTTCCTTTGCTCTTAATGAAAAATATTTTAATTTGAAATTTGCTAACATTTTCAATATTGGTATCAAAAATCTTAAATTGGCTTTATTCTAAAATTTGGTATCTTTATTGCAAAATGAATTGTTTAACCAAATAGTTGGTTTATTTTTCAATTGGTATCATATTTCATTTTAAATTGGTATCTAATTTGAAATGAGTTATGTTTACATAAAAATATTTGGCTTTCACTTTCAATTGATATCAAAATTATAAAATATTTTCATTTGGTATCAAAATTACAAAATGTTTACAATTGATATCATGATTTATAATATACATATATTTTCAATTGGTATCAAAACATACAATGTTTCATTTTTCATTGGTATCAAAAGTTTACAAGATATTTTCAACTAGTATATTTTGGTATCTTAAAATTTTTTTTGTTTGTTTTCAGTTGATATCATAATTTGGTATCAAAAGTTTTGATATGTATTGCTTATATGTAAGGGGAACTTAACATCTCTATATATAGATTCATGTTGAGTGTATCTCATATTGAGGAGCTTGACTGCTCTTCTCTATGTCTTACACGTATGTTGGAGGAACTTCACATCTCTTTTTATACATTGTATATTATACGTTACTCTTCATGAATGTATATAGCATATATATACCTTTATTGTTTGATTTGTGCAAAAAGAAAGAAAAATATTATTTAATCTTTAGTGTTTGTACCTCTTTGTTGATGAATTGACAAAAAGGGGAGAGAAATTTGGAGTTTTTATATATGCATGGATTAAAGTTAAGCTTCATAGAAGCTCCCCCTTAACTCATGCATGTTTGTTTAATTTGCTATCTTTTACCATTGATATCAAGAGCATTTTTTGTTGGTATCAAGAGCATGTTTATTTCATTGGTATCAAATATCATGTTTATGCGTATTTACGTTGAGTATTCATTGAATATCTTTATGTTTATTGCTATGGATGAGTTAAGGGGGAGCTTTTATGAAGCTTAACTTTAATTCATGCATATATAACTCCATGAGTTTTGTCATCATCAAAAAGGAGGAGATTGTTGGCCCAGAGACCATTCACTCTAGTTTTGATGATGATTAACTCATGTAGTTATAGTTTACTAATAATCTTGTGATATTTAGTTTCAGATATTTGATCAAGATATTAGTAGGTGATTAGCTTCAACAAGGGTGTTTTGGAGCTTTCACATGTTGATTCAAGAGCTTAAGCGTCAAGATCGCATCTAGCACTCGTTGGAGTCAAGCTCGTTGGATCGTGTTTGGATCGAGTCGACTTGGAGACGGAGTTCTATAAGAAGACTTCAGTTTGTTTAGTTTAAGATTTTGTTTAGATCACTGGAAAGATTAGATAGTGTTGATATGCTTAAGTTCATAATACACACACAAGTTTAAAGTTTCATGTTTGTTTTCGATTTTTCATATATATGGTTTTCATGAATAGACAGAATCAAAACAAGTTTACAAGGTTTAATGTATATTAGATTTGATCTATATACATCTATGCTTCATCTATTTAGAAAAACTTGTTGGCCCAAAGGCCCATTACTCTAGTTTTGATGATGATCAACTCATGTAGTTATGTTTACTAATGATCTTGTGTTTAATTAGTGTCAGATTTATAATCAAGATCTTAGTAGGTGTGGAGCTTCAATAAAGGATTTAAAGTCAAGTTTTGAAGCTTACACGGTTTGATCCAACGAGCTAGTGATCGTGTTTGGATCGTGTTTGGACCAAGTCTAGAAGATGAGAAGGCTTCAAGTGAAGACTTCAAGAAGATGAAGACTTGTGTCTAGGTATAAGATTTTTGTTTTAGTTAAAATGTAAAGGATAGAGTAGTTGGTGGATTGCTCAAGTACATATACACACACACTCTTGATAATTTTGTTTTTACAAAAGATTTATACTTTGAAAAAATACTTTTTGGTTTTTGGTATATTTCTTATGAACATGTTTTTTAACCAAAACCATATTTAGTGCTTAATGTAAAAAAAAACATATATATTTCATCTTATGTGTGTAGTGGATCATATCCATACACTCTATGCTTTAATAAGTTCAAAATATCTAGTTTTTGTATTTAAAGGAGTTTTGGAAAATACAAGTTTTCAATTGAGCCAATATTTTTCAAGTTACAAAAATAGTTCAAAACATTTGTAACATGCCTTGATTTTGTGCAAGCATGTTTGTTTATCAAAGTATTACATCAAAACTATTTTTGTATATTTTTCAGTATTTTATGCGATTTTATGTGAGCCAAAAGACCAAGTTTTTAATCCCAGATTTTCTGTTTCAGGCTTCAGCCAAGTCGACTAGGGCTGAAGTCGGTCGACCGGCTCGGTCGACCGACGTGCACGACGTGCACGCCTTGACCTGGCAGATGGCCGGTCGACCGACACAGTCGACCGGAACTGAGAGCAGTGCTCTCTGTTTATTTCGGTCTGCCGGGCGGTCGACCGGAGGCTCCAACGGTCGGATTTTTGACCGTTGGCGGTCGACCGGCCGGTCGACCGGCAGGCCTGACAGAACCCCAACGGTTAGTTTTTCTGAGCCTATAAATTTGGGGGTTTGGCCATTGTTTTTCACCAAGATTTCTAGTGGACTTTGAGTCAGTTTTTCCCACTTTAAAAGAGTTTTTCTCCACTAATTTGAGAGCTAATACTTCCAATCAAAAGGGGAGTTTTTATCAAGAGTGTTAAAAGAGATTTTCTTGAGTTTTCCTCCACCATCTCTTTCCTTGTTCTCTCACACATACACTTGAGCTATCCATTGCTATTCATCCTATAGGAGTGTTGTAGTGAGATTGTTTTTAGGTGATCAAAGTGTTGTGATCACCAAAGACTTCTTCTTTGTTCTTTGAGGAGGCGGACGTAAGTGTTCGCATTGTTTCGGGTCCTATGTGGACTCGGTGTTTCGAGTTCGGGTGCGAACTTCTTGTTTGAGGTGCGGCCTCGGCGAGCCGGTGGGCTTGCGGTGTGTACGGACTAGGGAGTCCGAGAGTTGTAGGTGTTGCGACACCGAGTGATCCGGTAGGATCGATAATAGTGAAAATCTTTCGTGTGTCGAAGGCGGGGATGTAGAGCAAGTGTGCTCGAACCTCGAAACAAATCCCTTGTGTTTGCGATTGCTCTCTCTCTCTTTCTCTTGTTATATCTTGCATGCTATTACTTGTCTTATCTTTATATGCTTGATATACATTTGTGCTCATATTGATATACTTGCTTGGGTTTGTTTGCTAACACTTGTATTTAACCAAGAGAGCAAACGCGGCACCTCAACCCTTATTAAGGAGAATCTAGATGAGTTTGTCCAGAGCCCTTCACGGGAAATTCGGCAACACTCTTGTGTTATACGTGGTGTTTAGTGTAAGAGTTTAGTTTAGGTCATAATAGTTTATACTTCCGCATTATTTGGTATTAAGTGACCATTAGATTAGCCATCACCTATTCACCCCCCTCTAGGTGAACCTACAATTGGTATCAGAGTTTGGTACTCTGATTTGGGTCTAACAACCTAGAGTTAAAGATCCTCATTTTTTAGGCTAATCACAATATTTTGTACACACACCATGGACTTCATGTCACCACCCACCTTTGACATTCTTAACATCCAAATTTGGAAGGTTAAGATGTCCTTATACTTCAAAGCCCTAGGTTATCATGTTTATCTTACCATCACTAATAATGATTATTGTTTATATGGTAAGAATATTGAGGCTAATGCAAAAGCCCTTAATGCTTTAAAGTCTACCCTAGATGATGTTTATTTATCTAGAGTTTCTAACTTTGATTCGGCTTTTGTAGTATGGAATACCCTCATCTCCCTTGGCGAAAAAGATCAATTATGCGGGGAGCGATTCAGACGTTGGAAGCAACACCTCCAACTTGTGCTATATGGTCCAAGGGGATAACCCCCTTGAGGTAACTACCGAATCCGAGGATGAGGATGTTAACATGTCATATGAAGAACTTTCTACATTTTGTCAATTATTGCTTGAAAAATATGACATGATTAAGAAAGATAATAAAAATTTGAAAAAGAAATTTGATTGCATGCATATAGAACAAGATTCATTTAAATCTAAGATTGCATGCTTAGAAAAGGAAAATAAAGATTTGAAAGATGAGAATGTTTCCCTCATGTCTAAATTGAATGATCTTTGTGAAGGAAACACAAGTTTGAAAAATAAAATTGATTTGGTGGAAAAACAAAAGGAAGTTGTTTTTCAAGAAAATAATTCCTTAAAAAGAAAGATTTGTGAAAAAAAAAAGAATTTGTTTCAAAAAAGAAAAAGAAAAATGATTTTATATCTCATCATGCTTTACATGCCACCACTAATGAGATTAAAGATTTGAAAAATAAAATGGATTGTTTGAGTTCAACTTTGAACTCTTGTGCATTTAACCATACTAGGTTGGAGTCAATGTTTTCAAAGAAACAAACTCCACATATTCATGCACAACATCATCATGCATTTGCTTATGTTGCACGTCATGATCACACTCCTACACATAAGCATCCTAAGGTGTACGCATGTACACATTGTGGCCGCAAAGGCCATTTAGCAAAATTTTGTTATGACATGTTGCATCATTTTAATTTTGCTAATAATAAAAATTTTTGGGTTCCTTATAAGACTAACACCAAAGGACCTAAGAAAATATGGGTACCAAAACCCCCACCCCATGTTTTTGATATAGGTGAGGGATCTCTCAAGACGTGAGAGATTTGGTGCCTTGATGGTGGATGCAAATGGACTTGATGGACACACATTTGATGCATCACTATCAAGGAAATTTTGGTGGGATGACCACCATGTTTGGAGCTTTGGAGTATGGTTGGTAACTATCTCTAAACTCCTAATTTATTTACATGCTTCTTTCAATTGAATGATCATTTGAGCATGTTCATGTTTTCATTTGTTGTGTGCTTCATGTGGTAAATACATGGTTAGATGTAGTTTTTATCAAAACTTGTATTATACATGTACAAATAGTGAGCTACATTTGTTTTATATATGATTGCACTTCATGCTCATTTGTACCCACTTTATGCATATGTATAGACTAGTTTTAATGATTCTCATTTATACATGCTTTGCCAATTTTTATGCTTTACTTCATGTATATGTATTATTAATTCAAATCTAATAAATATACATGTATACCCGTGAGTCTCTTGCCTTCATGCAAATACATTTGATAGACTCTTTTATGTTTGGGATATGTATGTGTATTGTTAGTTTTGGATAAATCATACATATACCATGAAGATTAGTGTTTTAATGAAAATTTTTATTAAAATGTGACTTATGATCTTTTTGAGCTTAAATGACTATTTTCATAAAAATGCTATTTACATATCTTTTAACACTCACATCTTCATTTTTTCATGACTTAGTTTCATGATCATTTTAAGCTTTATAGTCCATGAGTGATTAAATCTTTATGTACTTAGTTATGTTTTTATGAAAAACATATGATTTGATGTATTTGAAGGATTTTTAACTAGTTGTTCAAAAACTATTTTATACTAGTTATTTATTCTTCAATTAGTTTATAAGTTATACACATGATCCTTTTTTTAATCCATTGGATAAATTCTTTTGTATTCTCAAGATTTGATGCTTCATGATTTGAATATTAGTTTAAATGTTAGTTATTGTCAACACTAGGATTTATACCTGTACATATTATGGGCCACAAATAAATCTATATATGTTGGGTTTGATTGCTTATTTGTGCCTATTTGGTGTGCTAGTATAGCCTAGCTTTGATGATTCTTACATTTTTAAACTTGTATTCCCATTTTGGATTTGTGTTATGATCATGTGCTTTTATTTCATGTATATGTTTATTTTACCAAACTTTAAGATATACATGTATACCTCTTGAGTCATTTGCCTTTCATGCAAATCTATATATATGAACTCAATTGTGTTTAGGGATATGTATGTATACTTCTTGTGTTGTCAAAACATACATATACCTTGAAATATAATTTTTTAATAAAAAAAATTTGTGATGATTTCTATGTTTTCAAAATTTATGATAATTTTTCACATTGTCTTATTGAAAGGAATATTGAGCTTCATTGCCTTTTTCATGTGATTTACACATATTTCATGAAAAATAATTTTATTGTATTCCTTGATTGAAGGATTCCGTACTAGTTTTCAAATATTTTCATTTAACTAGTTCGAGTTTTTCATGTGGTAGATCATATGATGTATACACTTAAGCTTATTTTTCTATTGGTATCATTGGATTTTTCAATTGGTATCAATATGAACTTCTTTTGTATATACTCATATTTTGTTTTCCCATATATGTATGTATCAATTTCATTTGGTATACTCATTTTTCATACATATATATGAGTTATTTGTGCTTGAGTTAAAATTGTTTTACATGTTTAAAGTACAAAGTTGTTTATGATAAGAAAATAAATATTTTAAGAAAAATTCTCAAGATTTGTTTTATTGAGAAAATTCAAAATTTTGTTTTATAAGAAAAATTCAAAATTTTTGATTTGTATTGCCTATATGCAAGGAGAGCTTAACATCTCTTCTACATATAAATTCATGTTGAGTGTATTGTATATTGAGGAGCTTGACAACTCTTCTTTATGTGGTACACGTGTGTAGGGGGAGCTTTACATCTCCTCTTATGCATTACATATTATATGTTATGTGAATTAGGGCTTGTCATCCCTCTTTCATGTAATATATATGTGTAGGGAAGTTACTTAACCGTCTTCCTCTTCATGAATGTATATCGCATATAACCTTTTATTGATATGATTGATTTGACCCCTTTATTGGTTTCTTTGTTTATGACAAAAAGGGGGAGAAAAATTTGTTGATTTTGTTTTTACTTAAACCCCGTTGTTGATGATTGACAAAAAGGGGGAGAAGTATTTGAGATATATGCATATTTTTGGTTAAAGGATTTATGTTTATGCATATATGTTTTGTTGTGCAAAGAGGAGAGGAGAAAAAGATTTTGTGATTTTGTTTTATGCTAGATTAACATGTTTACTCCTACATTTGCATACATGTTTATGTGCTTCATTGCCATATCTTATTGTTTATTATTATGCATGAGTTAAGGGGGAGCTTCTTTGAAGCTTTATTTTAATCCATGCATATATAACTTCATGAGTTTTGTCATCATCGAAAAGGGGGAGAGTGTTGGCCCAAAAGCCCAACACTCTAGTTTTGATGATGATCAACTCATGTAGTTATGTTTACTAATGATCTTGTGTTTAATTAGTGTCAGATTTATGATCAAGATCTTAGTAGGTGTGGAGCTTCAACAAAGGATTTAAAGTCAAGTTTTGGAGCTTACACGGTTTGATCCAACGAGCTAGTGATCGTGTTTGGATCGTGTTTGAACCAAGTCTAGAAGATGAGAATGCTTCATGTGAAGACTTCAAGAAGATGAAGACTTGTGTCTAGGTATAAGATTTTTGTTTTAGTTAAAATGTAAAGGATAGAGTAGTTGGTGGATTGCTCAAGTACATATACACACACACTCTTGATAATTTTGTTTTTACAAAAGATTTTTACTTTGGAAAAATACTTTTTGGTTTTTGGTATATTTCTTATGAACATGTTTTTTAACCAAAACCATATTTAGTGCTTAATGTTAAAAAAAACATAGATGTTTCATCTTATGTGTGTAGTGGATCATATCCATACACTCTATGCTTTAATAAGTTCAAAATATCTAGTTTTTGTATTTAAAGGAGTTTTGGAAAATACAAGTTTTCAATTGAGCCAATATTTTTCAAGTTACAAAAATAGTTCAAAACATTTGTAACATGCCTTGATTTTGTGCAAGCATGTTTGTTTATCAAAGTATTACATCAAAACTATTTTTGTATATTTTTCAGTATTTTATGGATTTTATGTGAGCCAAAAGACCAAGTTTTTAATCCCAGATTTTCTGTTTCAGGCTTCAGCCAAGTCGACTAGTCGACCTACCAAGTCGACTAGGGCTGAAGTCGGTCGACCGGCTCGGTCGACCGACGTGCACACCTTGACCTGGCAGATGGCCGGTCGACCGACACAGTCGACCGGAACTGAAAGCAGTGCTCTCTGTTTATTTCGGTCGGCCGGGCGGTCGGCCGGAGGCTCCAACGGTCGGATTTTTGACCGTTGGCGGTCGACCGGCCGGTCGACCGGCAGGCCTGACAGAACCCCAACGGCTAGTTTTTCTGAGCCTATAAATTTGGGGGTTTGGCCATTGTTTTTCACCAAGATTTCTAGTGGACTTTGAGCCAGTTTTTCCCACTTCTTTAAAAGAGTTTTTCTCCACTAATTTGAGAGCTAATACTTCCAATCAAAAGGGGAGTTTTTATCAAGAGTGTTAAAAGAGATTTTCTTGAGTTTTCCTCCACCATCTCTTTCCTTGTTCTCTCACACATACACTTGAGCTATCCATTGCTATTCATCCTATGAGAGTGTTGTAGTGAGATTGTTTTTAGGTGATCAAAGTATTGTGATCACCAAAGACTTCTTCTTTGTTCTTTGAGGAGGCGGACGTGTGTGTTCGCATTGTTTCGGGTCCTAGTGTGGACTCGGTGTTTCGAGTTCGGGTGCAAACTTCTTGTTTGAGGTGCGGCCTCGGCGAGCCGGTGGGCTTGCGGTGTGTACGGACTAGGGAGTCCGAGAGTTGTAGGTGTTGCGGCACCGAGTGATCCGGTGGGATCGATTATAGTGGAAATCCTTCGTGTGTCGAAGGCGGGGATGTAGAGCAAGTGTGCTCGAACCTCGAAACAAATCTCTTGTGTTTGCGATTGCTCTCTCTCTCTCTCTCTTGTCTCTTGTTATATCTTGCATGCTATTACTTGTCTTATCTTTATATGCTTGATATACATTTGTGCTCATATTGATATACTTGCTTGGGTTTGTTTGCTAACACTTGTATTTAACCAAGAGAGCCAACGCGGCACCTCAACCCTTATCAATGGGAATCTAGAGGAGTTTGTCCAGAGCCCTTCACGGGGAATTCGGCAACACTCTTGTGTTATACGTGGTGTTTAGTGTAAGAGTTTAGTTTAGGTCATAATAGTTTATACTTCCGCATTATTTGGCATTAAGTGACCATTAGATTAGCCATCACCTATTCACCCCCCCTCTAGGTGAACCTACAAAACTTACTTTGGTAGTCTATTTCATGAGTTGGCGTTTTGTATTTAAACAAAACTTATTTTTGGTTTTCATGTCAAAAACATAGATATAATATCTTTCATGCATATTGGATTCTATCCATATATAACATGCTTCAAAGTTGTTTCAATATCATGTTTTTGTATTTACATGTGTTTTGGAGAAAATAAATTTTCATTTCAAAAATTTAAGTTTTGGAAATTACGATTTTTGGTTTAAGGCAAATTTTCAAGAACACAAAAATGGTTCAAATTGTTTAAAATATGTGTTGAATTTTTGTAACACATATTTGTATTTTAATGATATAATAAGAACTGATTTTTGTGAAATTTATGTGATTTTATGGGATTTATTTGAAGTTAAAAAAAGTCAAGCATTTAAATCCTAAAAATTTTCCCGGCCAGGCTCTGGAGGTCGACCGGACGGTCGACCGGACCAGTGGTCGGTCAACCGTCCTGGTCGACCGATATGCACGGGACGTACACAAAGGCCAAGTGGTTTGGCCGGTCGACCGCGCGGTCGACCGAATGAGATCACCCCACTCTCCGGTGGGGGTCGGTCGACCGGGCGGTCGACCGTGCGCTTTGGCCCGGTCAATCGGAGGCACAACGGTCAGAAATATGACCGTTGGCCGGTCGACCAGCCGGTCGACCGGAAGGGCAATCTGGGCTTTTCTAGATTGCAACGGGCAAAATTTTTGTGGGTCTATAAATACCCACCTCTTGAGCTGTTTTTACTAAGAATTTCTTGAGCAAAATTTTCATCTTTCAGTAAGTTTTTAAAAAGAGTTTTTTTGCCAAAAGATTTGATCTTTATTTGTTTTTAACGGGTTGGAAAAATCAAGAAAAGGAGAAGTCTTTGGGATTAGTTTTTGATCTTCGTTTCTATAGCTATTCTAGAAGTTTTCCCAAGAGTTTTTCTTGTATTTTTGATTTTCAAACTCTTTATTTTCTCACACTTGAGCTTATCTATCTATCCTATCTATTAGGATCTATTTTGTGGGAAAATTGGTTTGTGGTTGAGAGAGACCACCAAGTGTTGTAACCCTCCTTACTTTGTGACATCCCTCTAGTAAGAGGTGATTGTATTGATATCCCTCTAGTGAGAGGTGATTGTGGAGGTTGTGTTGGAATCCCTCTAAGTGTAGAGGTGATTGTTGGTGTGTTGGTTAAGTGCCTTATCCCTCAAGTGTGAGGTGATTGTTGTTTGACTTTGTGGCTATCCCTCAATTGTGAGGTTGTTATTGTGTTGGCTTTGTGCCTTGCCTCTAGTGAGAGGTTGTATTTGTTGAGAGAGGAGTTGTGTACTCCCAAGTTGTATTTGCTCAAATCCTCAGTGGAGGTTCCCTGTGTGGGAAGTCCTGTGTGGACGAGTTAGTGGAAATCTTTCTGTGTGAGGCGGGAACGTAGAGCTGGGTGCTCGAACCTCGAAACATATCTTTGTGTTTGAGTTTGATCCACTTTCTCTAACTCTCTCTCTCTCTCTCTATATTGTGCCTTGTAGTGCATCATATTGTTCCTATATATATATATATATATATATATATATATATATATATATATATATATATATATATATATATATATATAGAGACTTGTATCCTTTCAAAAGGATTTGATCCCGGATCCTTCCCACTCAAAATCAACCCTCCAACATTCGAATACAAGATCCACTCCGTTGAAGTTAATCTATACTATTTCAAGTATCTATAAACCAAAAATCAAGTGTTTTAAATACTTTTTGCCCATCCATCAAGCGACGCAAAATGGACGGCCGAAAGTAGTGAGTTGGTTAGATCTATGTCTTTAGACATACAAATTCTCGATCCGGCCATTTCATTATGATCTAAACATTTAAAAACCCCTATAAACTAATTTTTGTTAGATTTCAAATGTTCTACACCATTAAACTAACCAACTCACTATTTAGGCCGTCTGTTTTTCCCCTACTTGATGGATGGGCAAAAAGTATTTAAAACACTTGATTTTTGGTTTATAGATACTTGAAATAGTATAGATCAACTTCAACGGAGTGGATATTGTATTCGAATGTTGGAGGGTTGAATTTGAGTGGGAAGGATCCGGGATCAAATCCTTTTGAAAGGATACAAGTCTCTCTCTCTCTCTCTCTCTCTCTATATATATATATATATATATATATATATATATATATATATATATATATATATATATATATATGCTTGTGTTGATTGTGTGTGCCCATACTTGTGTTCAACCAAGAGAGCTTTACATAGCCCTTCAACTCTTATTTAGAGGAATTTAGAGGAGATAGTCCGGAGCCCTTCACCGGGAATTCGCCTACACTCTTTGGTTACACTAAGTGTGTTGCATTTAGTTTTTAATTCCGCATTATTTGTCATTAGATTAGCCATACACCTATTCACCCCCCCTCTAGGTGTACTTTCATGTTGGTGATATCTTGCTCGAATAGCAACATAAAATCAAGTCTGATCATACATAGCTATACAAATATATTTATCATTTAAAAGAGATTTGTGTTTTCTTTTCTCTTTTAAGCTTATTTGTTGTCCTTTTGTAACTCACCAATAGAATTTGTGGTTTCTATTGCAGTGTTTGTTCCAAAGTTCAGACAGAACACTCTAAATATCTTTTGATACCTTTTAGTTTAGTAAATAGAATTGGGGTCCATAGCAGTTGCTAGTTCCCAGCAGTGCATAAAATAATGGCCTGATGCCTATATCTAATGAAATTGCGAGTCTCGCTCTGAAATATTAGGCCGAAAATGAGCATTTTTGTTCTTCTTTTTCCTTTCTCTTTCAGTGAAAACATTGGTTGTAATATTTTCTGAAGTTTTTTGGAGAAAGTTTACTTCAGCTGCTTCAGTTTTTCTAAACCCTAAAGCCTGATAGACTAGTTCTGTTATCTTTAACAGGATGTATCATAAAGCAATTTCCAATTACGAGAAGGCCTTGGCTCTTTCAACTCGAAGTTTGAGCACATATGCTGGTCTTGCTTACACTTATCATCTGATGGTATTTCCTTACTTTTCGAAGCTATTCTGCTTATTTGAGTTTGCCTTTCCCGTCAGTGTCCATGAAAGTTAGATTGCAGTATTGCCCACTAGATATTTAGAAAGCAGGCCTTGGATGTACAATATGAAAGTTGTACAAGGTCATCTACAAAGCATGGACACTTCCAAGATCTATGTATGAGGCATGGATGCTTCAAGATGATAATGATGATGATTTTCATGATTATGTTTCCAATATGGTTAGTTGTGCATTCCATATTCTAAACTGTACTCTTTGTTCCCAGGAGAACTTCGATGCTGCAATTACCTACTACCACAAGGTCAGTTCTTGTGTATACTTCATACCATGTATAATTTCTACTTGCTACAAAAGCATTTCTTTTTATTAGAAATTGTTCGCTGTTTTCAAATTTTACTTTTTAAGGACCACCAAAAAATCAGCATTTGTCCTTGTTTTTGCCAGTAAAATGCTTTCTAAGTTTCCAAATATGTTGCCTACTCGCGTTCCTTCATTTTCCTGTGTAATTATTGATGTTTGATGTGTACTCTGAGAATGAAGAGTGGTGAGATAACCATTTCCTTTTTTCTAATGTAAAACTTTTCCTCCTTGTCGCATTGCGAATCAATGTATGTTCTTTATTCCGTTTCTTCTTACTTTTATTTATTTATTGTGACAGGCCCTATGGATGAAACCTGATGATCAGTTCTGTACAGAGATGCTAACCCTAGCGCTGGAGGAGGATTGCCGAGGGGTTGGGAGAAGGATGAAATGAAAATTTGGTTCATGTTCATTCGACGACAACTGTTGAATTCCTTCCGTTGGTGTTGATGATATGTAAACTAATAGCAGGTAACGCTTCAATGTCGAAAATAAATTTGCTTTAAATGTATGCCCCACTCTACTATGTTGCTCTCTTCAAACAGGTTTTGATCTAAGGAACAAAAGCGGCCGTGTAGAAGAAAAGAAGGGTTCACTTATAAGAATTTTTCGAGTATCCTATAGTGGGTTATACATACACCATGACATCGTATTTGAAAATTTATGTGTTTTGTTGTGTATTAATAGATGTAATTTATTTGTTAGAAAGGTTTTGGGTAACTAAGTCTGCAGGAACTAAATTGTCTTTTTTAGCTCCTGGTGGAAATGAGTTCTTTTTTTTTTTTTTAATCATCTTTTCATTCTTGTTTTTTAAATTATAATTCTCTTTTGCCTAATTTTTTTGTGCTTGCCTGCATATTTTCTTAAATTTATATTGAAAGGGATAAATGTTTCAATGTTCGATATAAGGCTATTAGCCTTTGTAATATATTAATGCAACGTGTGCGTGAAACATTTCCTACCACCACTGATGTCTACTAAACCGGCCTTGAGAATTTTGGTGCCAAAAAATTTCCTCAAAATTCCTCTGGCTCATAACCAAAGGGGAAGTAAATAGAAAGAATAAATTGAAACAAGAAGCCGTACATCTAATTCTGAATTCATGGGTTCCACGGGTAAGCAGTAAGTTGCAAGCATATGAAGTTTACCGTGCAGCTACTCATAAGCTTGGACGAGTTCGAACATCATTTTAATGGCTTGGGGCCTGTGTTAGGTCTTAGCTGATCTTAGCCCATGGCCCAGGCTTTTTGAGACCGTGCTCTAAACCTAAGATAATAAAGGTTTCATTACTTGTCAATGATAATAATTTGAGAATATTTCTGTGACATTTTTTAACCATTGGCCTACTAAATACTTGATACTTAGTCTATAATGTATTTATAAAAAAAATGTTGATCTAGAATTTTCATTTCGTGAAGTGTGTGACCTTGAAAACCATAGGCCAAGTCATTAAAATGCTCTATCAGGTGGTTAGTTGCAGCGGGGTAAAAGATGCAGCCGGTTGCTTTTTAGGTCTACCCCGGGTAATACTTTTCTGGAGCAAAAGGTGCAAAAGGACGTCAGTTTACAATTACTTTTGATAACTGTCTGAATTTTTTTATTTGTTTTTCACAAATAAATATTATTTCTCAACAAAATTTTGAAATAATTCTTATTTTAAAAATAATTATAAAAATAAACGTTCACCAAAAATAATTGTAAAAACAGATTTTCTTCTACCACGTTGACGCCATGTTGGCGCCACGTTGGTCGTTTGGTTCACAGAAGTTCGGTCTTGGTAAGGTCGGACTATATTTTTAAACACTAAATACTCCGACCTTGGTAAGACCGGACAAAATTTCACAGCTCAAAAATAGTTCGGCTTTGCTAAGGCCGGATTTTTACTACAACAACAAAAAGTCTGGCCTCACTAAGGCCGAACTTTTTAGCCTTCAACAAATTTCAAAATTTAGAAGTGCGTCCTTGGTAAGGCCGCGGAACCAGAACCAGAATCTAGACAATACAAAAAACATTCCAACTCAGACACAATTCCAACTCAATTCAATCTCAACACATCTCAATCCTAATATATCTGATCTACAATCCTAATCCAACTCAACATATCAATCCACAAACTCAATATATGAAAACACATATTCAAACTTAATCCAACACATCAATAAAATCATATCACAAACTCAAGTCCACATCATACCGGTACATAAAATGTAATCAACAACACAAACTAATATCTCATATAAAACTTCCATCAATCCCATATAATGTGTCATATCATATATCAATTTAATACAATTATTTCAATTATACAAATAAGATAATGCACGTCTAATTCTATGGCGTCCTCGTCCTCGATCACGACCACGCGCAAGGGTAGTCTGGGAGGCAGGCTATGTATATGATGGTGCCGCCTCCTCCTCATTTCCTCGATGCCCTGTACATCTAGCAACGGGTTGAGAAGGTCCTGCCTTGTCTGGTGGATGTCTGATACGTCGTGTACATGTAATCGGTTGTCGCAACAGATGTGCTTGGCGTGCATACTAACTCCTTCCTACCATCCTCTCAATAAAAATCTGCATCCTACAGAGTATCGAGAACCTCTGACCCTCGTTCTCCAAAACCTCCGCCACCATAGTATCCATTGTGATATATCCCTCAATCTGTATTATGCATTTTAATATAAACACATCAATATATAATAATTAAAATTGTGTATAAGAATAATGTTAAAAATATTACCAACTCTCGCTCATATCCCCCCGCAGGCTGGTAAGTGACTGGAGGATCGACACTCCGAATAATCCAGCGGCGAGTGATCTCCCAATACCACCTCATATGCTTAGATCAGTTGATTAATGGATGTCTCTGATCCTGTACTCTATCGGCACGATCTGCCCACTAATCAATAAGCGCCGCGTGAAAGTTTGACCAATCTACCCAACGCTTACGGTCAACCCTAGGCAATTGCTTGACTGGCTCAGGGATATGTTGATTGAGGCCGAACTGACGGAGCACTCTGTTAGGAACATGTATCTCCACAATCTCAAAACAAATCTATGGAACCCTGACTCTCCAGATATAGGATTCATGCTGACAAATTGGAGGTAAAGTCTATAGGACCTTGTCAGGATATGTGTAACCCCCTGCTCCCTGATGTACGTATCACAGTATCAGTACGCGATACGACGTATAATATTGATTTAACCTTTCTGGGAGTCAGATTGAGCCAATTTCAGTTTCAAATATCATTCTAATATTTTAGATTTTTCAGGATTTTCTGGAATTTTTCTGGATTATTTTGGAAAATCTCCGTAGTCGGTGTCGACCGATACCGATAATCGGCTCTACGATTTTTCATTCACAAACGGACTTGTCTTTTGAGAATCCGCTTTTACCTTGTGTCTTAGAATCATACGATCTACGTTAGGGTATTTTTGAAGATTTTTCTGAATTTATCGAAAATTGAGCTAATCTGGTGTCGCCCGGTATCGGCGATACACTTTATGATTTTTAACTTGCAAACCTGACTGTATTTCATGAATCCGATTTCACATTCCTCCTCCATGTAATATTCTCTTTTTTCTGTAATTTTTGGGGACCGATCTGAAATAGTCAAATTTCAACCCAATAAAATAATATTAATTAAATATTAATATTTTCCTTTCTTTTTCTTTCCTTTCTTCTTCCTTCTACACTTTTCTTTTCCCTTCTTTTTTAACCGACCTCTCCACCGCCTTTTCTCTCTCTTTTCTCCTTAAATTCTTTTTCTCTCTCTCTCTCTCTCTCTCCATTCTTCCCAAATCTCCAAACTCTCTCTCTCTAAACCTCTCTCCCTCTCTCTGTGCAGACCCAAAACAAAAGGGGGGCTGACCCGTTGCCAGCGTCACCGGCCAGGCCGCAGGCGCCGCCGGCCGCCGCCGCACCCCCAGGCCGCGCCACCCTCTCCCCTACTGTCAACTCTCTCTCTCTCTCACTCACCCTCTCTCTCTCCCTATTTCTCTCGGCCTGGGCTGTCGCCGCGCCGCCGGCCAGCACCCGCTGGCCGGCCTAGCCGCGGCAGAGCGCAGCGGCAGCAGTAGCTGCTGTTGTTCCCTTTGTTGGGTTTGGGTAGAACCCAAACCCGTTAACCCTATTGGGATAACTTGAAACCCAATAACCCAGTACCCATTTCATTTAAGTAATGGGTTTGGGTAGTGGATCCAAACCCGACCCGCGAGCGACCCAAAGCTGCATCCGAAACCCATTAATGGTAAAATTACAGAAAACCCCCTGTTACTTTTTATTATTTGCATTTAAGATATTTTTATTACATATTTAACCCTTTTTGTTATGATCTAGTCTTCGGGCGATATCGGGAGCATCCGGACTCCGATTTGGATGATTCTGGATCCGTTGCGATCGTGAGAAAGAGAGCTACCTTCACATGGCTAGTTTGTGAATATTTTTGTGTTATAAATTATATTTTCTCATGTTTAGTGAAATTGATTGATAGATTTTGATTATGGATAAAAGACGGTAACTATTAATTATTAACTTGTAATTATTGGAAACTCATTGCAATAGGAATAACCAATAATATTGTAAGATATTTCCTGATTTAATATAAATATAGGTGATGTAATAATAATAACAATAAATACCGACATAGACAACTCGGACACAGTCATCATACCTGCACAACCACTGATACTCGGGCCACTACTTCACCATCTTCGTGGACACTATGATTTCATGTATTGTATCACAGTCAGATAACTATCGTTACGTGTAGACTGATCCACAGATACTCTATTACACTACACTGTCACTAGACATGCATGTTAGACACCGTTATTTCATGCACTGGTATCATCATTACACGGATACTGTAGTTCAATGGACATGGTATTATATTATACACTGACGACTGTTATTACATGTACTAGTGATAAACAGATATGTTACACGGATTATTGCTACACATATAGGTTCCACTGGTACACGGATATACCAATTCATGGAGTACCGCATATTATATTATTGTTATCATCGTTACATGGATGCTCGATACACAGTTATCTCATGCTCACACATCACTGTTACATATGCTCACCGCACGAGTGTACATGCACGTATTGTTTCTATTTTCTTGTCATATGAATCACTGTACATATTACATGTATTATTGTTCCATGTTATCCCCATATTCCTGTTATATGATTGTTTTCCGTTACTGTTATTGATATTCCCGTAACTGGATACATGAGCCGTTGATATGCGATGTGTGGAATCCCACATCTATTGTTTCTTGTTTCCCATTATCGTGTTTTGTGCTATCAACAGAGCTCATGTTATGTTATCGTGTTACATGTACCATATCCTGTACTTGTTCCTGATAAACTGTATAGTGAAAGATAATAAAGAGAACTTGGGTATAGAGGAGACTTGACGGTTGACTAGATCTTGTCGGGTGGATGTCTGGATCCATTGTTTGTCCCACTGCAGGGGACGGGGTAGTGCTGGCTACCGTCTGTTACTCATGAGCATCCCGTTTCCCGTTATGTTTTAGCTCATTGAGATCCCGTTACATGTTATAGCCTTAGCGGGCTGGCCCTAGTCTCAGCAGCCAGGGATCTGTTTAAGGCCGTTGTCCCGGGTATGCACGGGATTCACCCACCTGACTAGAACTCCTCGACCATGGGTTTCCAAGTAACATAAGACAACAGTATACACAATAGTGACGTCGGGAACACTTGTTATTTGGTCACTCTCTCGTTTGGATAATGGTACCCGTAGGCCATGTTCGGATGGGTTCGACTGGAGTGCGGGCTCCTGTATGAACTGCCAGTGGTATGAGACACTGGAAGAGATTGATTAAAATACCAGGTGGTACTGATTGCTACTATTATCTAAATATCATGACTTGCTTGATACCTGTATCCTTATTGTAGTTGTACTTATTCCTATTCCTGATCATTTATCCGCTGTCATGTTACCTGTATTATTTGTTACTCTACCTGGTACATGGTACACTTTCTGTGGTGGCATACTATTCATGTATATGTATACTCTGCATTGCATATATTCTGTTTTCTGTATACCTTGCAGACATCACTACTGTCTATGCACCACACCGTATGATGGTTATATTGCATATGCCCATCTGCATGTTCATTTCTATCACGTCACCACTAGACAACATATTTATTATATCAAACTGGATACTACTATTATAGACATGACCCGATGATAATATGCTAGGAGGTGATGGTATTAAAATATGTCATTGTTATATTTCTACATATTATTAAAGTTCTATTATATGGTATTACTAGTACATAAACATGTATTATATATTATTATAGTGCTTGTATTACTATAGTACATATTACTGCCTCCTTCATTTTACCACTCACTAGGTCGCTTTCTGACGACCCTGGGTTTGCGTGCACAGGTTGGAGATCCGAATTATCGTATTGTCTGATAGTCCATTTGGGTTCACATAGGAGACTCATCATCGAGACCATTCATAGGTATCTTTGTGATTTGTTTCTGTTATCTTATTTATCCCTGTTTTCCTATCTGATATGATCACTAACATCTTTCTGCAGGTATTCTTGTACTTATTTGCTGCTGGAACTCTTATAAATACGGAGGTGATTTCCTGTACTGAGGCTTAGCGTACGTACGTGAGGGTTTTCCGCCCTGCGTATGTACGTCGCCATAACGTCCCCGTACCTGCGGGATCGGGGCGTTACAGTATGGCTCCCACACAATTGCTGATCGGTACAGGATATCAAGCTCATTTCTGTAAAATTACAAGTCTCTTTGTGGAGTCCGATCTCAACTCCTGTTTACATTCTACCTGCATAACACTATACGATTAAAACAAAAGACTATTGAACTAAAGAAACAGATCTGTATAAATTTAATTTTTTTATTTACCTGCATCCAAGTGGTAGCTCACCATGCAGCTGAATTGTCTCAATTAGGTTGGCCGACCAATAGAGAGTCTCTCCCAACACCATATCTGGTTAAATAATGTGAGTGAGCGTTAAATCTATTTCATACATGTTACGAATAGTATATAAGCATATATTAATAGAATACTCAAAATACCTGCATAAGTTCACTGTGTTCGCTAAACAGGGAAGTCTGCATCATGAAACCAGTATAAAGATCTGTACAAATAAGCTAGCATAGCGCTACCCCACGACATAGCACTGCAGACATTGAATTTCTCCAATAGAGGTAACCATCTTAGATATACCTTTTACTTAGAGTAATCCGGGAACAACTGAGTGCCGATTATATGAAGAATATAAGCACGTGCATGCTGCTGAGCCTCCACATCTGTAATCGGAGGAACAGTAAACTGCTCATGCAACCATATCAGCTTCACTTGTCCACCATGTATAGCCGTCGGGGGAGGCACCATGCCCAACAATCTATCACACTCCTCAACCCAATCTCTTTCATCCGTCCCCATAACAGGTGGACCATCTATGCGTAAACGAGAAGCACGACCACATCCTGCAATGTCACACTCATCTCCCCCTCTCGAAGATGAAACGTGAATGTCGCGGGCCTCCATCTCTCAATCAGAGCCGTAAGCAATGGCCGATCAAGTCCACCCAAGTAAACCTAGAAGGGATCAAGAACCCAACCACGATACGTACTCATTGACACGTTCATCAGCCATCTCCTAATGCTTTTGTGACTGTGAATGATCTAAAAACTTAATAATCCCAAGATCCTGCAGATTGAATACAATTAACATGTAAAAAAGATACAATGTAATATTCAAATATAATGCAAATAATGATACCTAGCTCAAGTCTATATGAGCGGATCGATGCTCCGCCTGTAAGTGTAGAACATCAGAACTGACTGGCCCTAGGTCCATATGTCCCAAACTTGAAGAAAGATCAAATATAAACATCAATAGTATAAAACCATAGATAATTGTAAGCGAATGTAAATGTAAATAAACCATACATATATGAACCCTAACAACTCACTATCAATAGTATAAATATAACTAAAATATACACATACTAACCCAATGGAAGATGAAGTTACTGGTTGGTTCGAACACCTAACCTCGTTATGACCTAGTTTCCTGTAATTGGTACACCTATTTTGTCTATGACCCTCACATTCTTCATCCATAATACCGCGTATGCGAATAGAAGATGGGCGACCTGGCGGCCTTCTAACGTCAAATGGAAGATCATTTGGTCCATGAATGTCCCTGGCCAAAATCGACGATCAGAAACAGGATGAAACATTAGAGCATAAGACTTATGGTAGTTATCCACAGAATACCATGATGCCCATAAAGAGTAAGTGCTTATGTTAGCACAAGCACTCTCCTTAGAACATGCTGCATTAACATGTGCACATGGTAATTTTTGAAGCTGAGGTAAATTACAAGTACAAAATGGTTCACCTTCTCTTAAAGTAACAGTGCAAGTGTATCCTTCTTGGGTTGACACCTCCCATTCCGCGCGACTGAATCTTTGCTTTGAATAACCACATACCATGTCTTTGCGATTTCTCAACTTTGTCTCATTCTTCGGTGTCAACGACGTATTCCATTGCTCTGCTTCTTCATGTCATGTCCGGAAGAATTTAACTGAGCGGAAAAATATATTTTCAATTAGTACTTGTATTGGCAAAGCGCTAGCTCCTTTGAACACACCTTTGAAGCTCTCTGAAGCATTTGTAGTCATCATGTATAATCGATGTCCCCTATCTCTTGATAATGCCCATTGTTGTTTTTGATCTTTCAAACTATTTCAATCCAAGTATCTGCATCTTCACACACAACTTTTAGTTTCACTCTTTTGGCTTTCTAAATGTAACCCCCTGCTCCCCGGTGTACGTATCACCGTATCGGTACGCGATACGACGTACAAAATTGATTTGACCTCCGTAGTAATCCAATTGAGCTGATTTCAGTTTCTAAAATCATTTTCTAATATTTGAGATTTTTCAGGATTTTCTGGAAATTTTCTGGATTATTTTGGAAAATTTCCGTTGTCGGTGTCGACCGATACCGATAACCAGCCTTCCGATTTTTATTTCACAAACGGAGTAGAATTTTTAGAATCCGCTTTCACCGTGTGTCTTAGAATCGTGTTCTCTATGATCGGGTAGTTTTGGAGAATTTTCTGAATTTATCAAAAATCCGGCCAAATCGGTGTCGCCCGTATCGGCGAGACACTCTGGGATTTTTTAATTTACAAACCGGATTGAGTTTCTGCAAACCGTCTTCATCTTACGTCTCAGGATAATATTTCCTATTTTCTGTAATTTTTGGGAGCCGTTCGGAGCTAGTCGAATTTTTGGACCAATACTATAATATTTTAATTATTATTTTTTTATCTTTTTCTTTCCTCTTCTTTTCCCTTCCTCTTCTTCTCAACGCTGGAGACTTCCAGCGACTTCACCCACCGACCCATTCAACCGACTCTCTCCCTCTCTTATACCTCTCTCTCTCTCTCGATTCTTTCTCTCTCTCTAAATCTCCCCCTCTCTAATCTCTCTCTCTCTTCCAATATTTCTCTCTCTCTCCAATCTTTCTCTCCCTCACTTCTTCCCCTCTGGTTGAGGACGGCGGCTCGCCGGCGACTGGCGCTGGTCAGGCCGGCGACATGAGAGGCCGGCCAGGTCACTAGGCCGGGCGGCGCTGGTAGGGGGCGCCAGCCCTCACCTCTATCTCTCTCCCTCTCTCTCTCTGGCGGTTGGGGCCCCGGCGGCCACGGGCGCCGGAGCGGCGCCGGGGTGGCGCCGGCGTCGGCGGTGAGGCCGCGCCGGCGGGGCGCGCGGGTGGCGACCGCGCACAGGCGGCGGCCGCGCAAGGGGCGGCGGCAGCAGCAGCCCATGGCTGCTGCTGCTGTTGTTCTATTGGGTGAAAACCCAACGGTTTTGGGTTTGGGTAATTACCCGACCCGTTTGGGGTACCCGACCCAATAAGGTATATTTTCATTTAAGCCCCTGTAAATTTTTAAATTACTTTTAGGCCCCTGTAAAATTACATATAGCCCCCTGAATCATTTCTGTTATTGCGTAACTAACCTTTTATTTCGGTTTTGGTGTTCGAGCGATATCAGGAGCATCCGGACTCCGATTCAGGCGATTCTGGATCCGTTGCGATCGTGGGAACGAGAGCTACAGTCCTGTAGCTAGTTTGTGAGTGTTTTTATTTTATAAATTACCTTTTATCATGTTTAGTGCAATGAATTGGTAGATCTTGATTATGGATAAATACTGATACCTATTAATAATTAATTAATAATAATTGGACATGCATGGTAATAGGAATAACCTAACACATGGTTAGGTCTTTCCTGATTTAGAAGAAAGATAAGGAGGCAATACTGGCAGAGACAACCCGGACACAGTCATCATACCTTCACAGCCACTGACACCCGGGCCACCATGTCACCATATTCGTGTACACCATTATGACATGGCTTGTATCACAGTCACGTTACATGCATACTGATCCACAGATACACTATGACATTTCACTGGTACTAGACATGCATGCTAGATACCGTTACTATAAGACACTATCGACTACTGTTCCTACATATATTAGTGCTACGCAGGCTTATGGCTACACGGATACTGTAGTTCACTGGACAGGATAGTAGACACCGACTACAGTTATTACCGGTGCATGTTACACAGATACTATGACAAGGCACACCTGTTATTTCGTAGGCACACCGATACGTAGCGGTATCACTTTACGAAATACCGTTATGTAATGTATTGTTATCCTCGTTACATGGATTCACGGCATATCACTGCACGGGCTACTGCATTTCATATTAGCATGATCATCATACACATATATGTCATGCTTATATATTACAGTTATACATGTCTGTGTTGTTTCTATCTTCTTGTCATATGGATCACCGTGCTTATTACATGTATTATTATTCCATGTTCCTGTATTCATGTTATATGATTGATTCCTGTTACAATGCTATGGATATTTTCGATACTGGACATGAGAGCTGTTGATATGCTATATGTGGACTTCCACATCTATTGTTCATGTTTCCCGTTATATTGTTCATGTTATATTGTTCCCGTTTCTCGTTATATTGTTCTATGCTATCAACAGAACTCTGGTCCAGTTATCATGTTACCCGTATCATGTACTGTATCTGTTCTTGTTACATCGTATACTTGACATATCAGATCATAATGATAACTTGGGTATGGGGGAGACTTGACGGTTGACTAGATCTTATCGGGTGATGTACTGGATCCATATTGTTTTCCCACTGCAGGGGACGGTAGGAGGGCTGCCTACCAATTGCTCCATGAGCTCTTGTTACTTGATTCATGCTCCCCTCTTAGCGGAGGGCCCTGGTCCTGGAAGCCAGGGGCTTGTTTAAGGCCGTGATCCCGGGTATGCACGGGATACATCCACCCGATAAGAACTCCTCGACCATGAGTTTCCAATTAACATAATAAAATAGTATACACAATAGTGAACGTCGGGAACACTTGTTATTTGGTCACTCTCTCGTTTGGATAATGGTACCCGTAGGCCATGTCCGGATGAGTTCGACTGGAGTGCGGGCTCCAGTATGAACTGCCAGTGGTATGGGACACTGGAAGAGATTGATTAAAATAACAAATGGTACTGATTGCTACTATTGTATAAATAACATGACTTGTCTGATATATACTTACTACTTGTTACTGTTCTTTTCCTGATACATGCTTACTACTTGTTACTGTTCCTTGCCTGATACATGTTTAGTTGTACTTGTTATTGTGCCTGATCATTTATCCGATATCATGTTACAAGTTTATTTGTTACTTTACCCGATACATGTTACACTTTCTGTAGTAGCATACTATTCATGCATATGTGCATATATTCTATTTTCTGTATACCTTGCATACATCATTACTGTCTATGCACCACACCGTATACTGGTAGGGTAGCATATGCATATCTGCATGTTCACTACTATCACATCACCACTAGCATGTATGCCCGTCACCATTAGATAACATTATATATTATATAAATGGATACGATTAGAGACATGACCCGATGAGTACATATTTTTATTTGTTTACTGCTTATTACTGTTACCACATCATATCTCATATCTTATTATCGTGCTTGTATTATTATAGTATATTCCTGCCTTCTTCATTTTACCACTCACTAGGTCGCTTTCTGACGACCCTGGGTTTGCATGCCCAGATTGGAGGTCCGAGTTACCATAGCTTCAGAGAGTGCCTTGGAGTCACATGGGAGATTCTGCATCAGGACTATTCATAGGTATTTTAGTGCTTTATTTCTGTTATCTTATTTATCCTTGTTTTCATATCTGTTATGATCGCTGACCTCTTTCTGCAGGTATTCTTGTACTGCTTTCATGCTGGACCTCATATCTATATGGAGGTATTGTACTGTACTGAGGCTTAACGTACGCGTGAGGTTGTTTTCACCTCGCGTATGTACGTCACCATAACGTCCCCGTACCTGCGGGATCGGGGCGTTACACTAAACTTTTAGATCCGTTGCACAACCGGCCTCCCAGCAAATTATGCAAGACTTTGTTTTTAAATTCATTCTGAAAGTTAGCTCTAATGTGTCTCAAACAATACCGATGACTATGCGGTGAAGGCCAATCACGTCTAAGTGCATTTGGTATCCCTTTCATCCGATCGAAGATAAAAGTGATTCATATTCTTATGTATAGTGAGAATTAATTCATAAATACGAAATATGAACCATCGCCAGGATGATTCTGTTTCCCCTTCTACATCTGCAAAGGCCAACAGGTACAATCCCCCATCCGCATCCACCTCTGTGACAATTAGCAGACATTCTTTATATTTTTCATGCAAATGTGTGCCGTCAATGTTAAGAATTAGACGAAGTATGGGAAACCTTCAATGGACGGTCCAAAAGCCTGACATACATGATGAAATCGAACCATTCGATAAGATATATGATCGAAATATGTTACAGTTAGAATACCTGGATTGCTTGATTTCAGTGCCTCCAAATTTTAGGTAGTGTTTCATACGACGATTCCCAATTTCTAAATATTTTCGTCAGTGCCTTCGTTCTAGCATTCCATGCCTTACTGTATAATATAGTGATGTAATATCTAGCTTCAATATAATCTATAATATAAACAGGAGTCATATCAAGCTTTTTTGTCACTATAGAAAGAATCACATTGCACACAAAAGATGTGGTTGCTTTGCGGTGATTAAAATTTAGTGAAGGTTGGTTACATGTATGCTCTCCTTTATATTTTTTGATCATGAAGTATCCACATGAATTCTTTGAAACAGAGGCATGCAGTCTCCATTGGCATACATCTCTAGAAGTGTTGTCTCCCTCTACCCTGGAAGTACAAACTGCTGTGTAGTTCATTTTGTTACTCTTCACTTGCATGAATGACACTCCACGCATAATGGACCACTCGGTAATTGCTTCTAACAATTTAACTTTTGTTTCCAAGATATCTCCCACTTTCAAGTCATCGGCCGTAGTTTTTACTATAGACAAGTTGAATTCAACCCTATATTCTCCACAAATATAGAGTGGACCCAACCATCACCCTCCAACTCATCTGGATGTGGGTTTTCGGATTCTACATATTCATTATTGGATAACCAGCCTCAACCTCTTCATTATCATCTTCAAGACCTTGCGCTGCTATTTGCATGTAGGGGTGAGTATCGGTCGGTTCGGTTCAGTTTTTGTTAATTTTTACAAAACCGAACTAAACAGATTAGACTTAGTAACCGAACTGAACCGAACCGACTCAGTTCAGTTTGGTTTTTTCGGTTAGGCCAATATATTGCCATTATTTCTGACATTTTTTTACTCGTCATTATATTATCATCCTTTAATATTCTAATCTCAAATATCCATTACCCAAATTAGAAATAAGAAAAAGACCCTAATCTTAATGTGAATTGAAAATTTCATATTCTAAAACTTTTACACTGTATTTGAGCTCTTATACCAAAGCTCATATAATTATTACTAACTTTTAAAGATAAGAATGAAAAAAAAGAACTATATTAATATAAATATCATTCTCACTTGTGATGGTGTACTTAACATAGCTTTCACATGTTCAATGTAAAAAAGATGGTATTATTAAAAGTAAGGAGATAAGCTTCCACCAGTTTTTGTTATGAACTATATGATTCACTGAATTGTATTTGAGTAGGGTGATATATAAGGTGAGAGATTCGGTTCGGTTCGGTCGGTTCAGGTTTTGGAGTACAAAACCGAAAACCAACCGAATTAGAGCGGTTCGGTTCGGGTTCGGGTTTCGATTTTTGGTCGGTTATTTCGGTTATAATCAAACTCTGCTCACCCCTACTTGCATGCTATTCTCATGCGGCACATTTTCACCACCAACAGGGTCATCATCATCTTCATGCTTTACCATTGCATTATTACCTCCAACCAATGATGTAATATTCATCTCAAGTAGAGAGATTCGTTGAGTCAACATGTGGCGCTTGAACAGGGGAGACATGCATTGTGTCCGGATATGATTGAACGTACACATCATGTCCAAAGTCCATATATGATGTTTGCATATTGTGACACATCTCATCTCCTTGCGTTAAGTTGTTACAACTGTCCAAAAATTACGATTGGTTAAACACTTAGTAGAAAGAATAATATATACTATAATAAATTTCACAGACACTTACGTGTTATAAACCAGTGCATGAAGCATGAGCATACGTGTGAATTGTCCATGATCTTCAGATTCTCGATGGATTACAGTATCTTTTTTCACGCATAATTCTATGTTGTGCATTCAAGTATAACATGACAGTGATCATCGTCTGATATCCCTACTGCTTGATAATTCCCGTGTGATACTCGCCACTTGCATGTCAGGTGAAGTTGATGCTCGTTCAAATTAATTTTGGTAATTCTATGAATTTTTTCTATTAATTCACATCTTATAAATAATTTTCTAGCAACCATGGGTTTTACTATTCCATTGACGTAGCTTGGGTTATCATTCATATCTATTATTAGTTTACTATTAAACTAATAAAGAAGAGGGACATGATCACTAGACATTGTACCTAATAGATGACAAAAAAATTATTAATTTGCTCGAGCTTCTAAAATTTAACAAATTCACAAAAATTATCACAACAACTAATTAACTAACAATTACAATTTTACAAAATATTTAACATACAACAATTTTAACAATATTACAAACAACAATTTTAACAATTTTACAAACAAATCATTTAACACACAATTTACTCTACATTTACTTAAATTTACTCTAATTTTAATCTATATATGTATTCTACACAAATCAATCTAATAATTTCACAAACAATAAATAATTTCTACACAATTTCTACACAAATTATTGTAATTTAAAAAAGAATAAAAATAATGAAAATTAAAAAAAAGTAGGTGACCGTGAGAGAAAAAGGGAGAGAACGAGAGAGAGAGAACTAAGAGCGGGAGAAAGGACTGAGAGAGAGGGGGAGAGAGAGAGGACTGAGAGAGAGAGGGGAGAGCGGAAGAGAAAAAGGGAGAGAGCCGGGGAAGGGGGGAGAGAGAAAGTAAGAGAGAGCGGTAGAGAGAGACCGGGGGAGAGAGAGGGAGAGAGGGCCGAGAGAGAGGAAGAAGGAGATATCTTGGTTTGTCTTGCCTGTGGCGAAGAATTAGGGCAGAAGAGGGGTGGGGGAGCGTTAGACGAGGGAGATAGCCTTTTGGGGAGAATTAGGGTAGAAGGGGTGAAGAGAATAGTTAGAGGGGAGAGAGAGCCAGTGAACTGAGAGAGTTGGGGACCCGGACTTATAGGGTTCAGTTTTTTTTAATTAATTTTGCCATACAGAGTCCGGCCTTAGTAAGGCCGGTTTCTGTAAACTAGCCAATACAGATTGTAATACAGAAAGCTGATGGCATGCGAGAATTTTTTTTTTTAGGCTAAGTGACAGGACTCCGGCCCTGGCAACACCGGACTTCTGTAAGTCTATGCAAATAAATCTGACCTTGCCAAGGCCGGACATATTAAACACCCAATTTCTAAGTCCGGCTTTGTCAAAGCCAGACTTCTGTGAACCACCTCCCCCAACCATGTTGGCCCACAACCAACGTGACGCGGACGTGGCGACAACGTGGCAGAGGGAGGTCTGTTTTTGCAATTATTTTTTAGATGTGTTTATTTTTATAATTATTTTTAAAATAAGAATTATTTCAAAATTTTGTCAATCTTTTAGAGTCACAAATATTTCTCCAAACAATAAATACTTCCTTCGCGCTCATCTCGAAATTTATTTTACTTATATCAGAAAATAAGTACAAATATATATATATATATATATATATATATATATATATATATATATATATATATATATATCAGAAATATGTATATCAGCCAACAGCTGAGAGTCTCTCTCAGCCTGGGTGACGTGGCATATTATTAGCCTCATTAGGAAGGACGGCCCTCCTATTGAAACAGTTGAAATTACTAAATGCCCCTACGGTAAAAGATATTGGATCTGTATAGTTTATTTTTTTTATATTTCTAACGTTAATCAATATTATCACAATTATCTTTTATAACTGCGACCAAACTGCGACCAACTGAATATGAATCGTGTCTCTTCAAGTGCAACTTCATCAAATCACGAAACAAATTTGAATACTTCTTTATTAAATCTTTTTTTTGCTAGGTTTTATATATTTTAGGAATGCGCCTAAGCTCATAGTGGTCAATAAAATAATTTCTCAATAGTTTTAAAAAAAATTTACGCAGATATTATATACTTTAGGAATGCGCCTAAGCTTGTAGTGGCCAATAAAATAATTTCTTAGTAGTTTTAAAAGCACCCTTTGTCGCAGTCTACAATTATAAATTATTATTTTTTTTTACATATTGCATGTGAATAAGGACTGCGATTATGATCGCAATGCTTAACTACAGCATGTCGTGGATGATTGTTTTGCTAGGTTAAATGTAATAACGGTGACTAAGAACTGATACTATAGTCGCTGTTTACCTATTATTTTTTATATTTATTCTTCACTGTGACTGTTGTCTCAGCCGCCTATAAACTATTATTATTATTTTTACATATTACATGCGACCAAGGATTGTGACTATGATCGCAGTGTTGAAAGACAGCAGTCGCAGTTTTATAATTTGTGATATACAGTGAAATATACTGATTTGAGAGGATTGCGATTATGTTCGCAGTATCTTCTGTTATATAGTTTAATTTTGGACTACGACCATGGTCGCTGTTATTAACTTTATTGAATGCAAAGCGATTAAACTATTTATGATTGGATAGCGACCGTGGTCGCAGTTTCATATGTAATTATTATCTGAGTACTGCGACCATTATCGCAGATAAGATGCAGAAATAATAACTATACGGCATACTTTATATGTATTTTAAAAAGATGAAAGATTATTTTACAGATAGAAGTAAATTTTATTTATAACATAATATGGTCAGAAAGAGACCTTACAAAAAAAATGCATTAAAAGTCTTAAAAGAAGACAAAATAACGTTGAATATCAGAAGATCAGGAAATCCTAATCCTCATCGTCATCACCATCATAAGCAGATTCGTCATCTTCATTCTCCTCGTCTTCCTCTTCATCACTTATTTCCTCATCTTCCTCTTTTTGAGGGTGCTTTGGTTCATCGATAAACTCCAAGAATGTATCATCTCTATCAAGCTCTTCTTCCGATCCGTGTCAGAAGAACCTGTTAAAGAAATGCTCAAAGAAAATGAGCCTCCAGCATCAGAGGACATACATTCATCAAGCATATCTCTGTAAAGTGGCAGAGGAATAAGTTCCTCCTAACTAAGCCCCATGAAAACTTCATGATCCTCATGAAGAGGAGGATCAGATAAAATATTATTTGATGTAGTGAGATAGTCAAAAGGAGTGAAGTCCAGACTGCTATCAGATTCACTAGAATACCCTGAAGAAAGAGAACAAGTGGGAGAATGATTGAAGTTGAAATCTGCGTGTTCAGAGGAAGAAGATGGGGAAGACATTATTTTCTGAAAGTTTGAAATCAAATTGAAAACGAAGAGCACAAATATCGTTTTAGATATGTGATAATATATTAGTTACAAGCACTATAAATAGGTGAGTAATGTGAAACAATATGAATAGTAATAATAACTGTTATACGTGACGGTTGAGTATTCGAAGAATTGATAAAAAGAAATTAAATATTTAATTAAAGCAGTTATGGCGGGAGAATCCGAAGAGTTCCTTTTTTTAAGAAGTTTATTATGTGAAGTATAAATTAACTTTTTATAGAATGTTTTTCCTATATTTAGATTACGTATGGTGCACATCTTTCCTTTATCGAGATTAATATTAGTGCATCTCTTTTTCGAGACTGTTGTTGTATCACGGTAGATAGAATATTAATTACTTCAATTAATTCAGAGTAATTAATATAGTATTTTATAAGATGTGATATACGCAGACTGATCTCACGATCGCAGGGCTAATCTATTTTGAAAAACGATCAAAATTCTGTTACACAAGGCATGCGAAAAAAGACAGCGACTGTGGTCGCAGTGCTGAACGATAGCATGTTTCGTCTGTTATTTCTATGCGAATAAGGAATGCGACTAGGGTCGCAGTCGTGATATAAAATTGAATGTTATATATATTAAGTCTGCGACCATGGTCGCAGTGATAAAAAATGTTGTACTATGACTGTGACTATGATCATAGACTTTGAAAACAATTAAAATTCTGTTACAAAAGGCATGCGAAAAAAGACAGCGACTGTAGTCGCAGTGCTGAACGATAGCATGTTTCATTAGTTATTTCTATACGAATAAGGAATGCGACTAAAGCCGCAGTCGTGATATAAAATTGAAAAGTTATATATATTAAGTCTACGACCATGGTCGTAGTGATTTAAAATTTTATATTATACTGCGACTATGATCGCAGATTTTGAAAAACGATCAAAATTCTGTTACATAAGTCATGGGTCGCAGTCGTGATATAAAATTGAAAGTTATATATTTTTTATTATAGTTTTCAATGTATGTGTACTGCGACCTGGATCTAATTTATAATATACATTAAGAATAAAGCAATTGTTTAGTACTTTGACCGACCATAGTCGCACTTCATTTTAAAATTGGATGGAATATTATCCAACTAATCTGCAAATATTGTGACAGTTACAGAAATATCTGATTTATAAAATATCTGCAAAATTATTAACCATTGTATTTCATTATTTTTTTACACTGTACATTTGTAATAGAAAAAACAATATACAGCCGCCTCATATTAAATTTCATTTTTTCTATTCATTTCAGTTTCTTTTAGTAAACCTATATGAATTGAAAATAACACGAAATAAAATAATAAAAAAATTATATAAAAACAACAGTTTTTTTATGTTTCACGCATGTTTTTTTACTTTTCACTGCTGCTGTTTATTTCTCATTATCTTGATCCATTTTTTTCCATTATAATTCGATGTAGTAGAATTAAGAATTTTATAACTGTAGATATATTCAACAGAAAATTCTCTGTAAATTACAAATATTTTAGGAAAAATTTTGTTGTGTATGAGTTTTTTCTAGTTTAGAAGTAAAAAGGGTATTCTGGTCAATTTGATTGATGATACTTCAGGCGGGAATTTTTTAATTTTTTTGGCGCCTACACTCTGCGGCCGATATGTGGCATATATTCGGCCACGTCACCGCTGGCTGAGAAACTCTCTCAGCTGTCGGCTGAGGTACAGTAACCCCTATATATATATATATATATATATATATATATATATATATATATATATATATATATATATATATATATATATATATATATATATATATATATATATATATATGAGAAAATGTATATCAGCCGACGGCTGAGAGACCCTCTCAGCCTGTGGTGACGTGACACATTATTAGCCACACTAGAAAGGACGGCCCGCCTTTCGAAATAGTTGAAATTACTAAATAGCCCTGCTGTAAAAGACAGTAGATCTGTATAGTTTATTATATTTTTATATTTTCTGACGTTACTCAATTTTGTCACAATTATCTTTTATAACTGCGGCCAAACTGCAAACATTTTTTTATCAAATCACGAAACTAATTTGAATGCTTCTTTATTATTTTTTTTGTTATCTGATTTGAAATTTAATGATTTTTTAATATAGTCACACTTTTACTTTTTTTCGCATGTAATGTATAAATTATTATTTTTTTTACATATTGAATTCGGATAAGGACTGCGACTATGATCGCAGTGCTTAACGAGAGCAAGTCGTGGTACTGCGAATATGGTCGCAGTACTCACGACAGCATTTTTTTGGGTGAGTTTTTTTTGCTAAGTTATATGTAATAACGGTGTCTAAGGACTGATACTATAGTCGCAGTTTACGTATGGTTTTATATGTTTGATCTTTACTGTAACTTATTGCATGCGAAGTAGGATTGCGACTATGATCGCAGTGTTTAAGAACAACAGTCGCAATTTTCTAATTTGTGATATATAGTGAAATATATAGTGAAATATACTGATTTGAGAGGATTGCGATGTTGTTCGCAGTATTATTTGTTCATATAATTTATTTTTGGACTGCGACCATGGTAGCTGTTTATAACTTTATTGAATGCAAAACGATCAAACTGTTTATGACTGGACGGCGACCGTGGTTACAGTTTCATATGTAATTATAATATGAGTACTGCGACCATTATTTCAGATAAGATGCAGAATTAATACCTATACGGTATACTTTATATGTATTTTAAAAATGTGAAAGATTATTTTGCAGATAGAAGTAAATTTAATTTATAACATAATATGGTGAAAAAGAGACCTTACAAAAAAAGAGCATTAAAAGCTTTTAAGAGAAGACAACATAACGTTGAATATTAGAAGATCAGAAAATCCTAATCCTTGTCATCATCACCATCATAAGCAGATTCGTCTTCTTCATTCTCCTGGTCTTCCTATTCATCACTTATTTCCTCATCATCTTCCTGTTTTTTAGGTTTTTTTGGTTCATCGATAAACTCCCAGAATGGATCGTCTCTATCAAACTCTTCGTCCGATCCATTGTGAGAAAGCGAGCCTATAGCATCAGAGGACATGCTTTCATCAAGCATGCCTCCGTCAAGTGGCAGAGGAATAATGTCCTCCTCACTAACCCACATGAAAACTTCATCATCATCATGAATAGAGGATCAGTTAAAATATTATTTGATGTAGTGAGATAGTCAAAAGGAGTGAAGTCCAGACTAGTATCAGATTCCAGACTGGTATCAGATTCACTAGAATACCCTGAAGAAAGAGGACCGGTAGGGGAGTGATTGAAGTTGAATTCTGAGTGTTCAGAGGAAGAAGATGGGGAAGACATGATTCAAGAATGAATTATTTTTCTGGAAGTTTTTGAAATCAAATATAAAAGGAGCAAAAATATAGTTTTTAGATATGAAATAATATATTAATTACAAGCACTATATAAAGGTCAATAATGTGAAAGAACATGAATAGTAATAATAATTGTTATAGGTGACGGTTGAGTATGGTTAGAAGTGATAAAAAAAATTAAATATTTAATTGAAGAGTTATGGCTGGAGAATCCGAAGAGTTCCTTTTTTCCAGAGGTTTACTACGTGAAGTACAAATAAACTTGTTATAGAATGTTTTGCCTATATCTTTAGATTACGTATGGTGCACATCTTTCCTTTATCGTGATTAACATTAGTGCATCTCTTTTTTCTAGACTGTTGTTATATCACGGTAAATAGATTATTAATTACTTCATTAAATTCAGTGTAATTAATATAGTATTTTTATAAGATGTCATATACGCGAACTGATCTCAGGGTCGCATGGCTAAACTGTGTTGTAAAATTATAAAAAATCTTTTACATAAGGCATGCGAAAAAGGATTGCGACTTTTGTCGCAGTGCTGAAGGAGGTCGCAGTGCTGTACGATAACATGTTTTCGTCTGTTATTTTTTATGTTATAAGGAATGCGACTATGGTCATGCGTGATATAAAAAGTTTTTGTTATACTATGACTGCGACTAGTGTCGCAGTCGTCATTTAAAATTAAAAGTTATTTTGTATTAAGTCTGCAACCATGGTCGCAATGATTGAAAGTTTTATTATATTATGACTGCAACTATGATCGCGGAATTTGTAAAACGGTGAGAATTCTGTTACAGAAGGCATGCTTCTGTTTATTTCACTTTATGTTCATCCAATTTTTTTCTATTATATTTTCGATGTAGTAGAATTACGAATTTTATAACTGTAGATATATTCAACTGAAAATTATTTTAGGTAATTTTTTTTGTGGATGAGTTTATGGCAGTTTAGAAGTAAAATTGGGGTATTTTTGTCATTTTGATTCACGAATGTTCAGGCAGGATTTATGGGGTAATTTTGTCATTTTGATTTACGAATGTTTAGGCGGGATTTTTTTATTTTTTTTGGCGCCTACACTCTGCGGCCGATCTGTGACATATATTCAGCCACGTCACCGCGGGCTGAGAAACTCTCTCAACCGTCAGCTGAGGTACATTAACCCCTATATATATATATATATATATATATATATATATATATATATATATATATATATATATATATATATATATATATATATATATATATTTTCATATCTTCCAAAAGTAATAATAACCCTAACCCTCCCCGCCAAAATTCAAACCTAAGAAACGATGAAACCAATTCAATCCAGGTTTCAAGAGATTACAAAATCAAGAATACGCCGACAAAATCAAGAACAAATCCAAAAGCTCATTTTCATTAGTATGCTAAAACCTTCCACATGCAATTAACATCCTAAGAAAGGTAGAGAGAAATGATCAAGAAAGTGGCCAGCGAGAAAATCCCAAATCTGATCAAGACAAGAGCAAATCAACTTTTCCTAAAAAGGGGGGAAAAAAGTAAAGCAAAAGCCGCTAGGTAAACCTCAGATGAGAACCAAAAAAAAAAAAAATCAAATTGGTAATCTCGTCGTCGTCGTCGCAGCACACATCAGACCTTCAGAGCCCGCCGTCGTGCCCGAGATCCAGAGTAGGGGAAACCGCAGCCGGAACCGGGGCAGCGGCAGGCGCCATGTTACAAGCACCGGGACTCCCCATAACGCCACAGCCAGAAGCACCAGCACCAGGACCAGCACCACTCTCTGAGCTCCCTCCATCAAGATCCGCCCCCGAGTCCGTCTGATCCAAAAGATACAGGTGCGGGAACGGGAAGTACAAGCTGTGGACCACGATCTTGCTGTTGTAAACAACATCAGCGGCCTTGATCGGCACGTAGTTGATCCTCAGCCCCGATCCGAACGGACCCGACACGCCGCTCTGCGTCACCAGCAGGTGTTGCCCCTCACCAGCGTCGGAAGCACCGTCCCCTCCGGCAGCCTAACGAGATCCGAGTACATCAGCAGCTGGTTCGGCACCACGTGGAACCTCACCTCCGTCATGTATGAGTGGCCCCCGCCGAAGATCGACCGATCGTCGAGCGTGAACACCGTCATGTTCTGGAGCCCCCCAGCTCCGGCGACTTGATCCGCATCGTCAGCGCGAGGATCCTGTAGCCTGCGCCCTGCACGCGTACGATAGCGTCGCGCAGCATCACGCCTGTGGTCGTGGCAGATGCGTCGATCCCGACGGGATTGGATCGGCCAGAGAAGCAAGAAAACGGCGTGAGCGGGGCGACGATGCCCTGGATGCCATGGACGACGATCTTTCCGTCGTTGAAGAGGTCGGGGTGGGTGATCTCGACGCCGTCGACGAAGATCTTGACGGTGGAGTTGGATCCGGAGGCGAAGGCGGAGGTGACGGTAACGGTGAGGCAGCTGTTGGGGGAGGCGGTCTCTAACTTCGTGCCGAAGCTGAGCTTGGAGAGGTGGATGGCGGGAAAGGCGCCGGGGACGAGGTGCTCGCCGAGGAGGCGGGAGGCAGAGCAGGAGGGCCCGCTGCCGCAGGAGCGGATGGAGTCGTCGGAGGGGGCGAAGAGAGTGAGGGGGGCGGACCAGGGGGAGGAGGAGAGGTTGACCACGGGAGAGGAGAGGGAGGAAACGGCCATGGCGAGTTCGTGGTAACCGAGGTTGGAGAGGATCGGTGCGAGGACGGCGGCGGCGGTCGCCACCGAAGGAGTGAAGGGCGGAAGCTGAGGAGGTTCGCCGGCGGGGATGTGGAAGAAGAGCGAAGGGAGGGCGGCGGAGAGGACGTAGGGGATCGGGAGGAGGAGGAGGAGGAGGAGGGGAGAGAGGAGAGTGAGTGAGGACGCCATTGGTGATTTTGGACGTGGGAGAGAGCTTGAGTGAGGAGTGGAAAGGGATGATGACGGTGAAGGGGGACTTATCGCGGAGAGTGAGTCGGTTACGAGATTCTTTGTCCGTACAGTTCTTTTTTGCTGAGGGGACTAGAATGCTCTCTGATTGTAATTAAATTACTGGTCTGCCCTCTAGGCGGTTAGAATGGAACCGTCGATTGGGCGGGAAATTTGGGTTGAGAACGGGAATTCCTAAATTACATTGTTGTCCTCGAAGTGGGAGTTCATGAACCGGGACTGGCTGGGCACTGGTTTGTAATTTTTCTTATGAATTAATTAGGCCGTTTCTGCTGGGCCGCTGGGCTGCTGGAGAAGGCAGAGTCACGTTTGGAATATTCAACGTTTCTGTAGCAGGAAAATAAATCTCTAACGAGTTTTTTGTGCTCACTGCCTTACGGTCACCGCGCTCGCTCGCCGCGCGCGCGGTGAGCCATCAGATGGCATGGGCTCCACCGGGTGGGACTAGGGGTGCCACCGGATACGGATTATCCGCGGATATCCGCATCCGAATCCGCCTCCAATCCGGATACGGATATCATTTTTTCACATCCGTCAATATTCGTATCCGTATCCGTATCCGAAAGGTAGATGCGGATACGGATATGATAAAAGTAATATCTTATTCGTATCCGATCCGATATCCGAATGTTGCGTGCTTCATAATGATATCGTATGGAGAAGACTATTTTTCAATGAAATAAAGTATTAATTTTGATATTTTGAGTTGGTGAAAAGTAATAGTGAAAAGTATTCGATTCTTGCAAGAGCACCACATGATATTTTGAGTATTTCGACATCAACCATGCCATCTGAATCGGCATTTAGCACGTGTAATCTATTGTTATAGAAGTCAAATGACAATGAATACGATGAATGTATTGATATGTACACAATAATATCATAGTATGTATCACATTTAATATTGTAGTAGATGAGATAAAAAGTAATATAAGTATTTCTGTTTAATTTATCTTTAACCATATTCATTTTTAACATATCTGATTAGTATCCGCATCCGATCCGCGAATATCCGATTTATATCTGATATCCGATTTTGGCGGATACGGATATCATTTTTTCACATCCGCCAATATCCGTATCCGTATTCGTATCCGAAGGTTGGGTGCGGATATGGATATGGTAGAGGTAATATCCGATCCGTATCCGATCCGATGGCACCCCTAGGTGGGACCCACCCCCGAGCAAAAAAAAATTCCGGTTTAACAACCAAAAAAAAAAGGTCATTTTAACATTAGTAATGTCAGACTATTGTCCTATTAGTCCCCAAGGGTAGAAGCATTCTGTTTAGTTTCTTTTTTTTTACCGTTTCTTTTTTTTGATAGGATGCAAAAGAAAAATGAAAATCTCTTCAGGCCGTTCAATTCAATAAATTGCAAGGTTAACAGGGATGAGATTATAAACTTGTTTTCCACTGCGGGCATGTTTGGTTGCAAGGAAGTGGGCGGAAGTAAGAAATGGGGAAGTATAATTGCTCACTTGCCTATCTATCCAAACACCGGAAAAGGAAAATAAGAAAATCCCTTTTCCTTTTCTCTTTTCTCTTTTACACAACCATTTCCTCACTTCCAAAGTGCTACAGTTAATTTTGTGGTCATGTAAATCTCATTTGTAATAGTTGTAGTACAAAACAGTTATTTTTTGATTATATAAATCTCACTTCAATTCTAATTACAGTCCATTTTTAATTTTTCTTAATTATTTTTTATTTTAATATTATTTTGCGATCAACTTTGTGGTAAACTTTTCCACTTTCACTTTCACATTGTCATCCAAACACCGAAAAAGACATAGCATTTTCCAAACCACACTTTCCAACGACATCCAAACACTGGAAAACATACTAACCAATTTTCAAGTTCCAAAAGAAACTATCACCCCTTCTTCACTTCTTCACTTCCTCACTTCCACCCTTAACCCCGAACTTTGCACTGGGGTCTGTTTGGTTGTCGTAACTGGCCGTAATTCGTAGTTGTAATTGGTAAAGTCTTCTACAATTGTAAATGAGTTACATGTATATAAATTTTATGGTGTTTGGTTGGTAATATAAAATTGTAAAGTGTGAAAGTGTATTGTACTTTACGGTGTTTGATTGTCGTAATGTATAAGTCGTAAGTGAAAAAGTTGACTACAAAATTAACTATTTGGTGATTTTAAAAGTTTTAATACTGCAAATAAATATTAAAAAATTAAATATTAAAAAATTTTAATATTAATATTAAAAAATAATACAAATTTGTATGGCCACAAAATTAACTGTAACTGGGCTGTAAGTGAGTGGTAACTGGGTTGCAAGTGAGTGTTAGTTGAGTTACGTAAGTCTTCTACGAATTACGATCCAAACAAACGCCGTAGTTGTAACTGGGTAGTAAGTCATTTACGAATTACTGAGTTTTACGCGAAACAAACGGCCCGAAATGTAAGTATATCCATGACAGTTACTCTATTGCCTGTATCTTACATATTTAGTTGGTTTTATTATCCTTCTGCTTGGAAGATAAATATCTGAACGGGGATCTTGTCGCTTTTGATCCCCTTCAATTCTGACTTGTTCGAAGGTACTTCACGTCGTTTCTGAACCTATTTAAAGTCTTTTATAATAATCCATGAACCTTTGGTAGGAGAATACCAGTGAACATTCCTTTAGCAACTGATTCTGTTATTTTTTTTTTAAAAAAACATTCCTCACAAATAAATGAGCTCTTTAATTTATTCATATATTTATTTTGTTCATCTGAGGAACCTTATCTGGTAGCTATACTTTTCCTTTACCTTTGTTGTACATGATATTTTACTATATCCCACCCGTGAATGCCTGTAAGTCCTTAGTTATTCGCCTTTTGCAGGTTCTCTTCCAAAATGATTCTCCTGCAACTCTTCTTGCACGTGTGATAGGGATCGTAGGTCAATGTGCTTGCAAAGGGGCGAGACACATACATTTACAAAGAACCACATGCTCTATGAAAGAATCAGGTGTATATTTCCCTTTTTCTCTAACAAAAGCTGATGAACTCAACACAGAAAAAGCAACGGAAAAAGTCCTTTGATGTTTCTTTATATAGTACATTTAACAATACTGTACATTTGCAACTTAAATATATTTCAGTTTGTAAGTAGCCACCTCCATAATAGACTTATCCATTTTAATTTCAGCATGGAAAGGAATGAATATTTGTAACTTTAGCATGCAAATGAAACCATTTGACTTGTCAATGTTCCAGATGCATTAGCACCTTTAATGCTTTATACTGTAACAATAATCCTGCCAAGCAAAGTACTTGCAATAGCACACTTTGCAACATGTTTCTAGATTTTTATGGGTTCGGATGCAGCCACATGCTTTTTTGTGTATTGTTGACCGCATAATCCACAGAATCTGAGCCTGGTTCTTATACGAAATGCTCAGGCCGAAGTCCACTGGTTTGGATAACCTATTCATTTTGACATTTGGTGAGTACAGTTTTAACAGTTTTTAATTGTATCTTTTTGTTAGTGCTGTAATTTGTTGTTGATCAACGTCAATTCAACAATAGAGAAACACCGAGTTGAATGCTCGATAGTGGAAACGTAAAAAATCTACCACCAGCAAGTAATCAAGACTAATCATCACACAACAAAAAAACACCAGATTTAACGTGGTTCGGTAAGAGTGTCTACGTCCATAGGGAAGAAGAGAGAAACTTTATTGAAAATAGAGAAGAAAATATAAGAGTTATAAGAAGATCTCTATCTTACAACTCTCAATGGTGAATTATCTCATAAACTTGAGTTTTCTTGACTTGCCTTCAAAAGACCAACCCCAAGAGGTTTTAATAGGCACCTACTATCCTAATCTAACTCAAACTTCAACAATCTAATCCACCCAGAGAAAGGACACCCGGATTCAATCCAAACTTGATACAGAACTAGAAAAAACTGCCAAAATCTGATTCTAGTCGACTAAATCTTAGTATAAGTCAATTAATAATATGTATTAGTCGACTATACCCATTTATTAGTCGACTTCTCTGACAAAATCTGAGAACCTAACTCTCTATTAGCAACCACTAGTCAACTATACCAAAGTATAAGCCGACTAGACTAAATCATAAGTCTGACTTATAACATGTACATGTCCGTGCTTGATCTCTGAAGTTTGTAACACCTCCCCCGTATTCTTCTCCAATGAATATGAGGCACTAAAAAGTACTAACATAATTTCCTAGTTATTTCCTACACCAATTATTCAGTTGACTTGTTCTTGTGAACAGCTTTAGCATATTGGTAACTTTCTGGTATGTAACGCAACAGATTTGTTATGAGGATGATGACTCAAAATTCTTGTAAATAACCTTTTATTTTACCAGAACACATTTTCCAATTTCTATTTATTTTGGGAAACTAATAGGCTAGATTATTTGATCCCAAAGAAATCATCTCTACGGCATCAGTTGCGTATGGGCGACCAAAGGTTTCATTGATTTTGTTGGGCATCTCCTCGAGATAAACCCAAAGAAGCGGCCATCAGCATTAGAAGCATTAAAGCATCCATGGCTGTCCTATCCGTATGAGCCCGGTGGAAGGGTCTGTTTGGTTATTGTAATTGATCGTAATTTGTAAGTCATAATTGGTAAATTTTTTTACATTATAAATTAGTTACATGTATGTAATTTTTAGGGTGTTTGGTTGGTAATATAAAGTTATAAATGAGAAAGTATATTGTGTTTTACAGTGTTTGGTTGTCGTAATGTGTAAGTCGTAAGTGAAAAAGTTGACCACAAAATTAACTATTTGGTGATTTAAAATTTTTTAATATTGCATATAAATACTAAATGTGTTAAATATTAAAAAATTAATATTAACATAAAAAAATAATACAAATTTACATGACCACAAAATTAACTGTAAATGGACTGTAAATGAGTAGTAATTGGGTTGCAAGTGAGTAGTAGTTGAGTTGCGTAAGTCTTTTACAAATTACGGTCCAAACAAACATCGTAGTTGTAATTGGGCTGTATGTTATTTACGAATTATGTTCTTTTATGACTTTTACGTCCAAACAAACAGCCCCAGTGCCGGTAAAACACCTTCACGCCTGTTTTAGCGACACAGATACCGAGTTGTCCATTGGAGTTCCAGGGCCTTGCGAACCTACCACGGACGAATTGTTAAACTCATGTTCCATTTGCTTGAAAGAAGATTGGATTGACCCTTTCTATTGTGAGAATAGGAAACGGCGACCTACCCCCGTTGCCAGATTTTGTGTTGTAATCTAAATCCGAGTGGTTTGTTTGTTGTAAGTCAAGAATGTGATTTGGTGAATTCATGCAACTGATCGTGGTGTGGTATTTTGCTGGAGAGGGGGGTTGTTGACCTCTGTATAGATCTGATTATTGTTTTGGCCCCATTAATGGAAGGTTTGGTGCCCAAAATGTCCAATGCATGTATTGTAGTTGTAGCAAATCAAAATATTCACGCAGAGGATGCTATATGTGTTGGAGAGAGAGAGATTTTACTGAGGAAGTTGACCCGGACCATCAAGGGATCGTCGAAGAAGTCGGCGACAAGAGACGATGGAAGAAACGGCAGAAAACAGCAGCAGCAGAACTGGCAGAAGGTCGGTCGACCGAACCGGTCGACCGACGTGCACAACGTGCACAGGGGTCAGGCGGTCGACCGGGACGGTCGACCGCTCTGAAGGAGCCAACTCTCAGGAAGTTTCGGTCGACCGGAACGGTCGACCGACATGAGGAACCAAACTCACGGCGAGAATCGGTCGACCGGCTCGGTCGACCGGCCTGGAGAGATCAAGTCTCTCAGTGAGTATCGGTCGACCGGTCCGGTCGACCGATCATCGGGTTTGGGCAAAAACCTGCTGCTCCGCAAAATGCGGAGCAGCGAGTATAAAAGATGCTGGGTTGTTTTCTAGGGTTTCTAACCTGGAAAACCTGCGAAAAAGAAAGGCTTAGGGTTTTCTTGTATTCAAAGAGACTAAGAAGCCATTGTAATCATCTTCCCTAATACAAATCTCTCCATTGATTGCCCCGAGGACGTAGGCACGTTGGCCGAACCTCGTTAGATCCTGTTTTTTGCGATTGCTTGTTCTTCGTGGTTTGATTTCATTGTTCTTTGTGATTGAGATCGATTGGATCCTCTATTGGTTGTTGTCTCCCGAGCACAACAAGTGGTATCAGAGCATCCAGGTTGCTCTTTGGGATTTCTGAAGATCCGGAGGCCTCGAGATCGGATCCGGTGGAGATCGTGTGTCGATCTCAGATCTGAGGTATTGGGTGTTCGAGGGATCGTGTGTCGATCTCCGGAGGACTGAAGGAGGGTTTTTTGGATCGGTGGTGAAGTAGATCTGGTGAGAAACTCGAGCTAGGGTTTCACGGGAGAGGTAAAAATCACTTTTTTATCTCAGTAATAGATCTATTTTTCAAGTTATTTGATCTTCCGCATAGTTAGAGGATCAAGGAAAGAATCTCAATGGCAGAGGAGGTTGCATCTGTTAGAAAAATGAATACTCACCCTAGAATCGAAGTGGTTAAGTTTAATGGCACTAACAACTTTAGGATGTGGAGGTGTGAGGTGATGGATGCGTTGAACGCATCTAATCTGAAGGATACTCTCCTATTGGAGAGGAAGAAGAACACTACTACCAAGGAGGAATGGGCAAAGATGAATAGGTCGGCATGTGGCTTGATTCGTTCATGCTTGACACAAGACATCAAATACCTTGTGCAACATGAGACGAGTGCAAAGAATCTGTGGGAAACCCTAGAGAAGAAGTACTTGATCAAAAGTGTGGAGTCAAGATTACAGCTTAAGAGTAAGCTGTATAGCTTCAGAATGAAGAAGGGATGCACAGTAAATGAGCACATAAACCGATACACAAAGCTCTTTATGGACCTGATAAACGTGGATGTCGTGGTAGGAGAGGAAGACAAGGCAGTCATTCTCCTGAATTCACTCCCACCGGAGGAGTATGAGACATTTACTATGACGTTTATCAATGGTAGGCAGACATTGGACTACCATGAGGTGTCTTCTGCATTGATGAGTTATGAAACAAGGAAGAAGGAAAGACAGTCTTCTCAGTCAAGCTCAGTGGCAGAGGCGTTGGAAGTAAGGGGCATAAATTCATCAAGGAAGGGCAGAGAGATTGGAGGAAGATCGAAATCCAGGCCAGGGTTCAAGGACCTCAAAAGAAATCAGTGCATTTTCTGTAGAGAAATTGGGCACTGGAAGGTAGATTGCCCAAAGTTCAAGGGGAAGAAGAAGGAGTCGAATGCTGAAGCAAATCTATCAAAGGTGACGAAGACTCAGAGGAGTAGTTCACAGACAGATGGGGCAGATTCGGACTCGTCGGGATTCTCTTTTTCAGTCAGTACTCTCAGTGTTGATAACTCATGTAAAGATGAGTGGATTCTGGATTCAGGTACAACATACCATGCATGTCCTAACAGGGGCTGGTTCACCAGTTTTGAGAAGCTGGAAGGTTGCTCGGTTGTGATGGGTGATGATCACTCATGTAGCATGGAGGGTGTTGGTACAATCCCAATCAGAATGTTTGATGGGACAGTTAGAGAGCTGACAGGTGTGAGGTATGTACCTCAGATGAAGAGAAATTTAATCTCTTTGGGAACTTTGGAAGCATCGGGCATGATGATATCGATTCGAGATGGCGATCTCAGGATGATCAAGGGCTCGATGGTTGTGATGAAGGGTGTCCGCCGAGGAAATCTATACTACTTGAAGGGTAGTACGAATACAGATCAGGTGGAGACTTCGAGTACAACAGATGAGGTTGGCCTGGGGATCTGGCAGGAAAAAGCCGGACAAGAAGAAGAATCTTTGCGAGCTCCTGCAAAGATGGAATCAGTAGAAGGTGCTGCTACCTGCAAGTCAGAAGGTAGACACATGGTTCTGGACAAGAAGAAGGTGAGTTTCAGCACCAGTTCTCACCACTATGAAGGTCTTCTTGATCGTGTTCACGTGAGTGTATGGGGACCTGCTAAGACGGCATCGCTTGGAGGTCACAGGTACTTTGTCTCGGTTATTGATTGTTCATCTACGCAAGGTTGGATATATCCGATAAGACAAAGGGGTGAAGCCCTAGATGTGTTGAGAAAGTGGAGCGGAAAAATGGAGAGGCAGATAGGTAGGAGGATAAAGGAGCTTCATATTGGCAATGTTGGAAAAGACATTGACCAATTCCTACAGTTTGGCCAGAACACAGGAATTGCTACACACTTCTCAACAGGTATAGATGAGTTGGCTAAGGATGTGGTCCGTCCCTTGCTGGAGGAGGTTCGGAAACTATTGTCTAATGCAGGATTGGACAAGTCGCTTTGGCTGAGGCGATAGAGTATACTAGCCATCTCAAGAATCAAAAGACTGCGATAGGAGGTAAAGCTCCATTGGAACATTGGTCTGGGAAACAGCTCAATATCATGGTTTGCTGCGGGAATTTGGAAGTCCGGCTTACTTCAGTGCCAAGAATGGCAAGGTGAATTCGCAAGCAAGGAGGTTTGTCTATTTGGGCGTCAAGAAGAACAGCTACAGGTTGTGGGATCCCAAGGACAAAAGGATAGTTATGAGCAGGAATGTCACATTTGGAGAGGCTTCAGAGTTGAAGTCCATCGTCTCTCAGCAGGTGGAGAGGACGAAGACCAAGGGAGGATCGCAGCGGGTGGAGGTCGATGCTACTCCATCATCTCCAGGTGGTTCGGCATCAAAGGAGACTTCATCGGTGGTGACACCGGGTGGAGATCATAGTTACAAGAGTGATGCTGAACAGGTTGACGACATTACAAAGGATGTCGAGTTGAGTGCAGCCATTGGAACCAAGGGGAGACCACGTTCGTGGTTAAAGAAGGATGAATCTCAAGCTTGTGAACGCGACAAGCTCAAGTTGAAGGCCGTTGCTCTCCATGATGGTCAGGGGAAGATTCATATGACTCAGTTTGACAGGTTCACTGCTGCAGGAACAGGAATCAATATTCGAGCTTGATGAAGCTCATTTTAATGAACTACGGTTGGCTTGATCCTTTTGGGCAAAGGTACGTAGGCAGCCGTAAAGGCGCAGCCATTGATGATGCAACTCTTATGAAGCTATGTCTGGGTTCTCGAGAAGTTGTTTGGAGCTTCACGTAGAGGTGAAGAAGTATGGTCAATGGAGCTTCACGTAGAGTTGAAGAGACTTCATGCAGAGGTGAAGAGACTTCATGTAGCGGTGAAGTGGTGTGACCAGTTGGTCTTCACGTAGAGGTGAAGAATTGTGATCTCGAAGAACAGTTTTATCTTCCGGAGAGGAGATGTGGAGCTTGCATAAGGAGTGGTGTGCATCCAGTTGAAGCCGATGATGTTTGGTGTGCTCTTTGCAGACTTGTTTGGACCGTCAGTGGAAGACAGGTAGACTAGATAGAGCTGGTCAATTGGAGAGTCAGTGTTGACTCATGTGGAAGTCTTCATGAGGTCGGGAAGTTGCGAAGAAGGAGCCATGGTTGATGATCGGCAAGCGTAGAAATTCTCCTAAGGTGAAGTATAGGGAAGGCATATGTGGTGCATTCCATTTCGCCGAGATCGTGTGTCGATTTCGTCCGGTGCGCGCAAGCCGAGATCGTGTGTCGATTTCGTCGAGATCGTGTGTCGATTTCGCCAGGTAATAGACTGGGGTTCGTTGGATGTCGGCTCAGATTTTGGAATCTTCGCCGAGGTGGAGAATTATTGGAGAGAGAGAGATTTTACTGAGGAAGTTGACCCGGACCATCAAGGGATCGTCGAAGAAGTCGGCGACAAGAGACGATGGAAGAAACGGCAGAAAACAGCAGCAGCAGAACTGGCAGAAGGTCGGTCGACCGGACCGGTCGACCGACGTGCACAACGTGCACAGGGGTCAGGCGGTCGACCGGGACGGTCGACCGCTCTGAAGGAGCCAACTCTCAGGAAGTTTCGGTCGACCGGAACGGTCGACCGACATGAGGAACCAAACTCACGGCGAGAATCGGTCGACCGGCTCGGTCGACCGGCCTGGAGAGATCAAGTCTCTTAGTGAGTATCGGTCGACCGGTCCGGTCGACCGATCATCGGGTTTGGGCAAAAACCTGCTGCTCCGCAAAATGCGGAGCAGCGAGTATAAAAGCTGCTGGGTTGTTTTCTAGGGTTTCTAACCTGGAAAACCTGCGAAAAAGAAAGGCTTAGGGTTCTCTTGTATTCAAAGAGAAAGAAGCCATTGTAATCATCTTCCCTAATACAAATCTCTCCATTGATTGCCCCGAGGACGTAGGCACGTTGGCCGAACCTCGTTAGATCCTGTTTTTGCGATTGCTTGTTCTTCGTGGTTTGATTTCATTGTTCTTTGTGATTGAGATCGATTGGATCCTCTATTGGTTGTTGTCTCCCGCGCACAACAATATGTCGTGCTCACAATTCATGGTGTTATGTTCTATATTTTCCGGCTGATCCTGCAACCATCATTGGATGAAATTTTGAGGCCTTTGTTTGATCTGTATTTGTTTGAGCTTGAGTCCAGTTGTATTTGTAAATGTCAGGAAATCCCTGTTAATACTGTATGTACTGTTCTTCGCTGTGCTTGATTCCTGCTACCATGGGTTTCTTTTTCCTCTTTTTTCGTTTTACGTTGTTTCTTCTCAGTCTGGGAATGGCATGACAAGCGCAATCATGGTTTAGAAATGTTGGCGTTAAAACAGGCCTCATTTTATTCAAATGAAATACTGCCAATATTATTTCTTTCCCCCTTTGCTGTGGAAATTGTGATCGCAACAAAATAAGTGCATTGACTCGGTTGAAGGAGTGACCCTTGGTCTCATCAGCTTAAACCGCATAGTACGATAGGTTACCCTATCATCCAACTGATCTGACAAGACTTATGGCGCGTCCATGGTCTGCTTCCCACGAAGCATTGTGTCCCGTAGCCAACCCGTCACAAGAAGAGGCTTACATAATTAACACACACACTCCCCACCTCACAACCGGCGCACATACGCATGTATTTATGTATACAGAGTTACAGACACAAAAACACACAAATGTGTGCATGCATGTATCTATGTATGTATGAATGCATGTACGCCTTCATTTGTGCATAGTGTGTTTTTAAATAAAAGGATCATTAGGGTTGAAAATCGTCCCTTTTGAGGCTTAACCCTTGCATCTTAAGTATATAAGAATGGATGCATGTATCCCTTCATTTATATATAGTGTCATAAGGATTATTATGGTTGAAACTCAACCCTCGATTGCATCATTAGGACAATCAGAAACTCATCCCTTGATTGCATCATTAGTACCAGTTTGCACTTTCCTCTGCACACAATAGTTAAAAAAAAAAAAATGATAATGCTATGAAAAAGGAGGTATAACAGAAATTGATAATGCCTGGAAACAGTTTGTTTTGAGAAACATTGATGCAATTGTAATCAAATATCAGTTAGCAACAACCAGGACTTTCTTTTTGGTACTATATGTAGTTATGCACACATTATGCACGCATTGGTTCATAAGAAATTAATAAACCCAAAGAATCATAATGAAGGAAGAGTAAGGGTTGAGTGAGAAAGAACCTGCATCTCCCATTCAGATCAGGTTGAATGAGGAAAAACTGAAAGCTTGAAGAAAAGACTTTTAAGGATTAAAAAGAAAATAATCAACATATAAAAGGGAAAAAAATAAGGAAGATAGCTTCTAGATAAAAATATTTTTGAATTAAAAACATAGAGACAAGGAGAGAGGAAGAGAGAGAGCGTTTGCAAATAAGAATTAGAAAAAGAGAAATGAAAGTATTTGCTGATAAGAATATTTGTTGTTGGATAAAAACATGAAGAGAGAGAAAGAGGGTAGTTGTATTCGGATAATAATAAATATACATAGAGAGTGATTGGTTAGCTAGTGGTTTGAAATAAGGATAAAATAAAGATAAATATATAGTTTAAGTGATTTTAAACTGAGAGGGTTTTTCTCATTACTTAAATAATTTTGTTTGAAAGTTATATTTTTAAAGTTCTATTATGATATTAAAAAAATCTCAAAAAATGTCAAAAGTGACATAAGGAATCTTTTTGACACAATGGTAATGATTTTAGGGTCAAATTTTTAACATAATACTTCAGTTCCTGTACAATTAAGAGTCCGACAAAATTATGCTTGTGCCTTTTTTTTTTATGTGTGAATTGTATTAGGAGTTTTGCTTTGTAAGATGCTGTCATTAAAATTTGGATGTCAATATTTGGAGTCACTGTTGAGTGTTATTTCAGTAGATTTAATATTTTGTATTATTTAAATTGTCGAAGGCTACATATATAAATGCCAATCATGTAGTGTTCTTCTAAAGCTAAAAGTGAAAGAAAAAAAGGATTGGTTGAAGTTATGTATAGTAGAAAAGGAGAAAAATTTCTCGTCACTCAAACACCTCATATTCACACATATACGACTATAGGAAGCTTTTCTTGTAGAAACAGATTGACCTAACGGTAAGACTACTCCCTTCTACAAATGAGATTGCAAGTTCTTTCAAATTTCATCAATTTGTCAGAACATGAACACACTTTCTTCTCTAGACATTATTTTGTAATAGATATTATTTTGTAGTTTGTTTCGTAAACTTTTGTTGGAAATTTTGCTTCATATTTAGTCTTTTGAAATTGAATATAATAATATAGAATGAGAAAAGATTTACCGACCTCCAGGCAGGCATGTAATCACTGTCCTAAAAGGTATATCACAAACTTCGCTCAATCAATCTAGACAGATAAATCCCATAATGGTTCGAGCCTCTCTCTACCAGTATCCCTTATGTGCATGACCACCAAGAGGAGTTGATCACAAGTTGCTAGCTTAAAATTACCAGAGAGAGTGTAGAGAATGAAATATAATATAAGTTTTAGAGAGCTGGTTTGAAAAAATAAGAATGAGTGCATGTTGGTTCCTTGCTGGTGGCAAAACATCCAAACCTAACTCGTCATTTCACATTTTAATTGCATCTGAACTTTATATCTCTTGAGCACATCATCATTACCTCAATATTTATGAATATTTTAAAGTTATATTAATTTTCTATTTTAGTATGACTAAATTGGCAAGATATATAATGAAAATAAGACCTGTAGCATATAATATGAGAGAGACATATCATCATTTCAAATTTCACTGCAAATTAATAATAGTAATTTTCTGTCCTTTTTTCGATCTTTAGTAGAGAAATTTTGAGGTGAAAGTAAAACATATTTCTTGTAAAATGAGAGATTAATCCAAACCCAAGACCTATAAATCTCTCTTAAAGAAATTAAAATGTAATGAGTCATAATAAAAAACTCATTTGAAGATAAAAGAAATGCAATCAAAATCATAAAGAGAAATAAATAAATATTTAAGATGCAATCAGAATAAATATATGACATATATAGAATTAATCAAATATTCATTTCTCTTCATGTAGTAAAAATTGTAATCTCGTTAAGTGTCACAATATGACCATCTACAAACAAAACAATCGTCTAATTCAACAATATTAGAATAAGGTTCTAACTTGTGAATTGTCAAAAAGATGTAACAAATAATAACTTTAATCTTTTTTTATTTCCACTATAATACATAGCAATCCATTTACAAAATATATTATAGCAATTTTTGTATCAAATAGATTGGTTCAACTTTAGCCTTCCCCAACACATGTTTATAGTGAATATATGTCTATAGCTTTAACAACTTACCTTTTGTAGTCCATTTGATATTCGATCAATAGAAAATAATCTATTATTTCCTAAATAAATAAAGATGAGCAAATTCTTCTTATATAGAATTAAAGCATGATAATATTTTTAAGTGCGGTGGATAGCTCAATACGATAAAAGCGAAAAACATTACCTTGTTACTAAGAGCTCTGAAGATTGACAAAGGAAAAGAATGAGTAAATAAAATCATGTTACAAGATAATTAGCAAATATTGTGGGGGGGGGGCGAAGATAGCCACCAAACAATATTGTATATAATTAAATATCATTCTATATATCTATATTTATTTGCAAAATTTTTTGATCACGAGGTGCTAGCTCAACATGCCCAGGGAGAATATCGAGAATAAAATATAATATAAGTTTTAGGGAGGTGGTTTGGAAAATAGAATAGAGAATGATTTCTTTTCTTTTTCCTCCTATATACAGAGAATGGCCTTCTGGCACATGCGAATGCACATGTTTTAAAACAAAAATGTAAATGAAATATTCTGTAGATGTAAAATGATAAGAATAAATAATGCCTATCACATGAAAAAACAATTGATTTATAATGAGGACCCCATAAATTTATTTCATGTTTTTATCTAAAATTTTGTTGCTTAGTCGACAATGACCCATGTTATATTGTAGAGACTTTCATTTATGTAAATAACTAAGCTTATATAAATTACTGCCTTAAAATCTTAGCTCAGTGGTAAAATCGTGAGTTTCAATTATAAAAAGTCCTACTTTTCAAATTGGTTTTTGACCCGTGCTAAAGAAAATGCATAATTGCAAATGCAAAGAAACTCCATAATGTGATATAAAAATTTGATTTCATTCGTCTAGAAATTTATAATGTTTTTTCGAGAATAAAATGTTAGAACTTTTTTTAAAAAAATAAATTGTAATTCGACAGAATTTCAAAAAGAAATTAAAGTATGTGAAATATTTTGTGCAAAACTCATTTTCTTAGCGAGGGTTACATCTTGCACTATAACATTTCACTTAGAGATAAAAGTTTAAAAAAATAAGAGATTTAAAAAAAATAAAAAAATAAAAGTGTGCTATAACTATTTCACTCTTGCAACTACAATAAAACAAATAATGACAAAGCTTGCTCCTTATTTCTGCCAATTCAGTTACAATTACAATCAAACAAACACCACATTCAAATTAATATCAAATCGAATTAATTTTACTATAACTAGTTAAATTAATTATTTTTTCAATTTTCAAGCCAAGCAGCAGAGAGGGAGATCCTTTGGAGGAGGCAAGATGTGTTGATCTCATATTAAGATGGACCACTTAACCTAGGTTAATTAACATTAGATTCCTAATTAAAGTAAGCTGATATCATGTATGCCCATATTAAAGTTATATTTGCATAAAGTTTAATTAATCATGTGTGTGGTATTAAGGACTATGATGGGTGGTATTATCACATGATGGTTATTTTGCAATTAAGGCCCACTTCTCTCCTCCTGTAAAGAAAAACAAGTTCTCCCCTCCTTTAGGGATTTCCATCATCCATTGCAAGAGTTGTGAAAAGAGAAGGAGATAGAGAGAAGAAGGTGATTGCAATTAGGGTTTACAGGATCATTGCAGGAATTGAAGAAAAGGGATCAAGGTCTTCATCCATCCATCAATCTCAATTCATCTAAGGCTTCCGGTATGTATTTAATTTGTATATGCTTTCAATTTCCTTGAGATGTATATGATTCTTAGATTCATGGCCATTATTCCGCATTAAATCTATTTTATTTCCAACATTTGGTATCAGAGCCGTGTTTAAAGAATCAATACATCTTGGATTTAGGAATTATGGAAAGTTAGGGTTTTTGATTAACAATTCATAAAATCGAATTTTTTGATCTTTTAATTGTAGAATTTGTAGAGGATTTAATAGCCCTAATATCATGTTCATATTCCTCTAATTATGCAATTAAATTGGGATCAAAATCAAAGGAATTGAAAACCCTAATTTTTGATAATTTTGGGATTAAAATCGACTAAGCAGGAACTGCAATTATATAACTGCTTCGTCGACTATTAGTCGACTAATCCCATCGTATAGTCGACTAATTCCCTTTTCCAGAAAGTTTAAAGTCTCTGTTTGCCGCAGGAGTCGACTTGATTTTTAGTTGATTTTATGACTAGTCGACTAATTAGGGTATAGTCGACTAATCATATTTTCAAGTCGACTAATTCGGTGACCCGAAAGTTGAGAACTTTCTGTTGGATTCAGGAGTCGACTAATTAAATGTGAAGTCGACTAATAAAGTTTGTAGTCGACTAATAATATGGGTATAATCGACTAATTTTCTTTTGCACTAGTCGACTAGACCTAATGTGTAGTCGACTTGACTTGACCCAAGTCGACTAATCTTTCCTTGTAGTCGACTAATACTTGTTAATATTCAATCATTAATGTATATTACACATTTAAGTTGTTGTGTTAATAATGATTGATGCTTGGTCAAGTAATGTATTGAGATATTATGGCTTTACTCAAATAAAAGATTAGAGAATATTATTGGTTAGTTTAGTATTCATAAGGCTTATTGATTTAGTAGTTGCCAAAGTGACCTATGTTAGTAAACCTTATGAATATACAACTGCATAAGAGACTTGTCAATGAGGAAGACATAAAAGACAATAATATTCTCGATGGCGGTTCTTGTTAGGAGATTGGGACTGGCCCAAAGGAAAGTCTCTTTCAAATAATTATGAACCGGGGTAGGATAGTGTAATTTATGTAACTTAGTGGTGTGGAATTGGATACCCAAAGGTAACATGACTTACTAACTAAGTGACATAAATTATATTAGACCTACATAGGTGATAAAGTTCCCACCTAAAAGAGTGAACACTAGATATGCTTAGGTTTCGCCCAAAGGAGAAATCAAAGTGATATCAATAGTTCATCTTAATTAATTTAAAGTTGATGTATTGATTAGTGGCCCTAATGTGAGCTTGTCCTATTATGTTTCAGTGAACGTCCCTACTTCCCTTCACACTCATGCCACTAGCATTCCAGCCTTGGATGGTACCAACTTTTCAGAGTGGTTTGAACATGTACAGTTTACACTGGGTGTTTTGGACCTAGACATGGCTCTAACAGTTGACAAACCTGATGAAGTGACTGCTGAGAGTACAGCAGAACAGGTCAGCCATGCCAAAGCTTGGGAAAGGTCTAATAGGCTCAGTCTTATGTTCATAAAGATGACCATAGCTAATAACATCAAGACTTCACTCCCTCCTACAACTAATGCATCTGAACTATTAAGTGCGGTTAAAGACCGATTTAAGTCTGCAGATAAGTCATTAGCTGGCACCCTTATGGCTGAACTTACCACCATGAAATATGATGGTAATAGAGGAGTTCAACAACACATTCTAAATATGACTGATAAGGCTGCTAAGCTAGGATCACTGGGAATGAAGGTGGATGAGTCCTTCTTAGTACAGTTCATCCTCAACTCACTTCCTTCACAGTTTGGGCCATTCAAGATCCACTACAATACTCATAAGGATAAGTGGAACTTGAATGAGCTAACTGGTATGTGTGTTCAAGAGGAAGTGAGACTGAGGCAAGAAGGACAGCACTCAGTGTTGGCAGTAACTTCAGGAGGTATCCATAAGAAAGGTAAATATGGAAGAGGTAAGAGATTTCCATCAAAGAAAGGAAATGACCATGGGGAAAGTAGCCAAGGTCATAGAAAAGCTTTCACTGTCAAATGCTACTTCTGTGACAGAAAAGGACATGTGAAGAAGGACTGCAACAAGAGGAAAGCTTGGTTCGAAAAGAAAGGTACAAATCTTTCTTTTGTATGTTATGAATCAAATCTTGCTGAAGTTCCTTCTAATACTTGGTGGATAGACTCTGGAGCCACAACTCATATAACTAATTCAATGCAGGGATTCCTTACAACCAGGAAACCGAAGGAAAGTGAGAGATTCGTCTTTATGGGGAACCGTCTCAAAGTGGAGGTCGAATATGTTGGTGTTTATCGACTACTCTTGGAGACGGGTCATCAGATGGATCTTGAGGATACTTTTTATGTACCTTCGATTTCAAGAAACTTAATGTCATTATCCAAATTAGATGTTTTTGGATATTCTGTTTTGTTTAGTTGTGGAAAACTCTCTTTAATGTATAATTCAATTCCGGTTGGACATGGAATTTTATGTGATGGTTTATATAAAATTTCATTGAATGATGAGTTTGCACAATCTTTATTATCTCTGCATTCGAATGTTGGTATAAAACGTGGCTTAATAAATGAAAAATCCTCAATCTTATGGCATAGACGACTGGGGCATATCTCCAAGGATAGAATTATAAGATTAGTGAAGACTGGGATTTTGGATAACCTAGACTTCACTGATTTTGATGTGTGTGTGGATTGCATAAAAGGAAAGCAAACCAAACACACTAAGAAATGTGCCACAAGAAGTAAAGAACTCCTGGAAATAATTCATACAGATATTTGCGGACCACTCTCCATTCCATGTTTTACTGGAGAGAGATATTTCATTACCTTTATAGATGATCTGTCACGTTATGGTTATGTGTATCTAATTAATGAAAAGTCTCAGGCTGTTGACATCCTAGAGGTGTTCATTACAGAAGTCGAGAGACAATTAGATAGAAAGGTTAAAATCATAAGATCAGATCGAGGTGGTGAATTTTATGGTAGATATGACGAGTCAGGACAACTTCCTGGCCCATTTGCCAAATTTCTAGAAAAGCATGGCATTTGTGCTCAATACACAATGCCAGGTACGCCTCAGCAGAACGGTGTTGCTGAAAGGCGGAATCGAACTCTTATGGATATGGTTAGGAGCATGATGAGCTTCTCAAATGTACCCAATTCATTGTGGAATGAAGCCTTAAAGACTGCTATGTATATCTTAAACAGGGTTCCTAGTAAGGCTGTCCCAACAACTCCTTTTGAGTTGTGGACTGGTAGGAAACCCAGTTTAAGACATTTACATGTTTGGGGTTGTCCAGCAGAGGCTAGAATATATAATCCACAAGAAAAGAAATTAGACTTAAAAACAATATCTGGGTATTTCATTGGTTATCTAGATAAGTCTAAGGGATACAAATTTTATTGTCCTAACCATAGTACAAGAATAGTTGAAACTGGTAATGCCAGATTCCTGAAAAATGGTGAAATTAGTGAGAGTGCTGAACCAAGAAAGGTAGATCTTGAAGTGGTAAGGGTAAATATCCCAATACCCTTTCCTTCAAGAGAAATTGGTGTCCCTCAGCTTGATCATCAAGTTGAGATACCAGAACAACAAGTTAATGTTGGTTCACCACTCCATGAAGATATTCCCATTGAAAATATTGTAGAACCACCACAACCGGCAGCTTTGAGAAGATCTCAAAGGGAAAGAAGATCTGCCATTTCAGATGATTATGTGGTATATCTACAGGAATCTGACTATGATATTGGGATTAATAAAGATCCAGTTTCATTTTCACAAGCCATAGAATGCAATGATTCTAGTAAATGGGTTGATGCTATGAAAGATGAGTTAAAATCTATGGACCAAAACCAAGTCTGGGATCTCGTTGAATTGCCTTATAACTGTAAGAAAGTCGGGTGTAAATGGGTCTTTAAGACCAAGCGCGACTCTAAAGGCAATATCGAACGATATAAGGCTAGACTTGTGGCCAAAGGTTTCACTCAGAAAGAAGGCATTGACTATACAGAGACCTTCTCTCCAGTATCAAAGAAGGATTCTCTTAGAATCATTATGGCACTTGTAACTCATTATGATTTGGAGTTACATCAAATGGATGTGAAAACTGCTTTTCTAAATGGAAATTTGGATGAGGATATCTACATGGAGCAACCTGAAGGGTTCGCAATTAAGAACTAGAACACTTGGCTTGCAAATTAAAGAAATCTATATATGGACTTAAACAAGCTTCCAGGCAATGGTATATAAAGTTTAACGATACCATTACTTCTTTTGGATTTACAGAAAATACTATTGATCAGTGTATATATCTAAAGATCAGTGGAGCAAGTTTATTTTTCTAATTCTGTATGTAGATGACATCTTGTTAGCCAGTAGTGATCTTGGTTTGCTGTATGAAACTAAAAGCTATCTTACCAAGAACTTTCAGATGGTTGATATGGGTGAGGCAAATTATGTTATTGGCATAGAGATCTACAGGGATAGATCTCAAGGATTGCTAGGATTGTCTCAGAAAGGGTATATCAATCGAGTCTTGGAAAGATTTCATATGGAAATGTGTTCAGTCAGTCCTGCACCCATTCAGAAGGGTGACAGATTAAGTGGTAGCCAGTGTCCCAGAAATGACTTAGAAAAGGGTCAAATGCAGAAAGTTCCGTATGCATCAGCTGTTGGGAGCTTGATGTATGCAAGCACTTGTACCAGGCCAGATATCAGCTTTGCTGTTGGGATGTTGGGAAGATACCAAAGCAATCCAGGAATGGAGCACTGGAAGTTGGCTAAGAAGGTTATGCGGTATCTTCAAGGGACAAAGGACTATATGCTCACATACAGGAGATCAGATCAGTTGGAGGTGATCGGCTATTCAGACTCAGATTTTGGTGGTTGCCCAGATAGCAGGAAGTCTACCTCAGGATTTATTTTCTTGCTAGCAGGTGGGGCAATCTCGTGAAAGAGTGTGAAGCAGTCCATTATTGCTTCATCCACGATGGAGGCTGAGTTCATAGCTTGTTTTGAGGCCACAAATCATGCATTATGGCTAAGGAATTTTATCTCAGCACTTGGTGTAGTTGACTCTATTGCCAGGCCGCTGACGATATATTGTGACAATACAGCAGCCGTATTCTTATCTAAGAATGGTAAGTACTCTAATGGTTCTAGACACATAGAACTTAAGTACTTGGTGGTTAGAGAAAGAGTTGAGAAACAAAAGGTGTCAATTGTAAGTTTAAGTACCACTTTAATGGTTGCTGATCCAATGACAAAGGGATTGCCTCCAAAGACATTCAAGGAACATGTTGTAAGAATGGGTCTTTTGGGCAATCTGTAAATGTGTATTTTGGTACTTATGTAACTGACATTATTGTACAAATAAAAGTTCTGTTTCTGTGTTTCCTGTTATCCAATTATGTGTGCACATATTATGTATGGATGTTTGTTAAACAGGAAATGTCTTTACAAGACAATTACAGGGGTCATTTTGGTTATGGACTCAATTAGTAAGGGTTATCAATGTTGTGGTACATAGAAGGGAGTATGACGTGGATGTTGTATAACCGCTATGACTCACATTGGTAGTCCAAACTAATTGCAGTATTACGGTATTTCATGTTTGGGCTTATCAGTTGTTGTTTTTAAATTCGTGATCACGTGTCAAGTTTTTCAGTATGGAATCCAATGGAGTCAAAATGTTTTGAAAATGAGTCTTTTCTTTATTTGTTTTCTAAAGTTTTAACCTAATCGGTTAATGGTCCAAGTGGGAGAATGTTGATCTCATATTAAGATGGACCACTTAACCTAGGTTAATTAGCATTGGATTCCTAAATAAAGTAAGCTGATATCATGTATGCCCATATTAAAGTTATATTTGCATAAAGTTTAATTAATCATGTGTGTGGTATTAAGGACTATGATGGGTGGTATTATCACATAATGGTTATTTTGCAATTAAGGCCCACTTCTCTCCTCCTGTAAAGAAAACAACTTCTCCCCTCTTTTGGGATTCCATCAGTTTTTGCAAGAGTTGTGAAAAGAGAAGGAGATAGAGAGAAGAAGGTGATTGCAATTAGGGTTTGCAAGATCATTGCAGGAATTGAAGAAAAGGGATCAAGGTCTTCATCCATCCATCATTCTCAATTCAACTATGGCTTCCGGTATGTATTTAATTTGTATATGCTTTCAATTCTTGAGATGTTTTGATTCTAGATCCTTGACATGCTCGCTTTAATCCGCATTATAGTTGTGTTATTTCCAACAGCATATTCATGGATGGTGGACATCCAATGGGGTATAGTTAATGCATGAGTTAGTTGATGACCACCATACCTCTCCACCTTCTTACTTATATGAACACATGAGTTAATGGGTCACCTTTCCATCTTCTTCCTTATATTGTATGTTGTGAATGCCTGGATTAGCAGGTGACCTCTCATCTTCTTCCTTGTAATCTATATTTATATTTGTCTATAAATAAATGTTACAAAGATAAATGAAAAATACACAAGCTTGAGAATAATTCTTCTTGACTTTCTCTTCTCACTTCTCCAAATTGTATGCTGCGCTGCAACGGTTGGAAGAAACCGCTGGAATCCTCTACGTGGATTATTCTCTCTCTCCCTCTTGAATTTTTGAAGAAAAATCTAAAATAAGATTCGTTCTGAAAGAAGATTCAGAAAATTCAACAGATTCTGATATAAAGAATTGTTGTTTGAATCTGGGACTTCCTAAGAAGAATAAATTCTTCTCTCTCCCTATTTTCTCTATCGTGAATAATCCTCCAAAGTTAAGACAAATATTCTCCCTGAAATTTATCTTCGTCCTGCTACATTGAAATCCTGTGAATGTACTGATTAACTACAGTTCGACCGCTCGGTGATCTGGTAGTGCTATCCAAATACTGTGAAGAAGCATTGTATATTGGGAGACCGGCATCCAGTAACCCGTTAGTACCAAAGAGGGGGACGTAATTGTCTTAAGGAGATTCGCTACATGCGTACGTACCTCACTTCAATTACTGTATAAGTGAACTAACATTCTTTATACAGGGATTATACTAAAATATTTATGCTCATAAATATTACAATATATTGAGACTAACTAATACTAGTCTAATTGGTGTTTAACCAAGAAAGGTAACTGAATGGTGGTTCTGTAATTAAGAAACGTTCTACAGAACGGAAAACTCCCACCTGATATTCACCGACCTGGCCAATTAGATAGGTGACACTGATTAGTTGTCATATCTATCCTGCACCAACAATTTAAGACAATTATTGTATTTGAAGTTACTTACTTCTGTTCTGTTTAAATTACAAAAAATGTCTGAGACTAATCAAGATATTATCAGTAAAACACCGAATATGTAAATTCAACAGATGATGGTGCCTGCTCCACTTCCTAACCCGAAGCCGAGAAGCCATGAAAATTTGATGGCACTGAATTCAAGAGGTGGCAATAGAAGATGCTCTTCTACTTGACCACTCTGCATTTGGTCAAATTTCTGCAAGAGGATTCACCGGAACCCGAACTGATCGGGACTCAGTCCTTATAGTTGATGCATGGATGCAAGGTAACTTCCTTTGTCGAAACTATATTCTAAATGGACTGGATGACTCTCTTTACAATGTCTATAGTCCAATCACAACGACAAAGAAGTTATGGGTAAGTCTTGATAAGAAGTACAAGACTGAAGATGACAGTACCAAGAAGTTCGTCGTAGGACGATTTCTGGAGTACAAAATGGTTGACAGCAAGACTGCAATCAGTCAGGTGCAAGAATTTTAACTTATCTTGCACGGGATAAAAGCTGAAGGTATGATTCTACCTGAAACTTTTCACGTTACTACTATCATGGAGAAACTCCCACCTGCGTGAAGAGATTTCAAGAACTACCTGAAGTACAAGCACAAGGAGCTGAAGTTGAAAGATCTCATTATGAATCTTCAGATTGAAGAGGACAACCGTAAGTCTGAGAAAAGGAGCAACAAGAACTCCTAGGAATCCAAGGCCAGTGTGATCGAAAACTCAAAGAGAAAAGCGTCTACTTTCAAAGCTTGAAGCGAAAGAAGACTGCCCAAGGGTACAAAGTCAAGGAACAAGAAGGCAAGAACAAGCGCTCCAAGGGAACTTGCTACATTTGCAACAAAGAGAGATACAAGGCGAATGAATGTCGCAGTCGTCCCAAAAAGAACAAGAAGACCCATCCACAGGCAAACTTGATCGGTCATGCATCACCAAGCCTATCAGCTGTGGTGTCAGAAGTGAATCTGATAACCAACAATAAGGATTGGTGGGTAAACACTGGGGCTACTCGGCACATCTGCTCTGAGAAATTATTTTCCTCTGAATATCAAAAACTAGAGCAAGATGAGCAACTCTTCATAGGCAACTCAGTCGTCTCCAAGGTTGAGGGAAAATGAAAGGTCATCCTAAAGTGGACATCCGAGAAGGAACTCACTTTGAACGATGTATTACATGTTCCAGATATCCGCAAGAATCTGATCTCTGAATCAATCCTTAGCAAGAAAGGTTTTAGAATGGTTTTCGAATCAGATAAGTTTGTACTTACTAAGGATGGGATGTATGGGGGTAAGGGTTATCTTGTTAATGGCCTATTCAAGGCCAATGTTGCTGTAGTAGACAAAAAGTCTGTGTATCTGTACCCAAAACTTATAAATAAAGAAAAATCTTTTATTTATTTGCTTAAGTCTCCTATTTTATGGCATGCTAGATTAGGGCATGTAAATTACAAGTTCTTACAAATTTGTCTAATTTAGGATATATTCCTAAACTCAACTTAGAAGAAATTCGCATGTGTGAGATTTGTGTTGAAGCCAAGTTCGCAAAAAGTTCATTTCACTCAATTGATTGAAATACAGAACCATTAGGGTTAATTTATAGCGACTTGTGTGGCTTAAAATTTGCGCCAACAAGAGGCGGAAAAAATATTTTATTACTTTTATTGATGACTGTATAAGATATTATTATGTGTATCTTCTATACAGTAAGGATGAGGCAATGGATATGTTTCTAACATATAAAACTGAAGTTGAGAATTAACTCAACAAGAATATAAAGACTCTAAAATCCGATCGAGGCGAAAAATATGAATCAAATGACTTTAGTGAGTTATGTGCTAAATTTGATATAATTCATCAAATTACAGCACCATATACTCCTCAGAAAAATGGGATTGCTGAACGGAAGAACAGAACTTTGAAGGAGATAGTCAATTCCATGCTCGTAAGTTCTGGAGCTCCACAGAACTTGTGGGGAGAAGCTCTATTAACTGCAAATTATATTCTAAATAGAGTACCCCACAAGAAACTTGATCTTATACCAATTGAGCTATGACATAGAAGAGCATCTTCTTATCATTACCTCAAAATGTGGGGGTGCCTTACAAAGGTACTAGCACCACTGCCTAAAAAGACTAAGTTGAGAGCAAAAATAATAGACTGCATATTCATAGGCTATGCCTTGAATAGCAGTGCTTATAGATTTCTGGTACATAAGTCAGGAATACCAGATATTAATGTAAATATGATTATCGAACCGAGAGATGTATTCTTTGAAGACATCTTTCCATATAAACGGGAAGAAGATAAGATTTCTGGGAAAAGTATACACTAGATGGCGTTCAGGGACAAAAGCCCCAAGGAACCAATTGATAATGCGGAAGTTGAACCAAGAAGAAGTCAGATCAAAAATCTCAAAATCTTTTGGTCCGGATTTCATAGTATATACTATTGAAAGCGAGCCTCAATATTTAAAAAGGCTATGTCTACCCCAGAAGCATAAATGTGAAAAAAAGCTATAAATAGCAAAATAAAATCCATCCTAAGCAATCATACTTGGGAATTAGCAAACTTTCCTTCTGATAGTAAACTAACTGGGAGTAAGTGAATTTTCAAAAGAAAATTAAAATCCGATGGATCTATCGATAAGTGCAAATTAGATTAGTAGCCAAGGGCTATCGACAAAAGGAAAAGCTTGACTACTTCGATACTTATTCACCAGTAACAAGAATAACTTTCATTCAGATGTTAATTGTGATTGCTGTATTGCACAACTTAGATATTCATCAAATGGATGTCAATACTGCATTTTTAAAGGATGAATTAAATGAAAAAATATATATGAAGCAATCTTAAGGATTTATAGTCAAGAGCCAAGAACATAAAGTATGTAAATTGGTTAAATCCTTATATGGTCTAAAGCAGGCTCCAAAACAATGGCATGAGAAATTTGATAGTGTCGCGATCAAAGATGGATTCACTATCAATGAATGTGATAAGTGTGTATACACTAAAACAGTTAGAGATGCTTATATCATTGTTTATCTATATGTAGATGACATGTTGATACTTGAGACTAATATTGAAATTTTTAAGTCCACTAAAAGAATGTTATCTAAAAATTTTGATATAAAGAATCTAGGGGTTGCTAGTGTAATTTTAGGAATTAAAATCGTAAGAACACCCGATGAAATTAGTCTATCTTAATCTCATTACGTGGAAAAGATGATAGAAAGATTCAAAGAGCATGAGATAAAAGAAATACGAATTCATTTCTCCCACACATCCTCCTTCGCAGAATACAGGAATTGGAGTACGACAGTTGGAGTATTCTCAGATTATCGAAAGTCTAATATATTTAATGAATTGCACTAGACCTGATATTGCTTATGTTGTAAGCAAATTAAGCAGATACACTAGTAATCCTAGTGACGATAATTGGACTGCTTTATTACGAGTATTACGTTATGTATCACATACCAAGGAATATGCCTTAAAATATGGACAGTATCCACCTGTACTTGAAGGATACAACGATGCTAATTGGATTGTAGATTCTGAGGAATCAAAATCAACTAGCGGATACGTATTTACTCTTGGAGGAGCAACAGTATTTAGGAAATCTTCTAAACAAATGTGTATTGCCCGATCTACAATGGAATTGGAATTTATAGTCTTAGATAAGACTGGAGAAGACGCATAATGGCTTCGACAATTTTTGGAGGATATACCATGATGGCCAAGCCAGTGCCTGCCATGTGCATTCACTTCGATAATCAAGCAGCGATATCTAGAACACAAAATTTATATATAACTGTAAGTGTAAATATATTCATCGTGGACATAATACCGTTAAGCAGATGCTCTTAGATGAAATTATCTCAATTGACTTTGTATAGTTAAAAGATAATTTAGCGGATCCGTTTATGAAAGATTTAAGTGGAGAGCGTATAAACTGCGAATCAAGGAGAATGGGTCTAAAAGCATAATCTTACCGAATCAGCTTAATGGAAACCTCACTTAGCGACTGGAGATTTCACGGACTAAGTTTAAGAGGAAAAACTAGTTATGATAGACTCTGCGAGTAAGCACTTAAGAGCTTGACTATAACTCATTCCTGTGGTGCACCCAGTGCTTTCTACAAGTGAATTAAAGATAAGTTTAACGCTTTTAATGATGCCTATATCTTATTATTATAACAAGTGGGGGTAGAGTAGACTACTCTTAATAGGACAATCACTTATGTGAGTATAAAGCTGGGTCGACTCTTTGGGAATCTCTATGGAGGTTGTTATTCCCTAAAGATACTCTTTAAAACTAAGAATGTTCAGGGCCAAAATGGATACAACCAAGAACCAAAGTTAATTTTGGAAAGTCATTATGTGAAGCTTGTTGACTAGGTTTACAATAACGGCTGATAATTCAAGACTTAGTTCACTGATTAGCCAGTAAGTCCAATAAAGTTTTCACTATGAAAAGTTCAACACCTAATTCATCTATCCAGATGCAGTTTCTTTTCTAATGCACCTTTCACTATAAAGTCAGTCTCTTTGTGTGTCAATTCCTTGAATCTCCATTCATTGTGGGGGATTATTGGGAAAATAAAGAATTAAATGGTGAATCTTTGAGCTAAATTAAGGCGAGATCCGTTGATAGAATCAACCGGATAATGGTTAGAGTGTGTTCTCCTTCCATTAGGGATGAACGTGGTATATTTACATGTTCAATTTCGTTTTAGAATGAATGAGATATTCAAATCTAAAATTTGCCTAATTCAAAAGCTAAAGGGGACTAAAGGTAGTTAAAAGCATTTAGTCCCACATTAGATATGAGATGGACAACTAAAGTATATAAATAGAGAAAAATGGGAGTCTTCGCGCACGATTGGGGGCACAAGCGTGCGTGCCGCCGCAGCCCGCCCTGCCCGGTGCCATCGTCGGGGCCGGGGCCGGGTTCGGGTCTCGGGTCTCAGGTCCAGGCGAGGGCGTGGGATCCTACCCGACCCGGTTCTTTTTTAACCGGACCACACGGGTTTGGTGTACAAGCAGGTCTCGACCCGCCCGCTGTTCTGCAACGGTTAGAAGGAACCGCTATAGCGGTTCCTGTCTGGAACAAACAGTTGCAGCAGTTCAGACAGAACCGTTGCAACCGCTCAGACGGATTTATCGTCCAAACAGTTCCCAGAAGCGCTATAAATAGCGCTTCTCTTCGTGGATTAAAAACAGTGAACATAGCAATTCTCTTCTCTTCCTCTTAAGGAATTCGGATCTGAAACGAGTCAGTCTGAAAATTCAGAATTTTTTGAAGAAAAATATGAAATAAGATTCGTTCTGAAAAAAGATTCAGAAAATTCAACAGAAAAGAATTGTTGTTTGAATCTGGGACTTCCTAAGAAGAATAAATTCTTCTGTTTCCCTACTTTCTCTATAGTGAATAATCCTTCAAAGTTAAGGCAAATATTCTCCCTAAAATTTGTCTACGTCTTGCTGCATTGAAATTCTCTGAAGGTACTGATTAACTACGGTTCGACCTTACGGTAATTTGTAGTGCTATCCAAATACCGTGAAGGAGTGTTGTATCTTGGGAGACCAGTGTCCAGTAACCCGTTAGCACCGAAGCGGGGGACGTAATTATCTTAAGGAGATTCGCTACATGCGTACCTCACTTCAATTATTGTATAAGTGAACTAACGTTCTTTATACATGGGTTATACTGAAATATTTATGCTCATAAATATTACAGTATATTGATACTGACTAATATTAGTCTAATTGGTGTTTAACTAAGGAAGATAATTGAAAGGTGGTTCTGTAATTAAGGAACGTTCTACTGAACGGAAAACCCCCCACCTGATATTCACCGACCTGACCAATTAGATAGGTGACATTGATTAGTTATCAGATCTATCATGCACCAACAACCATTACATCGGCTGGCCACAACCGAAGGTTTTCTTTTAGCTCGCACTAGTTTCCATATGGAAGAAGAAGATCCTTAATTGAAATCAGTCTTGAGTTTTTACATTCCATTTGCAAACAAGAATATAATAAATAAAGATCCTTAATTTTGACAATCCAGAATCTTACTTTTTAAAAGTTTTACATTTTTTTGGAAAATGAACAAAGTTACACGTTTAATTTAAATAAAAACATCAAGACAATAAACATCAAAAATTTTGTTCAATCACACTCACTTAATTCTCTCCAAGTATGGGCGACCTTTCACTCGGACCTTAAGCTGTACTTTAAGCTTTTTAGGAAATTAGAAAAGTTTCAAGAGACTAAGAACATGCAATATTATAAACTTAAATATAATTTTTTTTACTCCTAATATTAATAGCAGTATAATAGTGAATTAATTAAGTATGTATTAAAGTTAATTGGCTCACTAAAGGGGCAGAGCTCCACACAGAGTCTAAACTAACCTTACATGAGCAGAGCTCAAGTCGAACTCTAATAAACTTTGTGCGAGCCAAGCTCGAGCATGAGCCAAATTCGTCCCTCTTTTTATTTTATCAAACATAGACTCTGTTGGGATTTGGGTCGAACAAATAGTCCCACATCGGCTAGACGTGGGGATGGTCTTGGGTTTATAAGGATTTGGGCAACTTCACCTAAAAGGCTAGTCTTTTGGGATGGAGCCCCGAGTTCTTCAAGTGGTATCAGAGCCATGCCCCGAACTTAGTCGTGTGTGTGGGTGATGTTCGACGATGTAGATTCCCCCAATGGCCATAAAAGGCGCAATGGGCCTACCCACCCCACTGGCGCAAAAGGCGCAATAGACCCCTGTGAAGTTGCAGGGAGACTCTTTGTTCGAGGGGGGATTGTTGGGATTTGGGTTGAACAAATAGTCCCACATCGGCTAGACGTGGGGATGGTGTTGAGTTTATAAGGATTTGGGCAACTCCACCTAAAAGGCTAGTCTTTTGGGATGGAGCCCCGAGTCCTTCAGACTCATGATCAAATTTTATACGAGATTTTACCCAGGCTGCATTGCTTTATCTTAGTCTTTGTCAAATCAAACAATTTCGTGTTGTTTATCTTAGCTCAATCAGAGACCAAGAGAAATTAACGTACACTGATCACAAGGAGCTGTTGAGGATGGTCAATGGACATTTAATTAATATCGGAGCCAAACAAAATGGATTAGATCATTGTCAAATCAAACTATTGAAGGAGAATATAACTTTATACAATGCCAAAAGATGATGATATGTTGAGATAGGTGTTAATCTTCTTTAGATTTTTTCAGCAGGTAACGATGCATTTGACTTTAAGAGAGACTATTTATAATGTATGAGTTGTTAATTAGGATCCTCCATATAAAATGCAATGATAAATTAAATGGGGTTTTAGGTAAGGGTGGTAATAGAGATTGGATCCTAAAATTATATTCAATAACTTATTGAATATGGTATGTATCTCTTATAAATATAAAATAAATTTCTTATAATCTGAATGAATATTTATAGTCGTTTTACTTAATTTGATCTAAATGTTCTTTATTTTAATTATTTGAAAGTAAACAAAAATAAAACAACAGATTTGAGAAAGAGAATTTTTCATTTTCTATTTTTTTTTAAAGAAAAAATGTTGTCTTTTAAGAGAAATATGAGATTTGGATAATCCGAAACCTAATCCAGTTTATCAATAAATCAGTGGCTTTGAATCCTTGAGTGGAAAATCCTTCAGTGTTTGAGCTCAAATTTATAATGGATTCTCAAGTGTATCAACGTACAAAACAAGAGCATTCATATAAATGAAAGCAAGCATAAGAAATTGATATTGTTAATATTCAGTACTCAGCTATATGTAGACTTGTACTCAAAAGGCTATTTGTGCACTTGGAGTTTGATTAGCAAATTGCTTATGTGATCCTTCCTTGTCCCCTATTCACTAATCATGTAATTATACTATGATTAATTATACCCCTTAGAGCTCCCTTCCAAGGCACATCCTTGACTAATCAAATACAAAACTTCAATATCCTGCCTTCTCTCTTTCTTGTGATCTCCACTTCCTTCTGAAGGGGGAAAAAAATGTGACATGGATAGATTTCTTTTTCTCTCTCTTTAAGTTAGGTACTGATGAGGCTAATTAGGACTAATTAACAGGAGGACCACAATTTTAACAAGACAAGTTTACCACATGACAGAGACTTGTTGGAGCTCAGTTTCAACCCATAACCAGAAGAAAAAAAATACCCTTGGTTTCTTGATAGTATTAGTTTCTTGTCATTTTGGTTAACAACTCAATAACAAGTGGTAATCAGCTGTCAATTCTCATGTGGTTCATTAGTATATTATTGGATTTGCTTTCTGATGGGCGCCGGTCCGAATCTCATGAGGGACGATATTTCTCACACGAAGATCGAAATTTTCAATCACAGTCGAGAGAGTCAGGCTATAGTGTGCATGAGATTAGTCTGAGGGTGATTGTAGGCTCTCTGGGATACCTCTGTATTAACAAAAATGAAAAAATTGGTAAGGACTTGTGTGTTTAAATAATCTTCTAAGAGAAATGAAAAGGTTTAAGCTGCTAGCTAGGATCTGAAACCTGAACATGTCTGCTAAGATAACTATTTTGATTAAGAAAGATAACCACTTTAATTAAGTCAACTGAGTAGGTGTTTCTTTGTCAGCAGTTAGATCAACAAGTATTAATAATTGTGTTATTATTAATGACGGATCTATGCCTCAGCTTTTACGTCTGGTAGTCTCGAAGAAAAGAGGAAGGATTAAAAAAAAGAGAGATAGAGGGAGAAAGAAATAAAAATAATAATAAATTGTCAAAATCCAAAAGTCCCAACTACTACCCAACTCAAATTTGGAGGAAGAAAAAAAAAGAGGAAGAGGAAGGAGCCCACATCAACCTCATTCCTCCTTTTCAATTTATGTTCCAATCAAAAAGTCGAGCAGGGAAAAGGAGGCCCCCCTCTCTCTCTCTCTCCTCTCTCTCTCTCTCTTCGGGCTCTTCAGGGCAAACCAAACATGCCCTTATTTGTTCATGAAGTTTTCAATGTGCTTACCAAAATCTTACACCATGCTAAATGAAATGGACTTAATTTTTCATCGTTAATACCTCTCAAAGGGAATAACACTGAGGGAGGGTGAGACGAGATAAAAAGTTATGACAGAGTTTTTAAACTCATTAGAAGAAATAATGTAGAGATCGGAATTCAACCGGAGCGATAACGCAGCGAATTGCAGTCCAGCACAGTGGCTGGTCGACCGCCAGGTCGACCGGCGTGCACAACGTGCACAGAGCAGCTCGGTCGATCGCCGGTCGACCGTAGTAAGGAGACCAGTCGACCGACACCGTCGACCGACTGGCAGACCCCACTCTCTGTTGGGTGCGGTCGACCGATCGACCGACTGACAGGCGAACCTGCTTCTCCTTCGGGATTCGGACTCAAAGGAGTCGGATCCAATTGGGGTTTCCTAGACTCTAGGACTTTCTGGCTATAAATAAAAAGATAGAGCCCTCATGAATTATATCTCTTGAAAAATTTGTATTTGATCATTGAATCAATAAGATCTCTCTCTCCCTTGCCCGAGGACGTAGGCAAATTGTCGAATCTCGTTAAATATTGTGTCTGATTTTTCTCTCATGTTTATTTATTCTTATTCTTTTTGGGAATTTCTCTGTTGCATCTATCTCTATTGGTTGAGGTTCCTCATTAGTTGTTGCCAAGTCTAGCGCCCAACAAATACTTCTCATTCAACCCTCCATATGTATTCTAGCATCTATTAAGTTCAGTAAAAGCCACTCTAAAAAGCATAACACAGTTTAATGCTTTTTTGACAATAATAACATAGTCTAACGTTATAAATAAAATTTTCAAATTATATTACATAGAAAATTTTATAAAGTCCAGTAAAGATTATGAATTTATCAGCGGAATATATATTAAGCAGAATGAGTACATAACATCTGTATCTGAAATCACCTAGAGGGGGGGTGAATAGGTGATATGGCTAATCTAGACACTAAATGCGGAAGCTAAAAACAATTTGCAACTACACTAAATACAACCAACGAGTGTAGCCGAATTCCCCATAAAGGGTTCTGAACTAACTCCTCTTGATTCCCCTAGATAAGGGTTGAGGTGCTATATGAAGCTCTTGTGGTTAAGTATAAGTGAGGCACACAAACACAAGCCTAGCATATAATGGATATATAACAATATGAATGATGCAAGGCACAACACAAGCAAATAAATATGAATGATATGAATGATGCACAACACAAATAAAGAGAGAGGGTTAAGAGACAATGGATCAAACGCAAACACAAAGATATGTTCCGAGGTTCGAGCCCCTAGCTCTACGTCCCCGCCTTCACCGAAAAGGATTTCTAATCCACTAACTTGTCCACCGAGGACTCCCACCGAGGGAACCTCCACCGAGGAGGATTTGTACAACCGGAGTACCGAACTCCTCTCTCAACCAATACAATGCCACCGAGGTAATACAACCACAATCCACCTTTACCGAAGAGGGATAGGCCCGTAGCCAAACAACCAAACTCCACCTCACCAAGAGGGAGCAAACCAACAATCTCAACCTCTACCAAAGAGGGAGCACCCACAAAGAAAGGGTTTACAACAAGGTGATCTCAAAGACCACAAACTCAATCTCTTTTCCCGCAAACAAATGATCCTAATAGAATAGGATAGAAGATATAGCTCAAGTGTGGAAAATCAAAGTGTTTTGGGAAATCAAATAACAAAGAAAAACTACTTGGGAAATCTCTTGTAAATTATAGAAATGAAAATCCAACACAATATCCCAAAAACCTAATTTTTTTTGATTTTTCCAAAACCCTTGAAAACAAAACAAAGAATAGCAATTTGATTCAAAAACTTTTTGTTTAAAATACTAGAAGAGATCTGGAATTTTTTGCTCTAAAAATCTTAGTCAAAAACTCAAAACAATGGGGCTTAAATAGCCCACCAACAAAAACTAGCCGTTGGCTGGATTTTTCAGCCAGCATGGCTGGCGGTCGACCGGCCGGTCGACCCCAACGGTCGAAAATATGACCGTTGGATCAGCCCGGTCGACCGCCCGGTCGACCGCAGATTTACAGAGAGTAAAGCTCTCTGTCCGGTCGACCGCCCGGTCGACCGACCCAGTTGCCTGGCCAAACGTGCACAAGGCTGTGCACGTCGGTCAACCGATCGGTCGACCGGCCTGGTTGACCGCCAGCGCCTGGCAGCCAAGTTTTCTGGGTCAGAAAAACAGTTTAAAATTATTCTTAAAAATACTTAAAAATCTTCTAAAAATCTCCAAAAATAGTTTTAACATTTTGCATTGATATATAAACATGTGATAAAAATTTCAACTCAAATATCAAGCAATTTGAACCATTTTTGTGTCTTGCAAATATTATCAAAAACCAAAAACTGTATTTTACCAAACTTGGATTTTTCAATAGGAAAACTGATTTTTCCTAAAACACATTGAAATACAAAAACATGATATTTAAACACATCGAAGCATGTTGCATATGGACATAAGTCCAATATATATGAAACATATATATATCATAGTTTTTGTCTTTAATTACCAAAATATGTTTTATTAAAAATACCAAAACACCAAACCTCATGAATAGGCATATCAAAATAAGTTTGTCTAGGAAATTTAGCATGCATGTATATAGAACACATCTAATATACATAAAACCATGTAAACTTGTTTTGAAACTATCTATTCATGAAAATCAATATAAACCAATATCCAAAACATAAAACGTGTGTGTATTGTGAACTTGAGCATATCAACTATCTAATCTTTACAACATGGATCTAAAACATAAACTAAACTATGGATACCTAAGTCTTCTTGATGATCTCCATCTTCAAGCCGACTCGATCCAAAACTCCATCCACCGAGCTTGACTCCAACGAGTGCTATATAAGATCTTGATACTCGGGCTCTGGAATCACCATGTGAAAACTTCCAAACTCCTTTCTTGAAGCTAATCACCTACTAATATCTTGATTAAAGATTTGAAACTAAACATCACAAGATAATTAGTAAACATAACTACATGAGTTAATCATCATCAAAACTAGAGTGGAAGGCCTCTGGGCCAACAGTATCCTCTTTGCTGAATAAAGAAATATATAATGGATAAAAGATTACATACAAGTACCTTTGATATTCATTTGCCCTTTGCCCCTCTAGATCAGGTCCTTAGAATCACAAGCTCCCACAGGGAACATCCAAAAAAGAAAAAAAAAAATAATCTTTGATATTCATTTGCCCTTTGCCTCTATAGATCAGATCCCAGAACCACAAGCTCCCAAGGGGAACATCCCAAAAAAAAAATTCTATGAAAAGATGAAAGCAAGAGGGGGTGTTTCCCCAAAAAAATCCTCAAAAAAAATAATTTCAAAAATCAATCTCCTCTAAAAGTATTTCTAAAACTCGACCTTTAAAATGTCACATCGGCAACGAGGCGTTTTGCCCATCAGTGTGACGGCCACGCGGCGTTAGGTGATTTCGTCCGGGGTTGGCAACCCCGGACGAACCAATTATATTTTTTTCAATTTTTTCTCATCCGGGGTTGCTAACCCGGACGATTCAGACTTGGGCAAATTGCAGTCTAGTTCGTCCAGGGTTGCAAACCCCGAAAGATTGAAACTATTTTTTCTTAAATATCTCGTTTGTCCGGGGTTGGCAACCCCAAACGATCTTTTTTCTTGTAATTAAAATGTAGTTTGTCAAGGTTGCCAACCCTGGACGAATAAGACTTGGGCAAAATTGCCCAAGTCTTTCCTCGGTTTCATAGACGTAGGACCTCAGTGGGTCTCACGTCTATAAAAGGCCTCAAACCCCCAACCCACTGCTTCCCCGATCTAGCCTTAGCTCCCCTCTTCAATCTCCCTGATCCAGGCTGCCGACATTGTGTCGCCCACCAGAACTGATGTGACGTCGTACCACTGTGCCATCCTAGTCCCGATCATGCTCTTGGTAATACCTCTCTCTCTTAGCGCCGCCTAGGTACATTATGTCGCTGGTCGTGCCTCTGCTCTGGACGAGCCATTGGCCATGCAAGCCTTGCCGCCAGTTGTGCCCTAGTTGGCTCTGCTATACACATAATTTTTTAATTTTGTGAAAATTTGTAAAAATTGTAGAATATTTTGTGCCATGATTTATTTTAATTTTGTGAGAATTGTAGAGCACTGTGATAATTTTATTCCGTCTACTAAATTATGTACAATGTCTAGTGTCATTGTACCTCTCGTTTATTGGTTTAACGGTGCACTAACAGTAGACATAGATAATAACTCAAAATATATTAATGGGGTAGTAAAATTCGTAATGGTTGGAAAATCAATCACAAGACATGAATTGATAGAGAAAATTCATCTAATCACCAAAATTAATTCAAAAGAGTATCAGATTAACTTAACATGCAACTGGTTAATAACACAAGGGGTCTCTATAGCCGTGTCAATATCAGATGATGATGACACATGAACAATGTTGTAATTGCACCCCGGTGTGAATTCGATAAAGATATATGTGGAAAAAATAGTGTGAGCCACCGAATGTATGGAGAATTTACATGTATGCTCGATTTGGATAATAAATCAACATGCTTCATGTCCTCGGTGCATAATACATAAGTAATCGTTAATTTTATTGTGGGGTTTAAATTTCTTATTCTACTAGGTGTGTAAATGACATTACTATTTAAACAATTCTATCAATTTGGCGTAAGAATAGGATATGTGTCGGTTACACTGATGAGGTTGATGCAACCATGAAGATGACACAATGATGATGACGAATCCGAAGAGAGTGATGATCTACTGCAAGTAGATAGCATGCAAGTGCAGCATAAGATCTTGGAGATGACACCGATCAGGTCGAGAATGTGCAAGCCAATAATGAATATATAGAGCCAATCAATCCGCATCCCGATGAGTTTGAGAATGCCAATTTGATAAAATCGACATGTGTGGAGTACATGTTTTCTTACTCCAATAGGTTAACAACACCTAATGCCACCGACGATTTGAATGTGAGAGATATATTTAAATCAGAAGTTGAGTTGCAGCAAGCAATTAACTAGTGGTTATCTCGCATGGGTGTCATTCGCGCATGTGAAAACCAACATAACTTGTTACACATCAGCTTATCGGCCATTATAAAGAGTTACAATGTTGGTAGAGATGTGTGCATGTGAAGACGGCATGCCTCTGTTCCAAGAGTGGGGGTGGTTACTTCAAGATTAAATCTTATGAAGGAGAGCTGCAGGATCTTTGGGTGCTTAAGATACTGGAGCACTCACGATCATGTGACCAGTGGTTCCTACAGATGCCCGTGTTATGGACTACGTTAGCCGGGCTAGGTTTTTCACACATTCTCAGTTGAGGTAAGAAACTGGATTGCTGATGACTTTGATAGACAGATGGAGGTCCGAGATATCCTTGCTTTATCTTCGAATGGGGGATGACAATTACACTGTAGGATGTAGCAGTGCTTCTCCGTCTCAGGATAGACGCTACAGTGGTTACAAGGTTAGATGACCGAGATTGGGCTGAGGAGTGTGAGAGATTATTGGGTGTCACGCCACGGGTGACGCTCCAAGGGGTGGAGCATTGAAGCTGGCATGGCTCCGGTAGTAATTCGCCGAGGACCCAGTGACAGATATGCATGCCTAACAACATGCATGTGGTTACATTCTCAACATGCTCGACACTACCTTGTTCCCAGATTACTCCACAAACATGGTACATATCAGATAGGTACCATTCTTGAAGGACTTCGATGCATGTGGTGCCATGTCTTGGGATAGTGTTGTGCTCATATTTTTGTACATGGAGCTGTAGAAAGTTCCGATGATGCATACTACACAGTTCCGGGACACAGCAGGTTCTTGTAGGTAATCCGAGTAAAATACCTTATTTATGCTTCTACTATGTTAATTACATATATGTTAGTGATTTAACACGTGCTCATTTTGTTTCTCAGTTATGGTCTTGAGAGAGATTATCAGTTGCTCACCCCAGCCTCAGACATCATATTTAGCTGGGTGGTCAGCGATCACTTGGATGCATATAAATTCAGTATACTCAATTTAAGTAAATGTAGATATTTGGATATATTATTTTTTTATAATCATATGTCGTGGTTCATGTGGAATGTCGAGAGGACCTGGGACAACACTATACAACAGCGGTTGTAATTCTACATAAATGAGCTGGATGCGCATGACTGTCAAGCAGTGATCTCAGAGCCATGAACAACCGATATATTACAGACTTTGCCACCGGTCCTTAGAGAGGGCTCTCAGATATGGCAGGTAAGGACTCCGCTGATCTGCTTCGAGATTGTGGAGATGCATCCTCTTGATTGAATCCTCCATTAGTTCGGGCTTATGCAACACATCCCTGATGTCGTCGAGGAGGCAGATAGACCGTGCAAGCAAGCGCCGTTGTGACTGGAGTCAGGAGCCCAATGCTTACATTAGCTGATGAGGCAATGGAGCTAGTAAGATTTAGAGCCAGAGATATACCCATAGTAGTCTCAGACTACATGAGCTGGTACTGGAGGATCACTCGGCACTGGATTATTAAGCGTGTTAATGCGCCAGGTGGTTATCAACCTCTGGTTGTGTAACGCCCCGATTTCACGGATACGGGGACGTCACTGCGACGTATATACGTAGGTCAGGAATTGCCCCCACGTATATACGCTAAGCATAAAAGTACAAGCAAGGATCAGAGTACAACACAAAGCGTGGTATACATACATATGCCAACATGAAAATACATGTACAAAGTTATACAGGATATGATAACTATTACACTTTACAAGTGTCATTTATCACAACCAAGTCCAAAAGAACAAGATACAAGAATGTATACAAAAAGCTCACGAGTAGAAAGAAGATCCCGTGAGTCAAAAATGAGGAGTCTGGCACAAGGGAACTGGAACTAGTCAGCTTGCCCACTAAGATAGGCTCGATCCTCAGCAGTTGGCTCCACTTCGGTCCAAGCTTCGGAATCTGAATATGCAAATCCAAGGGAGTCAAGACATATAAACAATAAACGGACTACAGCCAAGTGGCTAAGAGACATGAATAAGTAGTATGAAACAATATAAGGAATATCAGCTAACAAGTATGAAAAGCATGAAGAGATAAAGTCCTAATACATTAGATCTACAGTTAACATCTTATTATTATTACTTGTCTTACTGTGATATCTAGCTATGTGACCCAGCGTCCCAGAGCACATAGATCCATATCCTAGTAAAGCAAGGTTGTTATTGGAAATCAGCGGTTGTATCGACGAACTATGTTTACAGTGGACCCCGTACATGCCCGGGATAACGGTCCAGGATTGTTCCGTTGCTTGGTGACGGAAGCCAGCCGCTAGGCTAAACAGGAGGGACTTATGTATGCCCTTATCATGATGGTACCAGTAATAGAGTGAGCAAGCACTCCCCTCGGTCCCCTGGAGGCCCACAGGTCAGACCGGAACATGAGTTGCACAACATTCCTAAAAGCCACTGTAAACACGAACACATATCGATATCCGCATGTTTTCCCCGACCCATATGTAAGTTGGTCCATTTTATGCAAAAGTCAAGTGTATCATGCTTGGTTCAAGTGATGGCATGATAAGTGGTGATATTCACATTTTAACAAGTTGTGGAGCGATGATATGTAATAACAAGTCATGAAGTAATATGAGATAATGTCTATCAAGTAACACGTCATGTAGTACCAGTTAAGAAGCATGAACAAGAATAATATGCCACACATGTATCAATGATAAGATCCAATCCCAGAAAAGAAATCAACTAAGTCAAACAGTCAGAATTAGTCGACTATGTGGAAGGATTAGTCGACTAATTGGGGTCTTAAGTCGACTAATGATCTAGATGAGTCGACTAAAACTGGTTTCCAGAGAGTTGGAATTCTGTTTCAGGAAAGTTAGTCGACTAGGGTTGTAAGGATAGTCGACTAACAGGGAACTACTAGTCGACTAATGGATACTTAAGTCGACTAAGTCTGAGATACAGAGAGTTGATGTTTTATTTCAGGAAAACAGGAGTCGACTGGGGAGAAATGGGTAGTCGACTAGGGGTCTCTAGTCGACTGGAAATCTGGTCTAGTCGACTAAAACTGTGAAATCAGAAAAGGTTAAGTTTCAACTAAAGTGGATTAGTCGACTAGTCTCTAGGTCTAGTCGACTAATCGTGGGAAAACAGCAAACAGAACAGATTTCTAGGGTTTTGTTTGAGGGTCTAAAAATATGATTTTTATGTCACAAGTGTGCATGATTTGTCAACACAAGTACACAAAGGAGTTTACAAGTCTTGGTGAGTAAATATACTCACCTCGAACGGTTAGTCGAAGTTCTATGCGAGTTCGGAAGAGATCGTAGTCGACGGTATCACCCACTCGATCCTTGGCGATACTTCCGACGAAGAGAGATGCGATCCAAATTCAAGGTAGAGAAGGTTGCTAGAGATGGAGATGAAAACCTAGGTGAGCTTTGGAGTTAGGGTTTGAGATGGAGAAGGAAATGGTGAAGGCTATTTTCTTGGTGAAGTGAAGAAAAAAGTAAAAGAATGTAAAGGAAAACTTATATAGGATTTGATTTTGTAAAGGAGATGCAAATAAAGAATTTGAGAGGGGGTTTTGTGCAAAAAGGGGAGGTGAGGTGTCTCTCCTAGCCACCACTTGGCCGGCCATGGGAGAGAGGGAAAAGATGGGCATTTAATGAGGAAGTAGGTGAGAAAATGTGTGGAGTTGAAATTTTTGGAGAAAATGGAATTTTGGAAATGGAAAAAACTTGTGGTTGTGGAGGAAAGAAATAAGGAAAGGAAAAAAGAAAAGAAATCATAAGGGAGAAGATATTTCTTCTTGGATTTAGAAAATAAAATATTGAAAATACAAGTTCCCGGGTTTAAGTCGAGGATGCGGAAAACATTTCGGGAAATACCGAAATCGTCCGAAATTCAAGTATCTCGGAACGACTCGTAAATTTTACCAAAAATCAATAATAATATATGAAGACGTATAGTGAAATCCGTTTGAAGAAATACTTTATAGTTTTAAAACTAAAAATCCCGGAATCAGTAATTTACCGACTCCGTTGAAATTTTCATAAATTCATAAAATTCTCAGAAAAAGTATTTAAGTAGGAAATATCATTCTAAGAAATAAGGTCTAAAGACTCTTCTAGAAATTCTTAACCGTTTGTAAAATAAAAATCCAGGAATCGATCAGGACACTGGTCGACACCGGTTTTGAAGAAATTTATTTTAATTCAGGAAAAATCCAGAAAATCATAGAAAATCTAATATATTGGAAAATGATATTTGAAATTGAAATCGGTCAAATACAGGAAGTAAATCGAAAAATACGGTCGAAAACTGAATACGCAACTAAGTACGTATTCTGGGGAACAGGGTATTACAGGTTGTACATGAGCGGGAGTTGGTAATATTTTAACACATTCCTTGTAAAAAGTTAAAATTTTGCTTTATTGATATGTTTGCTTTATTGATATGTTTGCTTTATTGATATGATTTTATTAAAATTTATGATGCAAATTGATGGGTATATCCATACGGAGTACCTGCTCGAGGAGGGTCTCGATACTCCACAGGGTGTTGGAATTCGTCAGGGGGATAATTAGCAGAAGCTGACATGCACGCCCATCAGGTGCACCAACGATGTAGCACCCCGTTCTCAGGATACGTATCCCGATTTGTGTTCCGATCTTTTTGACCGTATTGTTTCAATTTTCTTTCAGTATTTATTTTTGGGTTGTGATTCCTTATATTATTTGGTATTGGTCTGCATTCTCAGTCCTGGAGTCAGTCCTGACCTGGACCAGGAACCCGATACCGACATACTGCCCGATTTGACCTTTCTAATAGTCTGATTTGACCTATTTTAGTTTCAAACACTGTTCTCTAATATTTTAGATTTTTCATGATTTTCTGAAATTTTTTCAGAATTATTTTACAAAATCTCCAAAACCGGTGTCGATTGGCATCACTGACTGATTTCCGAATTTTTAGTTTTCAAACGGAATTGAATTTTTAGAAATAGATTTCACATTACTTCTTAGAATCTCATTATTTATCTAAATACATTTTTTCAGAATTTTTTCTAAATTTATCAAAATTTTACCGATTTTGGTATCGACCGGTATCACCGGACGATTTCACAATATTTAATTTGAAAATCAGATTGAATTTCTTGAATTTGATTTCACCGGGCATCTTAAAATAATATTTTCTATTTTTGAGAATTTTTGGAACGTTTCTGAAACAGTTAAAATTTACCCTATTTAAATAATAATATTTTCCCTTCTTTTCTTTTCTTACTTTTTCCTTCTCCACACCTCTACTTTATACTTTCATGTTATCCTATTAATTAAAATATTTAATAATATATTTATTTTTAATTATCCTTAATTTTTTCTTTTTCCTTATTTTTCCTTTTCCTTTCTTTTCTTTTCTTTCTTTTTCTTATCTTTTTCTTCTCCCCCACCTACTCCACACCCCTCCCATACCCTGCCGACCAACACCACATTAGCAGCAGCAGCACCATCAGCTGCAGCAGCACACCATCCCCCCATCTCCTCCCATACTCTCTCTCTCTCCCCTTCTCTTCCTATTTAATTTCCTTTCTTTCTTTCACTTCTTCCCAATTTTTCTCCCTCTTCTTCTTCAACATCCAACTCCCCCCTACCTGCCGCCTCCACCAGCACCACTAGCAGCACCGCCGCCCCCTGGCCAGCGCCGCCACTCCCCCACCTCTCCACTTCCCTTCCCCACTTCCTTCCTCTCCAAACTCCAACCCATCTCCTCCAATTTCACCAAAACTCATTACCTTATCTTCTTCCTCTTCTCAAAAATTCTCCACCAATTCTACCAAATCCTCCACTTCCACCACCACACCACTATCTCGTCCTCCAACTCCCCAATACCACCCTCAATCACCACAACCACCACCACCACCACACAACAACAGCAACAACCAATCAAAACTTCAACCACCCCTCCCAGGGCCTAACCGCGCCGCCCCCTTCTCCGGCGGTGCCGCCGCCGCCAGGCCATCGGCGACGGCCAGCAGCCGCCGGCCACCTCCCCCTCCCCTCTTCTTCTTCTTTTCTTCTTTCTTTCTTTTATTCCTTCTTTTCCCTTCTTTCCATTTTTTACCCTTCCCCTTATTTCATAATTAGCCCCCTCCTTTTTCCAGCACACAACTCTCTCTCTCTCTCTCTTCCCCCTACAATTCCCTCTCCCCCTCTTTTAGCCTCCTTCTCTCTCTAACTAATCCTCTCTCTCTCATCTCTTATTCTCTCTAATATATATAATTATATTATTATATATATTTATTTGGATTGTTAGCATGCACGTAGTGTTCGTGGATTTCCTGGATATTGCTCGGTATTTTGTTCTTGTTTTAGGCGAGTACAGTTTCTCTTGAACAAGCATCTATTTTATTTTGGGCGAATACTTTTCTCGTGTTGCTTCATGCTATGTTGATATGCTAATGTCTCATTACCATAGTTACATGCCTAATAACTGTTGTCCTACTTTTTATACATGATGTCTCATTATGCTAGTTGATATATGATATGCGAGTGATTTTCTAAAAAATTAATATGTTATACGAATAGTTATTGACCGTTATTATAACTCTTGAACTGGTATTGTACTTGCATGGATAAGCCTAGATACGCTCCCGCTTTGCTCGGCTTCGCATAACTAATTAATAGATTAAATTATTGTTGTTATAGATACGGTTGTGAAGAGTTTGAAATGTTTATCTATATTGTTCTCCTGTACCAAGTTACATGACCGGATGATTACCTGATACGTGATATTGTGACTCTCACCGACATGTTTATTACCTGACACTGATATGTTTACACTTGACACTTGATCCCTGACACTTGATATCTGACACCGGTACTTGACATGTTGTACTTGACACCTGATCTCTGATACTTGATATCTGACACCGGTACTTAACATTTATACTTGACACTTGATCCCTGGCATTTGACACCGGTACTTGACATGTTATCACTTAACACTTGATACCTGACACCTAATATATGACACTTGATAATTGACATGCTATCACTCACTTGACATGCTATCACCTGGTACTAGTACATTCGACCTAATATTGTGACACCTGACTGGATACTATTGTATCTGACACCTGTATTACTTTGCATATTCATGATTATCACTTTTACGGGGACTTGGCATGATTATTATATTATTACCAGACATTTGGTACTCCTGAACTCCTGTGCTCCTGAACTCCTGAATTTCTGAACCCCTGTAAAATAGAGACTCCTGATACTATACTCCTATTGATCCCCGTAATTGGATAACCATGAATATAAGATTACTGTGAATACCCTGTGGATATTATCACTGAACAATTGCAATAATTAGACAACTTACACCAGGATGAGGGAAACTGATGAGTACCGATATAGTCTCCATGTTTATGATGGTCTTATAGTGTCGCGCGGCCATAACTTAGATTCTACCTGGAGGCCACCAGGTGTTTTCGTGGGGTGTACTGGCACCCCTACTCTCCTGCCTGCCGGTTGTGCCACATGCCCCGGAGCCTATTTCTGTTGGAGGGGTGACATCCTATTCTTATTCGGGCGTACAGTAAGTCCCGTACCTAGCGGTACGTTCCGGCTCGGTATCGGATACTCCTTGACCGTTGTCCCGGGCATGTACGGGACCCATTCTAAGCATGATTCGTCAATCTCTATTAGTTTTCAATAACTTACTCTCCGGTCTGTATGCTGAGGTATGTGGAATAGGACACATACCGATGTATACAAATCAGACGAGTCTTAATAATTAATAATAACATGCTCCTGATATCTGACTAGCTCTACACTTGATCTATACTTGGGAGACTTGTGTTACAATACATTATCTTGCTCACCATACATATGCTACTTTGTTGTTTATTTTGGATTTCCATACTGCTTCATTATTCTGTTATTGTGAAGGCAAATTCAAATTATATAAACTCAGATTATTGTGACGTGAGGTGTAGGGTATATATATGAGGGTTTCCTTATTTGGATTACTCTTTCGACGTATTAATCTCACGGATCGGTAATGTGGGCTTGTATAACTGGTTTACCTGTACTTGTTTTACTTACTGTTTCATTTCATGCTCATATATGCTTATATTCACAATACACTTTTCTGTATACGTGTGCCCGATATGCACGCCACTTGGCTTTATCATATGTACTCGCGGGTCATCTAACAACCATCGATCCTCATATCCAGATCCTAGAGCCTGGACTATGGTGGCCTTACTGTGGCTGATCAGAGTGCGCAGCGAATCCTTCCGTGGCGATCGGAGTGCAATAGAAGCTTGGACATCGCCGTAGCTCCTCCTCCCAGCTCTTCTCCTGATTGGCTCCCGAGAGCTCTCTTACTGCTCGTGAGCATCTCTCAGCTTTTGTTATGTATATCTCTTCATGTATTGTATTCTTTTATATTTTCTGGTGATGTAATATTCATGTAATATTGTATCACTCTCTTTGATAATCATGTACTTGTACTTTTTGTTGGAATATATATTACCACTGTGCTTCCGTATTCTGATTCTTGCATGTACTGATGCTTAGCATATATACGTGAGGGTATTTCCGACCTGCGTATATACGTCGCAGTGATGTCTCCGTACCCGCGGGATCGGGGTGCCATAAACGAGGGTTGTTTTATGTGCGTGAGCAATATCCACCAGTGCAGGACGTGTCGAGACCATCTCTGTTGATGGATGACGCACACGACATCAATATGATGAGGATGATCTTGGAGAACACAAGGCCGGACCGTCTCAACCGTCTACACGGTTGGAGGAGCTAAGGAGGAGGCTGGAGCATCACAGGCTGCCCATGCACGTAGGTGTGGGCAATGATGACGACGAAAATGAGTATCACGTGCATTATCTTGTTTACGATGATTTTTTTGTTTACTTGTATTTGAATATTTTCAGAAATTTAAATAAATCTTGAGAAAATTTGAGATATTTGGATATGAGCTGTGAGAGTTTAATATGATATGAATTTTTGAGAATTTTTTAAATATTTGGATATGATTTGTGAAATTTTGATATGATATGAATTTTTGAGAAATTTCGAGCGCTTTGGACATAATTTGTAAAATTGTGTTATTCTGATATGTCGAGATATTGTGATATTGTTGATACAGGTTGTGATATTGCTATGTAATTGTGATAATCGTTTAAATTTTGTGATATTTTGAGATTTATACACATTGTGATATTTGTAACACAATTTACATTGAATCATGTGTGTGAGGTTGAATGAGGATGGGGAATTTTTTTTAGCCCAAGCCAGGTTGGCCAGGGGTTGCCAAGCCCGAACGAACCACACTTGGACATTTTTTTACCCAAGTGTGATTGGCAACCCTAGACCAACAAAAAAAAATAAAAAATAAAAAACGGCTCGTCCGGGAATGGACGGGCAAATTTTATTTATTTATTTATTTATTTTTCAAATTTTGACTCATCTGCGTTGCCATCTCCGGACCATCCAAGCTTGGGCAAAAAAAAATGCCCAAGTGTGGTTCGTCCGGGATTAGCAACCCCGAACGAGCCAAAATTTGAAACTTTTTTTTGGCTCATCTGGGGTTGCCAACCCATATGAGCCAATACACAGAAAAATAAAATTGGTTTGTTTGGGGTTGGCAAACCCAGATGAATCAAAAAATGGTCTGACGCCGCACGAACGCCATGCTGACAGGGCGAACCGCCTTGACGCCGTCATGGCATGTCACACGCTAATTTTTGGAAATAGTCTGAGGAGAGGTCGATTTTGAGATTATTTATTTTTGGAGGTTTTATTAGGCAAAAGGGACATAATCTAACTATTTACAAATCTCCCATCATGATTCATTGATTATATATGAAGTACGAGACTCTTTTGTTTCTTGTTTAATCTTTGTATTAGAAAAAGAGCTTAGTACCAAAAATGCATGTGGCTCTTATTTATCTAATCAAAGCCGACCGAATGGAGGTTTTCTCTTGTGACTCATTCACATATTTTGTCCATCCGTCCATTCGTCTCTTCTCTATCTACTCACCGCCTCTCCCCCTCCCCCTCCCACCTCTCTGGCTCTCTACCTCTCCTGTCTTCCCCTCTCCTCGCTCTGCCTCACCTCTCCTCCTCTCCCCCTTCCCCCTCTCCTCGCTCTGCCTCCCCTCCCTCCTCTCTCCTCCCCCCTCCCCTACCCTCTTCGCCCTCTTTTTTCCCTCTCATCGCAGTCATCGCTATCAATTGGTTTCCTACCGATCGACAACGATATATTAGTCTAATATTTATCGCTATCTCCCCGCTGAAATCAGTCCAATAATATAATCAAAACCGACCGAGTGAAGCGAGGGAGGTTTTATCGTATGACTCCTTCAGAAATTGTGTTCGTCTGTCTCTTCTCTCTCTCTCGCGCTCTCCTCCTTTCCTTCTATTTCTCTACCCAGGCGCCAACCATCTCCCCTCTTTTCCCCTCTTCGCCTTCCCTCTTTCCTCTCTTCTTCTCTCTGATCCTCCCGAATCTGCGTGAGCCCTTCCCCTCCTTCTTCCTTCTTCATGCTCCTCCCCTTCATCCTTTTCAGACCCCACCCCCTTTCTCTCATCCCCTCTTCTTCTCTCTCCATCAACAATGTTGGTATGCTAGTTATTATTATACCTTAAAACTTACTCTCTGAATCTAACTTAAAATCCACAGAACTAAAAGGCACGGATATTTACACACACAGAATTGATTAAGGTATATATTAGATTAGTGCACCCATAAAATTGATCAAGGCACACACAATTTTTTTTTAAAATATTCTCAAAATATCTCTCATCCTCTCTCCCCTCCCCCAGCCTCGTCCTCGCCCTCCGCCTCCTCCTCCCCCTCCCCCTCAGACCAATCCTAGAAGCTCTAATAGAATCTGCAGCGGTAACAACAGACCCACATGCCAAGCAGCACACAAGATTTTTTGTGATGGGAAATTTTTGGGGTTCGACAGTTCCAATTCCAACGGGGCAGTTTCTACTGATGGGTGTTGTGAGATTTGGGTCAGAAGGCAAAATATGCAAATGTCAAGCAAATGAGCAACAAAACAGAGATAAATAAACCAAAAAATAAGTGAGTTTTTGAGATGAATTGACCCTTGTCCTGATTGAAGGAGAAAACGAAGACTGGCAATGGTTTTGCTCTGAAAAGGAGTTTTTATGAGGAGGATGTTTTCTCAGAGAGTAGATTGCTGACAAGTGGGACCCACTTTTGTTGCTTGTGGAGAAGGTCGTGGTTAGTGCAGTTGCTGAGATTGTAATAGCTGCAGTAGCCATTTCTGATTGAAGAAGAAGAAAGGGGGAGGCTTTGAGGGACTCTTTCTCTCTACCTTGTAGTATTATTATTGGAGGGCCAGCGAGTGCGCTAATGTTATTGATGATGGGAATATTGACATGATTTTTTTATGCATCCGACAAATTCAGAGGTAGAGGACGAGGGCGAGGTTGGGGGAGACGCCGGGGCGGCGAGGGATGTGAGTGGGGAGGGCGGTGGGACAAGTGGGGGACCGCTGGGAGTTCCTGTGGAAGGAGGTGGTGGAGAAAGGATGAGGAAGAAAGAGGAGCATTTCAGAATATTATCTAAAGTAAAGGTGTCCAAAAAAATAATTATACTTTTTTGTAATTTTTTGAGGTGGGTCCTAATCATTTCTCTGTCTTAGTTATTATCCCTTAAAACTCACCCTCTGAATATAACTTAAATCCACGGAACTAGAACAAGATACTTACGGCGCTCTCTCTCACTCCCCCTCTCTCTCCCCGGGGCGAAAATTTGAGGGCGAAAAATGACGGGCGACCCATCGGATGCAGTGGTGTTTGTAGGGATCTCGTTGGTGCTAGGGATTGCTTCGAGGCACATCCTTCGGGGGACTCGAGTTCCCTACACTGTCGCCCTCCTCGTCATTGGCGTTGGACTCGGATCTTTAGGTTGCGCCCAATTACTCTCTCTCTCTCTCTCTCTCTCTCTCTCTCTCTCGAACTGAATTCGAGTCAGTTGGATATTTTACATGTTTGATTAGTTTCTGGATGATTTTGATTTCAATGTTTCCTTTCCAAAAGAAGTTTCTTTCCCGCTTTGATTTTGCTAAAAATACAGAGGAATTTGACATGATTTGATTGCTTGTCTTGTGTAATGGCACTTCTTTTGGTGGTTGATGTTTAGTTATGCGATATGAATTCGTTAATGCAACGATGTTACTTTCAGTTTTTCCTTTTGGTTAGATGGAAGATCATTGACCTGGCTGAAATTGAATCTTGAACAACAAAAGGGGAACAAGAAAATAGAATTTTTTTATAAAAATCCTAAACTTGGATTAATTTACTTGAGAAAACAATTGCCACTAATCTTTTTATAGAGTAGGTTTTCTCTTCTAGCTTAACTAGTTCTAGTTTGGCAGTCAACTTTGTAGTCCGGGTCCTGTGGGTAACTTGTTTTATTCCCATTTCATTGAAAAACCATGATAATATATCTCGTGAAAGCCCTATGGGACAGTATATGATCTTGTCAACTAGTTAACGTTTGTTCACCTTTTTTTACTTAAGATTTCAATTGAAGGCCTAAATGGTGGACAATTCTGTCAACATGTTGAAGGACTACTGGCGCCTCTTGGAGTGGTACTAGCTTTGTCTGGCTGTACAATGACTATACATTCGTGTAGATTCAAATTTGCATCATGTATGCAGAAGGTTACTGATAAATAGTGTATAAAACGAGAAGCCTATACTATACAATTAGGCTCTATATAATTTGTTGATCATTGTGGATGATGCCTTCCCCTGTGTGGAGACTGCAGCTCTTGCGAAATTAAAAGAATAGGTACTGCTTTCCTTGATGTCTTCTGAACCACCTAGATAATCCTTCCTTCAGACTTGGATTGCCTTATCTTCTCTTGTTGTGGCTTATGACGTCTCCATGTGGCTGTGCTCTTAGGCTTTGTATGCACTCTCAAAATTTTGTCCACAACCATCTTTACATAAGCCCATATGCCTTCATCTTTGACCATTTTAGAAGCTTATTGCTAACTAAATATTCAATAATTCAAAATAGACTTCTAAAAGAAAATTACTTTTTCTGGAACTGTGGATGATCCATAGTGAATGAGAAATTCCAAATACAAGAATCTTGGAGTTCTAGCCTCCATGCATAGACATATCTCTAGGTTGAATTTTGTGATCTATCATTTGTTCAGATTCTTTATTTCTGGTTAAATAACACTCTCATCGAGTCCTGAATAGTCCACATGTCACAATAACTGTTTTCCAATAGCAACAAAATTATATGGGTCCATGACTCCATAGAACATCTCTAAATGTTAAGCTGAAAGTTTTTCACTTTGCACCAAAATGCTCCTAGATCATTATCTGATGGAATCGACCTCAACTTTAAATTGTTGCGACGAGTTTAGTAGAGGCCATAGAGGTAGAATAGGTGCCCTTCAAAATTTCTTTTACATATGCTCTGGGCTGTTAATTTTGATGTATTTCTTTTGGTTTCTTATTTCTTCTGTTTTCTGATTTTTATTTTAGGTTTAAATTTAATGTGGTATACATCTTTGATTTGGTGTACATAAAGGAATTTCTTCATATTTAGTTTCTTACATCTTGCCCAGTCTTAACGCCAGAAGAACCAAGGAGAGCCCAAAAGGAGTTTGATGGTTTCTTCTCGGAAAAGCATCTTGACATGCATTTTTCAAATGGTTCTTCATTTCTTAGTTGAATATGTGTTCTTAAATTATTGTGCATGTATCGGTTCTTAATTCTTGCTCATGGAAAGCAATTTCCAAAATTTCCTTTGTTTTGGTTTCTGGATTGTAGATCCATGCATATTTTAGTTCCTAGACCGTCACCAATTATTAACTTCAATGCAATAAAGGATAGCATGGAATAAATTTGATTGGTTCTCCTGAAATAAGCAACCAGAAAGGGTGTTTTCCCAAACGGTTCGTCATAGCGCTATGTGAACTTGTGTATTATTCTATCGTTTTGTACGTCTTGAATGTTTTATGCTTGCTATATAGTTTCCTGTTAAATGTAATTCAAGAACTGAACCTTCTTTTACAGAATATGGTACGCGCCATGGATTGGGAAAGATTGGCGCTGGTATTCGCCGTTGTAAGTTCCAGCTTGTAAATACTGATATAGGGTCTGACATTGCAGTGCCTTTTTTTTTCTTTTCTGAAAGAACTGAAAATTGCAGTGTAATGTAACATAATATTCAGTCGTGCTACTCTGCAGGGGCAACCATTAACCCTGATCTTCTATTGTCTGTCTTTCTTCCTGCTCTTCTTTTCGAGAGTTCTTTTGCAATGGAAGTGCACCAGATAAAGGTACATCACCTAACCTAAAAATGAATCATCCATCTTCAAGGATCTATTCTGTTTGAACGTCGTGATTAATAAGTTTTAGATTTTGATTGTGCACGGCATGGAAGATGACAATATCTTTGGAGATGCATTGCTAATAAAGCTTGCATAAAAAGTACTTTAACTATTTTGTTGACCGTTTTAATTATGTATGTTAGGACATGCTTATGTTTCAGAGAAAGTAATTTTATTACAATATCACTTGCTTATTTTCACACGAGTTTTCTGAACATAGTTCCTGGGAAGATCTACTAGTACTTTTATGTTTTGTTTACACGTCCTTACAGAGGTTCAAGAGAAAACTTTCTATTGACATTTCTGTATGCTATGTATCTCTTTTATCACTTTATGCTTTAAATGAAACATAAAACTTGGTGAGAAGTAGGCTATGAAGTTGCTTTTGGCATCCAGGAATCCACGATAATCTAAGATTCCTATGTGGATTCTTGTGTTTAGCATAAGTTCAATTCGACATTCTTCAGAATGTCTGTTCCCATCGTTATCACATTCCCTTGTTTAGTGAGAAAATGTGATTCCCTTGTGAGAGGATAGTATCCTACATGCTGGGAATCCATAAAAACATCTATCTTTTCAAAATATCATTCTTTATATTCTTCTTTTCTTATCTTCCTTATTGCCACTATCATCGCCAATATCGCCAGTGTCATTGCAATCCCCGTCACTACTTGCCTGCCACTATTGTCACTATCACCACCACCACCCCGACCCTGCCCATTGCCATCACCAGCACCACCACTGACAACCACTTGCTCCTGACCGCCCCCGCCCCCACTACTGTCCATCGCCGCCACCACCCCGCAGTCGTTGCCACTACCACCACCGACCCATCATTGCTGTCAGTGTCGTCCTGTTTACTCATCGTCGTCACTCTCACCTTTGCCACTATCCCCGCCGTCATCACCAGCTCTTGGACCACCATGAACACCTACATGTCGTCACCATCTTCCATCACTACTATTGTTGTTGTCATCTCAATTATGGAGTCGTCACTGCCACTGCCATTGCCAACACCGGCATGCCATTGCTGTTGTTTCTCTCATGCCCACTGCCGCTGCCGCTAAATGTCTGTCACCACCACCACCATTATTATCTTTGGCACTCCCACTACTGACATCACTGATGGCACTCCTGGGTCATCTCCATTGACCCACCATCACTGTTGGCACCACTGCTATAGTTGGCCTCCCATTGCAGCCACTCGCACTATGACCTTGTACTACCACCATTGCACTGTCAATTGTCACCTCAACCACCATCTCATCATTGTCTCTGTGACCACCATCACTGGCATTGATTGTTATCACTCTTGTCACCTTTGCACTACATTAACTGCAAATTGCTGCCATCAGCGATCGCCTCCTGCCATTGTCAATAGCTCTTTACGGTGGGCCCATTGTCATTGCCATTGCTACCGCTGCTACAACTCAACTATTCCCATCATTACCATTGCGGCCAATGCTGTCATTGTCACCACCGCCGCCACCACCACCACTTAAGCTTGTTGCCTCCATTCCCACCATTGGCACTTACCACAACCACCACCACCACCATCACTTCCTCGACACTGTCACTGATTTCCTTAATCAGAAAGATAAAAAAGCATTCTCTAGGCTGAGTTTAATTAACAGACCATCTTTCACAGCGAATAGTCAATCCCTCGTGCCTCCTGGGGGGTAAATTCTAGTTAAAAATTTTGTTATTGTCCTTTTACATTTCATAATTGATTTGTCAATATTATTGTTGCCTTATGACATGAAATTCTTCTATTGGCTTAGAAATGCATGGTTCAAATGCTGCTACTTGCTGGACCTGGTGTTCTCATATCAACCCTTTGTCTAGGCACAGCTCTAAAGGTATGCATTTAAATTTCATTATCTCCCACATCAGGAATCACATCTGGATGACCTAATGGTGACAATAAATTTATACACCACAGTTCACCTTTCCCTATGGTTGGAATTGGAAGACATCATTGTTACTGGGGGGTCTTCTTAGCGCTACAGATCCTGTTGCTGTTGTGGCTCTGTTGAAAGAACTGGGAGCGAGTAAAAAGCTGAGTACAATAATTGAAGGGGAATCCTTAATGAATGACGGGTATATAATTTTCTCTCCTGTGATCTAATGGCTTACTACTTGATGTGGATGATATCTAGAATGCCCTTTTCACGCACCTTCATATTTGCTTCGCCTTGCGCTGTTGTTTTCCATTATTTTGTCAAGGATAGTATCATATCACATAACCTTGATGGGTTTATGCTGTGAGTGCCCCATGGATTCTTGTTAGACAGTAACAAATACCGCCTCTCAATCATGCTTTGCGCTTCTATCCATGGTAAGAAGTAGTTATTTTAGTAAATGCCTTAAACACAGTTTTTCCTGTTATTTCCTTTATATACAATTATGCTTGCATTTTAATTAAAGATTACAAATACTATCATATTACGAAGACAACATATTTGATCAGGAGGGGGATGAAGTCCCGATGGCAGTAGCATATAGACCTCATGTGAATCTCTATGAAGAAAGCATTCTTCACATCTAATTCGGAAAGTGACATCCGCGTGCTGCTGCCACAACAATAAGAGCATGAACTCTAGTTATTTTAGCAATAGGAGCAAAAGTCTCCTCATAGTCAATACCATACTCCTGAGTAAATCCCCGAGCCACCAATTGGGCCTTATAGCCCTCGGCGCAAGTCTTAATCTTATAGACCCAACGACAAAAAATGGGAACCTTTCCGGGAGAAAAAGGAACAAGATCCCAAGCATGAGTACGATCAAGTGCAGTAAGCTCATCGGACATAGCCTGTTGCCGCTCTTTTGCAGCATCACGTAACGCTGGGGCTCCTTTAAGGTATGAACGGCTGTCAAGAATGATCTAAAACCAACAGAGAAACTATCAGAAACAACAAGGTTCAAGCAATTAGGTGGACGATGTTCACGAGTAGGATAATGTCTTTCAAGGACATTAGAATCATCTATCGAAGGTTCGGGGAAGGATCAGGGGAAGATGCGGAAGGAGGTGCGGGCTTTGAAGCGGCAGTAGGTGTCATTTTCGGTACAGAGAATCGCCGATGATACACATGAGTGATAGGAGGCGAGTGGATGAGAAAGATGAAGTAGATGAAGGCTCAAAGGATGTCTCAAACGGAGGCGTATTGGGAAAAACAAGATTCGAGGGAGTGGATGATGGAGATGATGTGGGAGAGAATGTAGAGTAGTAGAGCTGGTGTGCAAAAAACCCGACATGACGTGCCATATGTAAGCGACGAGCAGCAGGATCATAACATCAATAACCCTTGTGTTCTAAACTATATCTGAGAAATACACACGGAGCAAATTTAACAGATAATTTAGTGCGCTCATGTGAAGGAAGGAGTATAAAATAAGTACAACCAATAACCTTAAGGTGGGAATAAGATGGTGGAGCAGTTTTGATAAGGAGTATGGTCTGATAAAACTGAAGATGGCATCCTATTAATGAGATAAATGACAGTTAAAATGCCTTCGGCCTAAAACTCTATAGGAACCAAAGAAAATATAAGAACTGAACAGCAGTTTCAAGAATGCGGCGATGCTTGTGCTCCACGACACCATTTTGTTGTTGTACTCGAGGACAAGAGAGCCGAGGAATGGTGCCTTGAGCAACAAGAAAGTCACGAAACCTTCTTGAAAGATACTCACCACCCGAATCAAATCGAAATATCTTAATGGTAGCAGAAAACTGAGTACAGACCATAGCAGTGAACATTTGATAAATATGAAAGAAATCAGATCGATTGTGCATAAAATATAGCCATGTATAGCGAGTATAATCTTCCACAAAAAGAACATAATATCTATTGCCACCTTTAGAGTTGAGAGGGGTAGGAGTCAGGACCCCATACATCAGAGTGAATAAGATCAAAAGGTGCAGTAGATACACTTTCACTACTGGAAAAGGGTCGAGTTGACTGTTTATCCAGTTTACAACTTGTTTAAGGATACAAAATGCTAGAAAGAAACATGACCTAAAACACCAAAACGAGCCAAAATATTAAGACCAAAGTGAGAGACATGACCAAGGCGACAATGCCAAATATCAAAAGACAAAGATGATATGGTAGTCGAAGAAGATGCACAGGCCACACGAGTAGGAATATGAAACCAATTCATGTAATAAAGACTACCAAGCCTACACCCACCTCAATTTTCTCCTCGCTGGTACATTCCTGTACGGAGCAAGAGGAGCCATCAAAGGAGACAATACACCCATAATCAGTGAGCTGACTAATTGAAAGAATATTGAGTGCAAGTTTAGGCACATGAAGAATGGAAGAGACAGAAAAGTAACTAGATGTATCAATAAAATTCCCTCGTTTATAGGCATGGATGGAAGAAACCATCAGCAATATAAAACTGTAAAGGTGGATCAAGTTGGTGACAATGTGATAACAATGAGCTATTAGAGGTCATATGATGACATGCACCAGAATCTAAAATTCAAGAAGAGCTAGCGATACCTAAAGTGGCAGACATAGGAAAGGTAACAGGGGAGCCCTGAGCATTCGGTAGATGAGCTAAACGAGCTTGAAGCTTAGCTATAAGATCAGCAGTAGACTGTGTAGACAAGAGTGGCTCAGCTGCAGTGGCCTGAGTGGCTGCTATGGTGGACACCTGAGTAGCTACTGCAGTGGACGATTGTTGTTATCGATGCTTCATCCTCCTGGCGAGAATAGGACAAGCATCAATCAAATGTCCAACAGTCTTACAGCTGTCGAAGAAGAAGAGCCGTTGGAAGCATGAGATGAGAATGAAGTTGCCTTTGAATGATCAAATCAATAAGGCACAACAAGGACAGAGAACGGATCAATGTTGTGCTGTGGAGAGAGCAAACAAAGGCGTGTCTCGTCGGAAGTCAAATTAACAACAACATCAGATGGAAGTGGAGAACGATGAAGAATGTTCCCACTAATACTCTCAAATTTTGATGTGAGATGCATCAGTAGCTGAAAGAGCTGATCACGCACATTCAGCAGTACAAGCAACAATGCAAGAGGCACATGAAGAAGTACCAGTGTTGTCATCTATGTTGAATGATCGCTAAGAAGAGTATAGAACTCCCGAATACTACGATCCTCTTGTCTAACCAACATACTATCACGGAATAACTGATGACGCCTAGTGTGTCCAGTCTCAACGTATAATTGCACAAGCTTCTCCCAGATAGCCCGAGCAGTAGGTAGATGAATAAACTGAGGGATGAGCGCAGGATCAGCATATTGAACATGATAGCAAAAGCCCAATGATCAATCAACTCCCATTCACGAAGTGCCTTGGCATCTTCACATGAGAGTGCTGGAGTAGATCCATTAATATGCCCCTACATATCACGAGCAATGCGGTGAACTTGCAAAGAACCACTCCAAATAGCATAATTTGTCCCATCTATCCGAATATTAAACTCCATAAACGGATCATGAGTACTTGATGTGGGAGGCATAGATGAGGATGATGATGTGGTAGACATAGATGAGAAAGCTGAAGGGGTGCAACTATGAATTTTCCTTCATTTTTTATTTTTAATATATGAGCCGAGATTGAAGAGGAGATGTTGATGTTGAGGATGATGATTTGGATGAAGAAAAGGGAAAGATCAGATGCGTCTGGATGTAGATGCGGGTATGGGTTTAGAAAATAGATTAGGCTAAACCCATTTGTTTAAGATTTAATCACACAAATCTGAACTCATGCGATCAGATTAGGCTCGATCTCAGCCGCAAATGCAGCAAGTGGACTGGGAAAAGGATCGCGATCTGAATCACGTGAGGAGAGATCGCTGCAGATGCGAGCAGATGAGGAAGGGTTGCTGCCAATCGCATGAGGAGAGATTGTGATCTGGTCTGGATCTGGATCCAAATGATGCGCAAAGAGAGAATCACAGGTGCTTAAGGAATAATTTCTCAATATCTGGTCTGGATGTGGACCGATGAGAATGATTTCTCAATGAATACTGAAAAGAGGAAGGAAGAAAAAAGGAATTTTAGAGAAAATGAGACATGCTAGGGCTCACTTGCTCTGCTACCATGTAAACTTTGGGAAAAAGAGCTAGAAGAAGGTTGGAAAAGCATTTCTCAGTATTCACTAGGGCAAGACCCCAGAATACAGTATTGTCTCTATAGGTAATGTTACTTCAACATAAGACATGTACACACACATACACTCACACACACACACATCTCACAATATCTAGTAACTTGGTTGGCATTAACTGGACCCATCTGCATTATCTGATTTGAATTTAAGGTTTCCATCTGAATTTGTGGTCAAATCTATTATGGTGACAACCTAAGTGGGTTCGCTATAATATGATTAATAATCTTGTGCGCATGGTAGATATTCATGGTCCCACCTAAGAAACTAATGGGTAGATCATATTTTTATATTGAAGAATGTTACCTTTTTTTAACTCGGATTATAGAATAGGTATTACTTGAAATCCATAGAGCACGTTTTGGGTATTTGCAAACGGAGTTACCTTTGAATAACGGTGCAAAACACAAGAAACATGCAACATTTGATACTGCTTAATGAGTGCCCTAAGGCCACTCCTTATTACCCCTTTTTACATTATACTATTGTATGTTAATTGATGTGTATGTAATGCACATCTAATTGAAATATTGGACTGTGTATGACCATTAAATTGGCAAGGATTTAACTTCTAGCCAATTTTTTTAAGCTTTCAAGGATTTTTGATGGCTGTTTTTCTTAAAGTATTCATGCGTGTCAGAATTTTAGAAGAAGAGATTTTTCATATTATTATTGTCGGCAATGTCCAAATATATAGCATCACAGTTATATGATAAAGAAATATCTAATCCTAATACAATCACTTCTTATAATATGAGTATGACTCCTAATAACATGTAGAAATATGACTCCTAATATCGTATAGAAATATAACTCATAATATGGTAACTACAATATGACTCCTAATAGGTAACTATAATAATAGTCTTTAACGCTCCTCAAGCTGAGCATAGATGTCAACATGTCCAGCTTGTTACAAATATTAGTAAAACATATCTTAAATGAAAATTTCACATTGCTGATTTGAAGCCACACTACTAATTCTACGCCGGAGTATCGAACAAGACAATATTGATTCCACGTTGTTGAAATATTGATATCGATGCTGAAGTTATCGATCAAAACATGAAGACCGCATGATCATTGGATATAATTAGGAATTTAGAGCTTCTCAATCTCAGTAGAAATGGAAGTTTTGGAGATCCTCAAACTCAGTAAAATGGAGGTTTTGGAGATTCTCAATCTCAATAGGAGAAGTTTTGAGAGATTCTTAAACTCAGCCACTAGAAAAAGAGGTTTTGAGAGATCTCAGACTCAGTGTAAGAAGAGGTTGTGAGAGATCCTCAAACTCAGCCAATATAAAAAGAGATTTTGAGAGATTTTCAAACTCAGTAATAGCAGAAGATGAGGTTTTGAGAAATCCTCAAACTCAGTACTCAGTAGAAGATGAGATTTTGAGAGATTTTTCAAAGTCAATAGAGTAAATACCAAGAAACTTACACATAGACTTTGCTATGGTAAATAATTCTTCTCTTTGAGTTTGACAGTAGAAATTAGCGTAAATAGTGCGTTACGAGCATTAGATGGTTACAGTTGCTTAACAGAGACGATAAAAAGTGAAGCCTCGACAGTAGATGATAGAGATCATGGACACTACAATTGTTGCTGTGGAGATGATTGGAGATAATCAGAGACGATATTGAAGCAATATGAAGCAGCAGGGAGTGCCGGCTGCATAGGAGATCAGAAATCAAAATCTTAATCGGCAGGAGAAGCAGAGGACTTTGGATGGTATAGAAATTGATGTCGGTTAGGGTTTGTGATGACTGTGATAAGATGGAGATAAGTTGGCAAGAATATGATGGAGAGAGACGCTTTCATGTGAGTTTTTTAGATGAACAATATCTCATATTGTTCATGGCACTGGTCACGATGGTATTGTTCATGATGAACAATACCTTTGGTACTGTTCACATGAACAATATTTTTTTTAAGACTAAGGCAAGAAGAGGTAGGATTAGGATTTTTAAAGAAGCGGTTAAGGTTAGGATTTTTACTCAAAAGAAGAGATTTTCATATTGTTATTGATGTGAGCAATGCCCCAAATATATAGGCATCACAATTACATGATAAGAGAACTTCTAATCTTAATGCAATTACTTCTCATAATATGAGTAAGACTCCTAATAACATATAGAAACACGACCCTTACTCTTTTAGTAATATATAGAAACATGACTCCTAATATGGTAAGTATAATATGACTCCTAATAGGTAACTATGATAATCAAAGACTTCAACAATGTGTATTTCTCATCCTATTCATATACACTACATGTATCTTGTATATACAATATATAGAGGGAGCCCTAACTTCATGTCGAGGCAAGGTGTATTATTTGCTAATGTATCAGAGCAGGTAAATCTCTCGGGTCAATTTCTCTTTTTCCGCCGTATCACCACTTTCTTCTTCACTTGATCTCCTTATTCTTCTTCTCTTTGGTAAGATCCCCCAAGAGCCTCTTTCTTCATGCTTTTCCTCCCAATACTATATAGCACCACATACTTGTCCTCTTTCTATTTCTATCTTCCTTCTTTTCTTCTTCTTCTATCCATAAATGCCAGTGCAAAGCCACACAGCTTAAAGAAAATCTTTTACTGTAGCTTGATAGGAACCTTCTGTTTCAGAAATTTACAAAGGTCTTCCTCTGAACATCTATTGATATGATCAAAGCTATTGAATTTATTTTTCTGATAGTACCTGCATGCATCTCTTTGTTGCATTGTATTTTTCTGTCCTTTTCTTGGTGATTTTTACATTTACTGAAGGAGTGTCCTAAGGTCACACATTAGAGCAACCCTTCTTGCAATATACTATTTGTATTTAATTTTATAATGATGAAATGTACAGCTAACTCAACAACTGCACTGCTTATGACCATCAACTTATCGAGGAGGTTGACTTCTTAATTGGACTGCCTATGATCATCAACTTAGCAATGAGTTGCATTGTATTTTCTATCCTCTCTTCCTGGTTATTTATGCATTTATTGCACGAGTGCCCTAATAACTCTTTTTACCATATACTATCTGCACTTTATTATATAATGAATGTAATGTACCTCTAACTGAATAACTGTACTGTCTATGGTCATCAATTTGGCAAGGAGTTTAACTTCTTAATAAGTTCTGTCATTGTAAAGCTTTCAAAGATCCTTGATGGCCATTCAGTCTCTTCCAGAAATTTACAGACCTCTATTTCTGCATACCTCTTGAGATGATTAAAGCTTTAAATTTTAGTTTCTGAGAGTACCTTGTAGAATAATCTCTTTGTTGCATTGTATCTTCCATTCTCTGCCTGCCTGATAATTTATGCCTTTGCTGGAGAGAAAACTGAAGAGCAAAGTTAAAATTGAAAAGAATCTCAGATCACCTACAGAAGAAAGATTCAAATCCAATTCTTTGCTGCTATTTCTAACTGCATGTGGCCAAGGAGTTTTCAGGGGGACAACAAGCGAAATAATCTAAAGGAGTCCTGAGATGTAACCTTAGGAAGAGTCAGAGTGATCTAGATTTTGAAGATTTTTGAGTTTTCACATTGTCCATAAGGATTATTACGAAAATCCATTAAGTGAAGGAACTTCCATCTTTCAGTACTTTTTCTTGGAGGTTCTTACCAACTTTGAATTTTGAACTTCTAACTGACACTGAGAGATCCCTCAGTTTCGAACTCCAACAAATTTTATCTAATAATAATGTAATGTTAGCATTAAAGGTCTGGTATCATCGAAACAAGTGCAAAGCCTTCAATACACCAAGGTTCTATTATTATGTTAAATCTTTCCAATGTGATTCCTTAAATTCCTATTATTTGATTTCTAGTCAACAGAGCTGAAGTAGGGACTGACAATGGGGACTGATTAAGGGTCGCACCTGACAACCCCATATGGATCGACCACGATGTTTTGGGTTTAGATCCTTAAAATCATATACAATAGCTTGTCGGGAAGGGTATGAATTGTATAAATAGATCGGACTCCTTGTTGGATTTAGATATGGTCCCTTGGCGAGCCAAACCCATAACCTAATTATCTGACACACGCACACACATGTGCACACGACTGCAAGGTTATGTTCGCTTCATTCCAGCTAAATCATCCCTTACCTACCCAGAAGAATTCATATAAGACTATTTAGCGATGTTTAGGCATGTCTAATATAGCAAGAGTGAACAAACACATATGAACTACACAATCTTGTCAATTTCTATTTGATTTTTAATGTAATGTACATTCTTGAAGAAATAGTAGATTTGGATAACTTAAACATGAAGCTGATACTTTGTGGATCCTAGATTTCTTAGTGGGTTCAGATTCTGAGTGGATCCTACAAATATAACTGGAAGTGGATCTTTGAAAGATCTGAACTAAATCTGATATGTGGCCACACCAAGCTGGAGGTACCTATATCTTGAGGAAGATGAAGATGGATATTTGAATCTCTTCTTTATTAAGGAGGTTGATAAAATGAAGTATATATTTCGTTTATGTTATATTATGCATGTTAAATCAGTGATTTATTGCTCATTTCTTGAACATATGCCTAATGTAACAGAAGTGTGCTACTTTTCCCAGGACTGCCATTGTTGTGTATCAGCTGTTCTACAAAATGGCTCTTGGGCGGAGCTTCAGCGCAGGAGAGATTGTGAAATTTCTGTTTCAAGTTTCACTTGGAGCGTATGTACCCAAGTTCTTTCTGTTACATGTAGCTGTCAAAGCATGATGATACTCATAGTGGCCATTTCTTTGTTGTCCAGGGTAGCTGTGGGTTTAGCTTTTGGAATAGTATCTGTACTGTGGCTGGGCTTTATCTTCAATGACACAGTCATAGAGATTGCCCTAACTCTTGCTGTTAGCTACATTGCCTACTTCACTGTAAGTTATCCTTATACATGATGTTTCTTTTCATTTTTTCACTGCATGGAGAGCATATATCAAAATCCCTAGATCCATCAACATTCATAAATTACTTTTCGTAGTCGAAATAATTTGCTTTCTTCTTCCTCTTAAAATCTTCTTTCTAACATCATGCTCTTCTTAATCTCTTGATAACCAAAAAATGTGTTCCATTTCCCCAAAACAAATTTTCCTCAGTTCTTATATTAAAGGAGGTTAGTAAAATCTGGTTGTTTCATCTCAAATGCTATTTGTTCCTGAAATGGATGACTTTAAGTAGCTGTTGACTACCTCACCCCTTCTACTTAAAATATATTGATTGATAAAAAACCTCATATGCTTGACTCCTTTTAATTAACAACGACTATAGCTAAGTTAATAAAAAATCTTGGACACAAATATGTTTATTTGTATCCTCTTTTCTTACTTAAATCGAGTTGCGTGATTGGAGCAAGAGAGATATATATAGATTTTTATGAGCCAATGTATGTGTATGTCTGACAATATCTGCAATATGTTTACTAATTAAGGTGCATGCAGTGAGATAGATAAATATATAAATGGAATTTGTTGTTGTTGGTGGTGGTGGTGGTGGTGTCGTCATCATCATCATCAGTGTATGTGTGTGTGCCTGGTCAGTCCACCGATCAGCACCCTGGAGATGCCTTCCTAAACGCTGCTGCAATGGCATCTGTTCTCGTGCATCTCTGTTATGGGTCCTTGGAAAATGTTGGTGACGTATTTTTCTGCTCAGCCGGTGAGATGAATTGGGTCAGTGGGGGACTGAATCTCGATCATTCAAGGATGCTGATCTACTCTCCTCCTTCAGTCTATGATTATAGGCAAGGTTATGACACAGGAACCTGGCAGATGCCCTCCGACAATCAAGTCAGTAAACAGAAATAGAAGAATGGAATCTGAAGATGAAAGAAATAAGTGCATTGAATAATGAACATCATAACATCATACCTCAAGGCGGGGTTTGAACACCTATTTGTATATAGGGGGAGCAATAACTCAAAGGAGGTCTGAATCCATGTGCCAAAGTCAAACAGAATGACATCACAATTTAAAATGTCTTCTTCAGCAAGCTATAAGCGCTGAGTTCCCGATCATAACGCTTGCCGTCAAGGACTGACTCTGGTCGAGCACGATTGTATCAAATTTGCAGCCTGACTCACATATCTGATTGGCTCACTGTTCTGCCACATACTATAGTGTTTGTATTATGATATTATCAACTAATACAACAACCCATTGTAAATGACAAATAATATAGGATACTATAATAAAATTATAGTAACAATTGTGTGTGCTATTTTATTGTGCAAATTTGAAGCTGTTATACATCAAGAATCATGATGAGCCATACATTTCCTTTTACCTCTTTCTTCCATGGTCCATGCCAAGTGAGATAGTGATGATTAGATATTATAAGTATAATTAATTAGTTGAGTTATTTAGTTATTAATTCCTAGTAGTTTTTGGAAACATAGAGTCACAATAATATTACAGGTCATAGTTTGAGTAAGATTTGTTTTGTATGAGCTCTACAGACTATATAAGGAGAGGATTGTTCATGATTTTTTATGTATTGTTTTTTTGTAACTCTTTTGAATATGTAGTCGCATAGTTTAACATGGTATAAGAGCCTTAGGGTTTTGATCCAAATCTCCACTACCACGTGACAGGCTCTTGCCATCTTTCTTCTTCCTCCTTCTAATTCTTTCCTTCTTTTCTTCAATAACTTCTTTCTTCTTCTTTTCTTTTCTTTTCTTTATTCTTTATTCTTAAAGCCCCCTCAACATATAAAAAAAAAGAAATTTCAGTTACTGTTCTCATGCTACTGTTCATCCCGAATTACTATTCATCACGTGTATTTTTCATTGAAATTTTAAGTCATTTGTCTTTAGGAATTTTTCTTCGACAATTGTTCGTTCACAAATTTTCTTCTTTGGCAATTTGTTTTTGGCAATTCATCAAGAAGTTTCATGTTCATATTTTTATTCAGATTCATATTTTGGTTCACAGTTGAGACCAGCTCAAAGTTAAAATTTAGTTCGAATGACTGTGTTGAGGGGAACGAATTGGGGAGGAAGAAAAAACACAGATCAAACACACAATCAAAGATGCCAAAATTTTACATGAAAAATTCAAATAAAAATACATAGTGCTGCACACAAATTCACTATATTTGAGAGATATTACAGAAGGAGAGAACCTCATAGTCGATTTGTATTTACAATGGCATACACCTTTCTGCTCTATTTAACTCTACTGAGACACATCCCCTCTTATAGAGGAAACTAGGGTTATAAGTTGTGAAATCATGAAACCCCCCTTGATGTGTGTTCCTGAGTTTCACGAGCTATGAAGCTTCTAGACTGGACCACTTCACCGTTATGCATCTCCGAGACGCCTCTCTGTGCCGTCGCTTAAGAGTGCTCTTCTGGGTAGATGTTTTGGAGTACTCCGGAGTGATACCAAACTGCTACTCCTGAGCGAGACTCCGACTTGGCCTCAACTTAAAACTCCGAACTCACCCAACTTCTTTAGCCGAGTGCTTCACACTTTGCTCTGAGATTTGCAAGGGACTCCTAGAAGAAATTTTGTGCCGGAGGCTCTGCCCCTAGCACCCTCGGGAGGGGGGCTCTTCGCTCCCTTCCAATCCCCACGGTGATATGACCGCACAGGACGACCCACGTAAAGATTCTGCTTAGGGCGACAATCCGTCAAGGCAATAATTAGGCTCCACAACTTAACATGCTAAATATTTTTAGCCGTAAATCAGTATATTGTAGACCATTTTCAGTGATTCAAAGGTTTATTTCTAGTTTTTTTTGCATGTGATGGACGCGTTTGTGGGTCCTACTTGGACTCATTCTGTTTGGTTAATCAGTTATATACGGGTAGTGGCAAATAGACATCATTCATGGTGAAGCTCATGACTTCTTCAGCTTGAGTTTGTGGTTTTCCTATTATTGGAGTTATATCTTGTTAGATTTTGAAGAGCAAGATTCGAAGAAAGAATCATTTGAGTTTGTTTGAGTTCCAAGTAGAAGATCATTTGAGTTCATTTGAGATCCCAATGGTGGTGTCATTTGAAGTTTGTGATTTTCCTATTATTGGAGTTATATTTTTTTAGATCTATAGAAGAAAAATTCTAAGAAAGCATCATTTGAGTTTGTTTGAGATCCCAATAGAGGATCTTTTGTGTTCATTTGAGATCCCAAGGGTGGGATCATTTGACTTCGTTTGAGATCCCAAGGGTGGGATCGTTTGACTTTGTTTGAGATTCCCAAAGTGATCATTTGAGTTTGTTTTGGATCCTAAGAGAGAATTGTTTGAGTTCGCTTGAGTTCCCAATGTATGATCATTTGAGTTCATTTCAGATCTCAAGGGAGGATTGTTAGAGTTCAGTTTAGATCCCATTGATGGTCGATTGAGTTTGTTTAGATTGGTTTTCTTCAGTTCCATATATGTATCGACAATTGCATTTTGAGGCAAATTAGTAATTTAGTAGTTTCACTTTTTTGCTTTTCAGTTTTGTCAGACAAACCCTCGATGTCACACCTTCATGTGTTTGTGGAAAGATGTTAGATATACTAATTAATTAATTAGTAGAGTTATTTAGTTATACAGTCTTAATAGTATTTGGAATCTTATAGAGTTCCAGTAGTATTACAAGTCCTTGTTTGAGAAGGATTTGATTTTGTATGGGATCCATATAAGGAGAGGGTTGTCCATTATTATATATGTAATCATATTAGTCTCTTGAATACCAATATTTTTTTTCATAGTTCAACAATAATAATATGATAAGAGTCGTGTCAACTCCTTTTTATGTAATGCATTAATTATACATTATGAATAATGAAGTCACCAGACATTTTGCCTCTTTTGCTTTAAGATCTTGTAACCTCCTACCATAAGCTTGCGGTTCCATTTCTAGTCCAAGTACCTTTCTCTACATATAAATGAGCTTACAGATTATAGCTATAAAACTGGTATAATTAGTCCAAAATTGCTGGAAGTTAAAGTTATTTTCAAACAGCTCAAGCAAAATGTCAACAGTAAATTATTGAAAATATATTTCGTATCGAAACTACTGAGTTGGGCATTGGGATGGGATGTGACCATGGGAAATTTTATTGCCAAAAAAATACTTCTTTACCAAAGAGGCGGAGCTCGCATGGATGAGGTTCAAATGTAGTTTTGGATGGTAAGGCCAGAATTGTGTGGCTACTAATTAGAGCTAATGTTCTAAAATTATCGACAATTAAAGGATTTCTCTGCTGCTATTATAACATATTGTACTTAAGGTATGATTTATTAGTTGACGAAAATAAATATCTATCATGCACATGTTGTTTTGTAAAGGTATGAGTTCCCCTACTTCTAGAACTTTACTCTCTTTCCTTGTTCAGTTTGTCTTTTCTATTTTACTTCATATATGTTTCATTATCTGTTCAGAAAAACTATTTTTCTTCCATAATGCCATATTTGACACTTTATCCTATGTTGTTTTGAATGTCAGGCTCAAGATGAAGCAGATGTCTCAGGTGTCCTGACAGTCATGACTTTAGGAATGTGAGTGGTTACTATCTTGCTGACTCGTGCATTGACTGGATGTGCACAGTCCTAATGCATTTGCATTGCATGGACAGGTTCTATGCAGCAGTAGCTAGAACAGCTTTTAAGGGTGATGGGCAACAGAGTCTGCATCACTTCTGGTAAGCAGATACCTTTCATCTGTCATATTATACTATTTTAGAATACTGTAGAATAAGTTTTCATGTTTTCTATTGGTCAAAATTTTAAATTTCAATTTCATTAGAACGTGGTTTCTGCTCGTACATATATTACATTTTCTTGAGTTTTAGGTTATAAACAATTACTTCCAATGTGTCTTTGTGTTGTACCATCTTTTGGACCTTGAAACACCAGTGTAGATTATGTTAGTATCTCAAACTATTTCTTGTATTTGTGAAGGTAAATAGATAATGATACATTTCAAACTAGGGTGTCTCCCTTATTTATATAGCATAGAAAAAGTATATAGTGTAGGGATAAGAAAAGTACATAATTACAGAAAAAGACCTTTATACTAATATTAAAGAATAGTAGTCTTTACGACTGACCCCCCAACCCCGCCCCCCACCCCCCCAACCCCCCCCACCCCCCCCCCCCCCCCCCCCCAAAAAAAAAAAAAAAAAAAAAAAACCCAAAAACCCCCCCAAGGTCGAGTATTTGCTACAAAGAAAAGGAAAACTCTACGTGGATAAAGTTTTCGTAAAGATATCACAAGCTGACAATTACACGTCACAAAAAACTGAATATTTGATATATGACAGTCAACTTTAATGTTTTGTTCTTTTCATGAAAAACAAGATTATTGGTAATGTATATGGCCGTATGCTTGAGTATCATGATACATGACATTGGCTTACTGCACAAACAACAATCTCATGTAGAGGAGGCTAGATTCACATATTTCATAAGCAGTAAGCGCTGTAGTCATTTGCTTCAGCAGTACATTGAACAACAAGATTTTGTTTCTTTCTTTGCCATATCACCAAATTACCTCCAATAAAGGTACAATAATCACTAATAGAGTGCAACACCTATCAAGAGGAATTCCAGCCCCATTAGTATTAAAATAACCCACAATATCCAAATGAGAAGAGGCTTGACAATATATCCCTTTACTAGGAGTCTCCATAAGATCTGTAGGAAACACCATGCAACAATCTAATGAAGTGACAAACATTGTGCATGTATCAACTTAACACAGACAACAAATTTAATATCAAGTTTAGTCATAATCAAGTAAATTAGGCTAGCAATCAATCTCCAATCCTGTCGAGAATCAATAAGAGATTGCAAACACTGATCAAAATGAATCAATAAGCTTAGATTCCAACATACACGTTTTTTTCCCAAGAAATTAATAAGATAAGACCTTTCTTTGACCAAGCCACTTCTATCCTAAGAAAATATATTAATAGACCAAGATTCTTCATATGAAAATGAGAACTGAAATAAGTCTTCAATTGAAGAAACCTTGATGATAATCTCCAGTGACAACAATGTAATCAACATTCATTGCAGAATAATAGTGCCAAAAGATGAATGTTGTACAAATATAGAGTGATAAGAAGAGCTCTACGATAACAAGAGCTCTACTTCAAGCCATATTGTGCAAGCTAAACTTATCAAACTATGATTGAGAACTCAGTTTTGGTTTTGATTTTGGACCCTTCAATTATTAAAAGTTTTGATAGATTTCGGATGTTTTGACAAGTTTTGTTGCAAGTTCCTTTTTTGTTTCAGTGTATAGAAGTATACATGTGAGCATCTTTGATTCTTTGCACATATAGTGTGCAAAAGACACATAATATGAACATGTAGGTTGAAGAGTAGGCAGTAAATCAAGGAAAGTAATTTATGATACTCAATCAGATAACCCAAAAATTAATCCACATTAATATGAAAGCCGTCAATTCAAAGATAAATTAACATTATAATCTTAATAAATCAAAAATTTCTAATTATATCTAATTTTGCATCAAACAGTGCTCCCTGAGATTGCTTCAATTCACAATTTAACTTCTTGAGCTTGTAGACCTAACCAAACTCCCCCTGAACCTCATAACCATGTAAGTATGTATTTTAATACACAAACGATATAATTGCCACTACCTGACTATGAAAAATGATAAAAGAATCTAGAATCCGGACAGAATGCAAAGGGGCAACCAGATGGAAAGTCTGAAATAATCAATACCATAGGCATGGTGTACTGTATATCCTTTGACCACCAATATTATGTTCAAGCACTCAACCTGCCCATCTGAAAGAAATTTAATGACAGACACCCAATGACAACCAACATTCTATTTTCCTAGCAGTAAGAGCGTCAATTCCTGCATTTGATTATTATGTGAAGTAATCATCTCTTCATCCATAATACTTTTCCAATCAGGATCCATCATAGCATCACAAGGAAGAGACATATTAGACAAGGTTGAAGAAAAAAATAACACCAAACAAATGAGAGAAAGAAAGAAATTTGTAATTGAATGTTGAGTGCAAGCACAAGTACCTTTTGAAGAGCTATACGAATCTTAATCTTTTAAGGAGAAGAAGTGGATTAAACAGGGGGTAAATTGCCAGAGTCAGTAGTTAAGGTTTTAAATAACGGATATTGGGCTCATATCTGTTAGGGTTTTAATATCAGATAGTGGGATATATCAATTTCATGTGTCCATATCGAGCATTGTATATATATAAATTTTGATAACTTAAAGTTTGTTATAAAGTTCTGAATACCATTTATCTAACAGAAATGTCATAACATCTAATAAAAATGTCCTAATATGCATGAAATAGCTGAAAATTTGGCACCCACTAAGAGTTGTTGATGTTAGGTTGACAATTGTTGTGAATTCTCTGTCAATTTTCTTTTTCTTCTGTTTTTCTTAACACTAATCGTGCTATATAGCTGAGAACAATTTGGTGTAGTAGAGAGGAACAGATGGAGAGACGAAAGGAGGGTCCTTCCCACTGAATTTCGGCTTTGAAGTGTTTAAATCATAACTAGTGTTTCAAGCCATATAACTGCTGTCATGTATTGCCTCTTTTCGCTCTTCCATTTCTCTGATCATGCACACTAGGTATTCTTTTACCCATACTGCCTTTTCTGTTTTGTTTTCTTCTCTTTTCAGTTTCCAATTTGGTCCTAAGAAGCTCAATTTGAAATGAAAATTGACCTGTAAGAACCATGGACCTCTCTCTCTCACACACACACACACACACACACACACACGCGCGCGCGCACGCACGCACGCACGTGCACGCTCGCCCATACCTTAACCCCCCCCTCCAAAAAAAAAAAAAAAAAAAAAAAACTCCCAAAACACAACACGCACACAGCGCGCGCGCGCACCCACCCACTCCACCACCACCACCACCGCGCACACATGCACGTAGGGGTGCCATCGGATCGGATACGGATCGGATATTACCTCTACCATATCCATATCCGCACCCAACCTTCGGATACGGATACGGATACGGATATTAGCGGATGTGAAAAAATGATATCCGTATCCGCCAAAATCGGATATCAGATATAAATCGGATATTAGCGGATCGGATGCGGATACTAATCGGATATGTTAAAAATGGATATGGTTAAAGATAAATTAAACAGAAATGCTTATATTACTTTTTATCTCATCTACTACAATATTAAATGTGATACATACTATGATATTATTGTGTACATATCAATACATTCATCGTATTCATTTCATTTGACTTCTATAACAATAGATTACACGTCCTCCGGTGCTAAATGCTGATTCGGATGACATGGTTGATGTCGAAATACTCAAAATATCATGTGGTGCTCTTGCAAGAATCAATACTTTTCACTATTATTTTTTCACCAACTCAAAATATCAAAATTTAATACCTTATTCCATTGAAGAATAGTCTTCTCCATACCGATATCATTATGAAGCACGCAACATTCGGATATCGGATCGGATACGAATAAGATATTACTTTTACCATATCCGTATCCGCACCTACCTTTCGGATACGGATACGGATACGAATATTGACGGATGTGAAAAAATGATATCCGTATCCGGATTGGAGGCGGATTCGGATGCGGATATCCGCGGATATCCGTATCCGGTGGCACCCCTACATGCACGTACACGCGCGCACACACAAAGGAAAAAACAACCAAAAACAAAGTTTTTTGATGATGAGTTGATTTGGATATGATCAGGCTTTTGGAAGAAACTTTTATTTGTAAATTTTATCATCTGATTGTCTTTTTTCCTTTGTACACAATATGTAAAAGTTCGTTCATCAATTTCTTCTTGTAGCCTGTGCATATTTTTCTTTTGTAGGTTTTGAAGAGAAAAGAAAGTGCATTACACTTGTTCTTTTTTTCCTTAGAGGCTTATGGTTTGCTTTGAGGGTTGTGTTTTCACATTATGAAAAATATATTCGGCATGGCAGATGCGCGTCACTGCATGAATAATATGTCCTATGTATTGACACATTTCATTTTGTTGGAACTTGTACATTATGTCCCAAGGTCCCTTTTGTTATCTAATGGACTAATTATTTAATCAAAGTCCTGTTAAGAAGGATTCTGTGATGAGCTGCAATTATATACTTCTAACAAGCTAAGTTTGGCACGCGTTTGAATATTATTTTAACATGGATTTCACGCATCTGTCAATGCATGTCCTTTCAGGGAAATGGTCGCCTACATTGCCAACACTCTGATTTTCATCCTAAGGTACCGCGTATGCCATCTTACCTCATCTAATATGATTTAAACTTTGTCAGTTTTGGTATGGCATTAATGTCTTGCGGTATGACTGGTGTTGTTCCATTTAATGTGTGCGCTTTGTTAATGACCGTAGATCTTGTATAAACTGCATATATAGTTTCTGAGAATGGTTAAGTGCAATTTAAATTTATCCATTTGAGGATGGTTATGTGCTTTAAATACAATATTATGACACACGTTTTATATAATCTTTAAATTTCTTGTAATTTAGAAAATTTTCAATTATTATCAGAGACTGATAAGAAGATACAAGAAAATTAAACAAAATGATCCTAAATAGAAGTATTCAAATTTATCATTTGAGTTTGGTTATGTGCTTTGGGTACAATATTATCTAACTCATTCTACCTGATCTTTAAGTTTCTTGTTGTTAGATATATTAAGTAGTAGCATTTATTTATAAGAGTCATAATAGTATTTGGAATCTTATATAGTTCTATTAGTATTATGAGTCATAGTTTGAATAAGATTTGATCTTGTATGAGTTTATATAAAGAGGGGATTGCTCGTGACTTTATGTAATTGTATTTTTATAGTTCTTTTCAATATCAATAAATAATGTAGTCTCTAATAGTTTAATATGGTATTAAAGCTTCTAATTTTTTTTTATTGATCGCGTCATACCACCAACGAGCTTGCGCTGGGCCCCACTCATGTAGCCCTACCCAGCGCTGGGCCATCGCTTTCCCTTGCTACAAATTTGATCGAGAAGTTCCTCGCTATCGCCAATGATCTGCTCCGAATCACACTGCGTATCCAATTCTCCGACCTCCTCACGCCTATATTCTTCTCGGCCTTCCCCAGAACCAACCATGGCATCAACTCCATGCTTTTGGCATGGTCACAAACTCCAATTCCAAATCAATTGGTGGTTTTCCACATGCTTCATGGTTTTTGTTGTTGCAGCTACTCTGTCTTCATCCTCTTTCTCTCTCTCAACTATTAAACGCCATCTTGTTATTGTCCAAGTCTTGAGCAACCAACAACCACTCAACATCCTCTGCAATAACCTTAGACTTTGAATCATTGCGCCTTTCAAGTCGAACTCTGAGTTATTGCATCTTTTGAATCTCCATGTCTATCCGGCAATATTGATGACGTCTTCTCTTCTTCGATGGATTTGTCTCTATTTGTCGTCTGTTCTACGATGGATTTGTCTATGTCGACTGTCTCTTCTATGACGGATTTGTCTCTATCGGCCATCTCTTTTTCGAGGGAGTTGTCTCTATCGACCTTCTCTTCTCCGACTGACTTGTCTCTATCTCTCGTCTCTTCACCTACGGATTTGTCTCTATTGACCATCTCTTCTTCGACGTATTTTGTCATTGACCTTCTTTTCCATCAACAGAATTCACGCTATTTTAATATCTTGCTTTATGCGAAAGCGGCACTTCATGGTTTTTTTGCAGTCCGCCCGCCCTATGTACACCAAAGCAATTTACATGCTTAAAGCCCACCTTGCGACATGCGAAAGAGACACTTCGTTGGGTTTGTGTATTCTAAAGCAACTTACAAGCTCAAAGTTCGCCTTACGACATGCGAAAGAGACTATTAATGTTTCATCCACTTCTCATTCTTCTTCAGTAGATATTCTCAACTGTTTGATATTTTCTTCTTGTCGTCCACACTCATGCAAACTATTGATGTTTCATCCATCATAAGTTTGCGAGGGAGTGTTCAAGATTCAAGTTTTCCGGTGACCAGTCTTCAAGGAGCGCCACGAAGGATCAACATCAACTTCCACGAGGGATCAACTTCAACTTTCAGAATTTTTTTCAGCAGATATTTTGCAGATTTGTTTTAGATTTTTTTTATTTCATCCAAACTCACAATTTTCTATTTATTGTGAGTTTGCGAGGGGGTTTTAAGTATTAGAATTAAGATTATGAAATACTAATTGTATTAGAATTAGATGTTTCCTTGTCATTTAATTATAATGCTTATAAATTCGGGCATTGCCCTCATCAATAATAGTTCAATCCAATTCTTTCTAAGTTCAAGTTTCTTTTTTGATTCTTTATAACCTTCATCGTCATCCTCTCCTTCCGAGCGTCATCATCATCTTCTTCTTTTTCTTCATCCTCGTTTACTTTAATCTAGTTTAATTTCACTTCAAATCTGAAAAAAAAAGGAAACGTAAGGTTTGGTTTAGATTTGGATACCCCAGCCAAGACTTTGGCATGTCTAAGTTTGTTTCGTTCCTCAACAATTTTTCATCTATTCCTCGGCAAGTTTTCGTTCTTCGGCAAATTTCTGTTCTTCGACAATCGTTTGTTCTTCAACTATTGTTTGTTCTTCAACAATCGTTTGTTCTTCAGTATATTCAGTAATTTGATTCCTGGAAACTTGTTGATTTCAAGATCTGTTTTGGTTCTTCCTTTGCTTGATTCAAAGAAATCAAATTCCAGTTTCAAGTCTGTCTGCTGCATGAAATCTGCTGTCATTGTGATCTATTAAAAATTTGCTCGAAAAGGATTTCTGTTTTTTTGGATTCATTCTGCTCGAAATTCAGATCCGGAGCGAGGCCTCTCGAAGACAACTTCGATTTGTATTTGGATCCAATCTTCACCTCGAACGAAGGCTAAACCCTTGCCAGTGAGCTCTCTCTTTTTGCTTTGAAGATTGCGTATTTCCGTAATCGTGCGGCAACAGAAACTGAAATTTATTTTCGAATTCTGTCTTATATTCGGATTACGTCTGCCCCTTTACAAGGTCTTGAATTTTTTTGAATTGATTAATTCACAGATTCGAATTGATTTTGATTGGGAAAAGATAAGACATCACCTCAAGGAGTCCGATTGGTGAAGGATTCTTTTTGGTGGAGTTGGTTAGCTGTGGGGTCTTCAACATCAATCAGCAAGAGTTCTGGTAGTCTCAAAATCTGGCAATTGGACTGCTGAAACTACTTTTGCTTTAGTTTAAATCAGTATGCATGCAGGAATCTGTTAATCTAACGACTAAAATTGATTTATCTATATCTCAGTGTTTTGATGGTAGATTTTGGTGATCTTGGAGTTGATCCTAAGGTTTTTTGGTGTTCTGAATGCAGTGGCGGAAGTGGATTTTGTAGATTCTACTGTTTAGAGTAGAATTTGTATAGATTGGTGCAAGAATTGACAGTTTAAGTCTCGATTTCAGCACTTTCAATCTGAAATTTTGTCTGCTATTTTGGTTTTGAGATCTTTTCTTCAGAGATTTGTCTGCATCAGAGTCACCCAGCGAAAGAGTAAGATCCGTTGGTGAATTCGCTTGGAAGATTTGGTTTGATTCCCCATTTTGGTTTGGACACCTTAAGGTTCATATTTGCTTCCAATTCGGTGTTGGTTTGCACTACTTGAGGTTTATTCGTGATAATTAGAGTTAGGGTTAGGGTTAGAGATAAATTAGGAGAATTAGATGGATGGATAAATCCCATCTCATCTCCTTATATATTATTATAATGTATAAAGACAAAAGTCTTTATACTGATTTATTACATAACAGTTTGATTTGATTTTTGGCAAGTTAACAGTTTGTCTTCGACAATTCGTTTTGTTCGGTGCAGGTTCAACCTCTTGTTTGGCTTTTCTTTAGTTCAGTGTAGCTCTGAATTTGCAACTTGCAGTCTGTTTGGATTCTATTTTGGTTTTTGGCAACTTCGGGCTAATTTGCATCTAGCATCTGTGTCATACAGTGGAGTTTGTTTGAGATTCTGAGGGAGGATAATTTGAGTTCATTTGAGATCAGAAGAAGATTGTTTGAGTTTGTTTCAGATCCCAAGGATCATTTAAGTTTCTTTGAGGTCCGAGAGAGGATCATTTGAGTTCGTTTTAAATCTCAGGAGAAGGTAATTTGAGTTCGTTTCAGATCCTAAGTGAGGGTTGTTTGAGGTCCCGAGGGAGGACCGTTTGAGTTCGTATGAGGTCCGAAGGGAGGATCTTTTGAGTTTGTTTCATATTTCAAGGGAGGATCATTTGAGTTCTGTTTTGGATTGGTTGTTTTCAGTTTGATGATGTCAGCATCAATAATTCAAGATCCACATCAATAATTAGTTTGGCATCAACAATTCAGTTGTTTGTTTTTGTTTAGTTTTTTGTTGTACAAACTCTAGATATCATGCCATCAAAATTTTTTGAGGGGGGATGTTAGAAACAGTTTGAATAAGATTTAGACTTGTATGGGTTTATATAAAGAGGGCGTTATTTATGACTATGCAATTGTATTTTTGTAATTTTTCTCAATATCAATAAATATGTAGTCTCTCATAGTTTAACACTTATTATTTATAATGTTTCCAATTATAATCAAAGGAAACATTAAGAAGATAAATGAAAATTGGACCAAAAAGTCTTTACATGATGGGCTTACTGTATTGCCTTAATGGAGGACAAGAAGCTTTAGAATATAAAATATCAATTCTAGAACATGAAATATCCTTCCAAATAATGCCGCCTTACATTATGATCACTCCTTAGTCAATAGCATGTCTTGTCACCTGAATGGAGATTTTTCCTAAACCTGAATTAGTCTTATTTGTTTCTCTCTACTCGATACTACTTCTTGGACAGAATATCACTCTGTAATTCATCTATATACATAGAGAGTTTTTTTTTTGACTTTAGCTCAAGGAATCATTCTCACTTTCAACAATTTTAACTGATCACTCAATCTTTTTGTCATACAATAAAACTTTGTTTTCATCTTTGAAAGAATTATTTTAGGGTAAATACCAAAGTTTTTACTATTCCACTTCGGGTACCCACATTTTTTTTCGTTCTAAATTGTATACCCAAGAGACCTAGGCGGGGCCTAAAGAAGTCTTTTTGATTTGGAGACAAGATCATTTGCCCAAATTTCCCAAGTTCTTCTGAACCCCTATTTTTCTATCTCACCAAATCCTAAATCAATCCATGTTTTGACAAATTCTGGGCAGAGTATAATATTGAATGGATGATGCCAGAGCAGTCCCGAGGAACCTTTTTCTTTAACCATTGTCATCTGAAAAACTGGAGACAAATCCTCTGGCGCGACGAGAAGGTATGAAGTTTACTCCTTTCTGGGGATTGTTTTAAGTTATTTGAATTGAACACAGATTATTGCTTGGTGATTGGATATTGGAAATCTGGGTGGAATCTACGGTTTTCAGTAAGTCAGGGTTAGTTCACAAACTTTTGAGACCTTGTCCTCTTTCTCTAAGGAATCAGTAACATGTGGCGCTTAGGTTAGGGTTTGATTTCTTTTTAGGGAAAGAAACTTCTCTGTGTGGCTGAGTTGGGATGAAAAAGTTTAAATTCAATAATAATTACTTTACTTTGTAACTAGGGATTCAATAAACTTATGCGTTTATGGCTTGTTAAGTAATATACTAGTACTAGAAATAAGAGTAGTATTAGAAATATTGCAAGTTTATCTCCGCACGCGCGTGGGTGTGTGTGTAATACCCCGATCCTGGAATACGTAACTAGTCACGTATCCCGATTTTTTCACTATTTTTTCTTCAGATTTTTAACATTTCTCGGGCTAGCCATTTTCTTCTTTCTTTCTTTTTTCCTTTCTTTCTTCCTTTTCCTTAATTTTCTTTTCCCTTCTCCTTTTTCTTTTTTCCTTTCTCCTTTTTCTTTACCTTTCTTTCCTTTCTCTTTTTCTTTTTTCCTTCTACTTCCTTCTCCTCTCTTCTCCTCTCTTTTACATTCTTCTCTCTCTCCCCTATGTAACTCTCTTTCTCTCTCGCCCCTCTCATTTCCTCCCTCACTCTCTCATCCTCTCTTACTCCCAATCTCTCCCTCTCTCCCCAAACCACCACCTCTTGCACCCTCAGTGTCACGCGTCGCTTCCTAAAATACGCTAGAGTGGAGACGAGACGAGGGTCAGTGACGTATATATGCAAGGAGAACACTCCACGTATACACGCTAAGCCTAATGTGATATATAAATCAACTGAGAAGAAATCCAGGATCTTTTGGCAGAGGAGCTCCACTACTCTCCCAACATCATGTGTACAATCAGGCCTAGAAATGAACAAGAGCTTGAACGGGCCGCAGAAGGGGTAAGCTTACAACTTAATCATGGAGGAGGCTGAAGCATCATGAGAAGTAGTGGCATGTAAGATATTGGTCCACTCTACCCCTGTTTTAGCACTCTGACTCCGGTGCATTACATTGTTTCATATCGAATAGATTTATTACTTTTTATTCTATATCCCTTGCATGTATGGATGATTAATGGGAAATTAGTACGGGAAATGTGGTAGGTACTACTAATAGATTTTGCAAAGCTTGCACATTGTAGAGTTATGTGACAAGAAGATGGAAGCAGACATGTTCGTACTAGACACTAAAGGGGACGATGTGATCTTAGGCATAACTTGGCTCAGCAAGTACCATGTAGTGATCAACTGTCGTAACAAGAAAGTGATTTTTAGAATCCCACACCAATAAGAGTTTCAGTTTATCAGAGAATGCAAGTTTAGCGGGAAGAGGAATCAAGCAGATTGTACTACTGCAGAAGTTAAGAAGAAGGGGGTGCGCCGGTGTGGAATGAGTTCCCGAATGTATTCGAGGAGACATCAGGACTTCTACCTGACAGAGTTGTGGAGTTTTTTATTGACATTGTTCGAGGAACAATCTCCAACTCTAAAGCATCAAACCGGATGACACTTACAAAATTGGCGATATTGAAGGAACAACTACATGATTACTCAGATAAAGGATTAATAGGGTCGAGTACTTTGCCTTGGGGAACATCAATGTTATTAGAAAATAAGAAAGATGGGGGCAAGCGATTGTGTATCAACTACAGGGAATTGAACATAGTCACCATTAAGAACAAGTACCTCTTGTCTAGAATCGACGATCTCTTTGATCAACTTCACGAGGCCCAAGTATTTTTGAAGTTAGATCTGCAGTCAGGGTACCATCAGTTGAAGGTGAAAGAAGACATATAGAAGACATTTAGGACTCGTTATGGTCATAACGAGTTCCTGGTCATGCCTTTTGGAGTAGCCAACGCTCCAGCAGTGTTTATGGATTTGATGTACCTCATCTTTTCGCTTTACTTAGATAAGTTTGTCGTGGTTTTCATCGCCAACATTGTGGTCTACTCCAAGAATGATAGAGAATATGCGGAACATCTGAGAATCGTACTACAAACCCTTCGACAAGAGCAACTTCATGTCAAACTGAGCAAATGTAAGTTCTGGCTGGAGAGTATAACATTCTTGGGTCATGTTGTTTCAAAAGAAGTAATCTCAGTAGACCCTGACAAGATTCAAGCAGTGAAAGACTCGCCAACTCTGAAATCAGCAACAGAAATCAAGAGCTTCATTGGGTTAGCTGGGTGTTATCGGAGGTTCGTGCAAGACTTTTTAAAGATTATGGCTCCATTGACAAAGCTCACCAGAAAAGGAGAAAAGCATGTATAACTTGAAGAGTGTGCATATGCATTTGAGAAATTAAAGAACAAGTTAATCATAGCTTTGATCTTGAAGACGTCTTCAGGAACAGGAGGAATGGTCAATATGCAGTGGCACATCCGGGAAAGGTCTTTAGGATGTGTATTGATGCAGCATGGACACGTGATAACTTATGTATCCAGGCAATTGAAGCCACATGAGAGGAGTTATCAACACACGATCTAGAACTGGGAGCAGTGATATTTGCATTGAAACTATGGAGGCATTACTTACTGGGGACAAAGTGCTGATCTACACTAGCTACAAAAGCTTGATGTATATTTTCACTCAGAAGGAATTGAAATGAGACAGAGGCGATGAGTCGAGTTGATGACAGAATATGATATAGATTTATAGTATCATTCCGGTAAAGTTAATGTGGTGCCTGACGCCCTGAGTAGGAAACCTGAAGCCTACCTGATAGTATAACTCATTCAACAAAATGAATTACTCAGGGAGATAATATGATTGGACTTGATGGTAATACGAAGGGCCAGTATGTCAGGACAGTTGATGACATTTCAGATCCAGCTGACATTGATGGAAGAAATCAGAGAGGCACAAAAAGAAGATCCCAGATTACAAAAATTCAGAGAACAAGCAGAAGCTAGACTGAGGTCAGGTGTTCGCATACATACAGATGATGCACTCTACTTCGGCAACATAATTTGTGTACCTCAGGGGGAGATTTGGTGGTCTTAGCAGAAGCTCATGGCTCAGCTTATTCCATACACCCGGGAAGAACAAAGATGTATCAAGATATGAAGAAACATTTCTGGTGGACGTCATGAAGAGAGAGATCACACAGTATGTGGCAAAGTGTCTGGCATGTTAACAAGTGAAGGCTGAACATTAGAGACAAGCTAGACTCCTTCAATCATTACCTATACCAGAATGAAAGTGAGAGCAGATCACCATGAATTTTGTCATAGTGCTACCCCACAGTCCAAAAGGAAACAATGCAATATGGGTAGTCATTGACCGTCTCACGAAGTCATCATATTTTATTCCTTTTAGAGCGGGACAGTCTACAAAACTTTCGGCAGATAAGTACATGATAGAGGTAGTTCGACTGCACGGAGTTTCAGTTAGCATTGTCTCGGACAAAGACACTAGATTCAAATCACATTTTTGAGAGAGCCTACATAAAAGTTTAGGGACAGTTTAGGGACCCATCTGAAATTCAGTATGTCCTATCATCCAGAGACAGACGGGCAATCCAAGTTGACGATACAGATCCTAGAAAATATGTTGAGAGCATGCATGATATATTTCAAGGGATTGTGGGAAGATCATCTATGCTTGGTAGAGTTCTCCTACAATAACAACTATCAGGCTAGCATCAAGATGGCGCCGTTTGAGGCTCTGTACGATACAAAATGCAGATCATTGTTGTGTTGGGATGAAGTTGGCGAATGGAGACATTTGGGACCGAAAGTTATAATTCAGACAGTTTACAAGGTCAGAATTATCCGAGAACACCTCCGTGCAGTACATAGCAGACATAAAAGTGGGCAGGAGATTGTTAAAATTCAGAGCAGAGGAGGATATGTTCTTAAAGATATTTCCGACCAAGAGAGTGATCCAATTCGGTGTACGTGGAAAGTTGAGCCTAAAGTATATAGGCCCGTTCGAGATTCTGGAACGAATTGAAGAAATGACCTATAGATTGGTATTACTGCCATCTCTGAAAGGAGTTCACAATGTGTTTCACGTGTCTCAGTTAAGAAGATATGTCAGAGATGAAAGTCACGTGCTGGACCATTCAGAGTTAGAGTTGCAGCCGGATTTGTCGTATATCGAACAACCAATGGCCATATTGAATAGAAGTGTTAAGACTCTAAATAATAAGGCTATTCGGTTGGCACTGGTATCATGGAAGAGGCATGCTCTCGGGGAAGCAACTTGGGAGTAGGAAAACGTTATCCGTGAGCGTTATCCCCAACTTTTCGTGACATGAGTTGGTAATTTTCACATCATCTTTATCATTATCGTCAGCCCTAATCTTTTCCGTGTTCATCATCTCCTTATCAAAATTTTAAGGACGGAATTTTTCGTAAGGTGGGAAGACTGTAACACCCCGATCCCGAACTACGTAACCAGTCACATATCCCGATTTTTTCGCTATTTTTCGGATTTTAGTATTTCTCAGGCTAGCCATTTTCTTCTCTTTTTTCTTTTTTTTTCTTTTCTTCCTTTTCCTTATTTTTGTTTTCCTTTCTCTTTTTTCCTTTTTTTCTTTTTCTTTCTCCTTTTCTTTTCCTTTTCTTTTCTTTTTCTTTTTTCCTTCTACTTTCGTCTCCTCTCTTCTACGTTCTTCTATCTCTCCCCCCATATGACACGCTCTCTCCTTTTCTCATTTCCTCCCACACACTCTCTTTCTCTCTCTCAAATTCTCTCTCACTCCCACTCTTTTCTCTCTTTTTCTCCTCTTCCTCTCTCCCCTAACCACCACCGACCACCACGTTCTTCACCCCGGTCTCCCTCTCTCCTCCTCCTCCTTGCCGGCCAAGCCACCAACACCACCACCATCATCTCCACCACATCACCACTATCTCCATCATCATCATCACCATCTCCATCACCTCCACCACCGGCCACCACTACCCTCACCACCTCCTCCCGGCCATGGCCCCTCCTGGCCACCCCCGTGGCTGTGCCACCTTGACCGCCTCCTCTCTCTTTCTCTCTCTCACTTCATCTTTCTCTTCTTCGCGCTTTATGCGTTAGCTCTATCGGAGCTCCACCGGATTCCACGTCATTCTCATTGCGCCTCCGGGCAACCCTAGGCGAGTACTTTGCTTTAAGATTTCCTGTAATTTTAGTCTTTGGGTTTTATTATCAGCTTTCAGACTTATACTTCAGGCTTAACCTTCCGGTTTTACTAACTCTGTCTGGCAAGCGAGCTTAACGCTTTACCAGTAGCTCCGCCGCATGTGTTAGCAAAGTGTTCATACGCTTACTTCGTCATATGCGTCTAGCTATACCGCGTGCGTTTACCTTCACCTCGAGTGTGGCTTCACAGCGTGTGTTAGCAAAACGTTCATACGCTTGCCCACCATGTGCGTCTAGCTCCGTCGCGTGCGTTAGTAAGCGTTCATACGCTGGCTTCGCCATGAGCGTTAGCTTCGTCGAGCGCGTTAGCGCTTAAAACTGCACGCTAGCTTCGTCGTGAGCCTACCTCCGACGTGTGCTTAGCGCTATGCGTTGTGAACTTAGCTTCGCCTATGACTTAGTCTCGTCGGACACGGCCTTGTTATACTCTAGCTTTGCCTAGCCCCGCCTGGCTATTTAATAGTTTAGTTTATTATTATAATTATGGTTGTAAAGAGTTTGAATTATATACTGTTTTGACATGATGTTGTGATCCTGTATTTTGCTTGTACTGTCGTACTTCGCTCGGTGCCATGACACCTGACCTGTTAATTACCTGACTTATGATTATCACCTTTAGGGGACTTGACACTATTATCTGTTATACACTCAGATATCATGTACTCCGTATCAAGCATGTTTCTCCTGTTTTTATATTCATGTTAATCCCCGTAAAACGGTTATCATGGACACAAATCTTAATAATTGGACAACTTACATCGGGATGGGAGAAACTGATGAAATCAATATGTGTACGTTTTATAATGATCAAATGTTGTGCAATTGTAACTTCTGTTCTGTCTGAGGGCCACCAGGTGTTCCGGTGGAGTGTACTGGCACCTATACTCTAAATTTCATTCATGTTCAAGGAATACAAATAAGACCCCTTATTGCTTAGCGGCAGGTTTCGGCTCAGTGCCGGATGCTTCTGAGGCCGTTGTCCCGGGCATGCACGGGACCCACTATAAATATGGTTCATTGATCCCTCATCGGCTTCTAATAACCACCTCATCTTACTCACAAGTGGATGTATGTGTACTGGGATGCCGGGACACATACCAAAACATATGGGTCGGACGAGTCTTAATAATAATATAAAAATCTGATTTCATCTATTGGCTCAATGGTAATTTTATGTTACACTACCTGTGATTAATCTATGCTTGCGTAACCGAGTGCACAACACATTTCTCGGTACACGTGTGTTTGCCTGTGCACGCTACTTGGTTTCATTACGTACTCGTTATATTGCTTTCTGATAACCCTAAACCTGCATATTCAGATCCCGTTACTTAAAAAGAAGTGGACCCTTCCCAGAGGACCATGCTTTTCTTGTAGAGTAAGTGGATCAAAAGTAGCTCATTTCCTACCTGCTTTCTCTTGACTGACTCTCGAAAATCCCTTTTGGCAGCCTGTGAGCATCTTCTTGTATTTTTCTACTTGTAAATCATACTTCTGCGTTTTTTGTGATGTAATATTCATGTAATATTGGATCACGCTGTAATAACTATGTACTTGTACTCTTTTCTGTTAGAATGTATATTATCACGTACTTTCGTACTCTGCCTCCTGTATTAGCGTACATTTGTGAGGGTATTTTCGCTCTGCGTATGCAGTCGCAGTTGGTCCCCATGTCCGCCGGGGTGGGCGTTACAGTGTGAGACACAAATCTCTGTATTCTTCTGATGTAGAATGAGATAAGGAAGAAGGGGAAAGAAAATTAGGGTTTTGATGGGGATAAAGATAAATTTGAGTTCAACACCCATGAGATCTCTCTCCCACTTTGCACATCACCATGCAAGAGATTCAGTTTGAAAAGAAAATCAACATGCTAATCGAGTTTTCATTAATTCAAATAATCATAGTCTAAATAAACCACTACAAGTTTTGGCCTTATATAGGCCCATACTAAGGTAACTTCTCCATCATAACCTATGTGAGACTAAAATAACTAAAACAAATAAAGAAACCCCAAATAAAAAACTGCAATAGATGTATCCAGACTGATCCCTATCAATTCTCCCCGGCTTGAAAGTATTCATCTCTGGTAACAAAGTGATAGTTAATGGCAAGCATGACTGGGTCAAACTGAACTGTCTCCTTGCACGAGGCACCTTAATCAGGCCAAGGTGGTGGTCGAGGAGACAACACTCGTGCATCATGTCGGAGACAAGGTGGTGGAGGTGGGTCTGGCTTCTGTGACGGCTCAGTTGCAGCTGACGGTAACTCGAGCAAGGCACATGCAGCAGGACAAGTCAGATCCTCTCCATTGAAGGTCGAGCTGATACCAGGATCCTATAGGGTATTCAACTCATAGGTGAGGAAAGCAATCCTCTTCAGAACCGTATCAGAACCTTGATGCCAAGCGTGTAACTCCCTCACGATCTCATGGTGACGCATCACAATCACCTCATTATCAACTGCAAATTCTTGCAATATACTATATGGACATATAGAAAATCTGTTGTTATAATTGCAACTTGCTAACTGTCTAGTGATATTATCATGTGTAACATACAAATGCAATGAAGTAGGCATAACTCTTGAAGATGGGATGCCTTGGAGGACACACATCGAACCCCATTGACAATAAAGTAGACTTAGGAACAAACACCAAATAACTACGAAAAGAAGACGCACTAGAAGGAACCTGATGAATCATGGCAACGAATTCTAATGATAGGCTAGAAGAGAGAAGACTAGTAGTAATTATCGTAGAATCAATCTCTGTCTTATGTTCAAAATCACTAGTACTCATCTCGTGGACATGAGTATCATCAGGTAGGCTAGACTCGATTGACGCCGCTACATCAGTATCGTTATGCACAATATCAACTTCTTCAACAATTTTTGAGGCTCTAATATCATTACTAGGAACACTGTTAATTTGTCTACTCTTGCCTCATGATCTATAATCTTTAATGTGGATTGACATCCCGAGCTAGTTCGAGGATACAATCAAGTTTCTCCAGCATACGACCGAGGTTCTCTTCCATATCGGTTCGACTAGCCAAATGAACGTGCGCTAATACTAATCCATGGTAAACAACTCATGGATGCAACACAAATCTTAGACTCAAACAAAGCTAAATGAGTGCGTTAAATGATGATAATTAAAATTTCCTAAAAGGTACAAATTCTAAATGCAAAGAAAATGCAATCCTAGATGATAGAAAAATGACCACACTGATACAATCACTAGAAGAAAGCAATAACAATTCAGTTAGCAAATTTTAGCTATCCAATAATAATTGCTAGAAAATTAATAATCGACAAATCAGCTTAAGTTAGGAGTCACCTGAGGGGTGAGTCGTTCACGCCTAACCGTAAGATCCCTCTAAAATCCTTCAGAGAAATACCCACATCGTAGAGCTGAGAGTCACTCACGAAGTCCTCAAACAGTACCGATCCCAAACAATGACCTGTAGAGACCATATTTTCTATCCAAAAGCTGCAAAATTTTTCCAGTGGCTCTGGGACTCAGTCACGGATCCAACGGTTCAGACGAAATTGGAATCAGACTTCGAACGGCCTGAAACGGACTCCGGATCAAAACTATGCTGCTGTATGTTCTGCAGTGAACAGTAACGATTGAGAGTAGAGCTGATGACATCAGCTAGGTTCGCCTGACGTCAGCTGACATCGCGACTGCTCTGCCGGCTCGGGGTTAGCTCGGGTCGAGCCGATTACGTCAGCTGGTGAGTCGTTGACGTCAGCAATGACTTGCGGGTCGGGTCTGGCTGTGAAATAGATTAGGTTCTTCGCGTATTTGATCACTTAAATCCATCAGCAAAATGGATTCGGGTTTGAAAGTTCCAAACTTACAACTCGCTTTCCTTCTTCTCACACCTGATGGCTAGGGTTGAGATTCGGAGGCGGCAACATGGAATCAAGGTGGTGAGAACAACGACGCAGATGGTGGTCGCTGGCTGTGTCGGCGCGTTGGCATGGTGTAGATGACAACGACGACGAAGGCACAACGATGATAATGAAGTTGTTGTCAGTGATGATGTGATGGGGGGATGGGAGCTTCGACGCGTGGCAAGGACTCAATGACGAAGTCGGAATGACGCGCAGTCGATGGCGAGGTGAGGAGATCGTGAAGATGATGACGGTGGACCTGGACTGGCTTGGTGGTGATGTCGATCTGGCTTTGTGATGATTGAAAGTGGGTCGACGATGACGTAGTGGCGGCGGCGGCAAAGAGGCAGAAGGAGATTGTGAAAACGACAGTGGTGGACATGGACTGGCTTGGTGGTGATGTCGACCTGGCTTGGTGATGATCAGAAGCGGGAGGAGGAGGCCTCGGTGGGAGGGTAGCACGGGGAAGAAGAACAATAATATATTTTTTATTTTTTATTTTTTAATCTTATTTAGGATTTCAGATTTTTTTTTGTTTTTTACCTAAAGAGTTGTAGGAAGAGATAGATCTAGGGTTTTGAAAATTTGTGGTGGAGGCTATTTTTTTTGGAGATAGAAAATATCAGGATTTTAACTCTGATACTAAACTGATGTAGAATGGGAATGAAGAAGGAAGGGGAAAGAAAAATTAGGGTTTGAGGGGGGATAAAGATGAATTTAGGCTTTAACAGCCAGAAGATCTCTCTCTTACTCTACACATCACCATGTAAGAGTTTCAGTTTGAAAAGCAAATCAACATGCTAATCAGGTTTTCATTAATTCAAATCATCATAGTCTAAATAAAATCACTACTAGTTTTGGCCTTATACAGGCCCTTACAAAGTTAACTTCCCTATCATAGCTGATGTGTGACTAAAATAATTAAAACAAATAAAGAAAGCCAAATAAAGAAATACAATAGAGGTAATCAACTGATCCCCATTATCTTCTGTTGTGTTTATCTCAAAATTCTAATACTTCATTAAATTGCATTAGAATCCTAGCATTTTTATTTAAATCACTAACAATATTGTCACCTTTAACCACCACCACCATCTTTTTCGAGTTCTTCCAATATTGCTATTAAAACCTGGCACAAACAGTATCATCGCTATAATGGTCTCTACATGATGCACTCGTGTTCACAGTCGCGGTCTCGCCGCCGACTCGGCGGGCACTGAGACGGATCTCTCGGCGACTCAATCGGTATCGGGCGATACGCGCAAAACGCTACATAGAAGCTCAAAAGATTCTGAAAAATCACGACAAATCTTTAAAAGATGTAGATATCCACATTCATGTATTACATGTCCAAATATATCACCTAACACACTAAACATAAAGCGAAAGTATAAATACACGCGTCGTCGGTAGAAGCATATCAAAATACATGTACAATATAGTAGATTGCACAAACTACATTCATAAATACATGCTAATGTAGTTATTTTCACATTGAATTGTGATGAGGTACAAAATCATCATCATAATGCCGAGTCGACCGAGTCAACTCCGATTCTCGGCCGGTCGGTTTCCTTTGAGTTGAGTCGACCGACTCGTGACTCGAACTCGTCTCGGAGCGGGCCGAGACGGATACGACTCGGCCGACTCGTCTCTGACTCGGCCGAGTCTTTGAACATGGATGCACTAGTCAGTTTCTATTATGGTTCAAAGTCGCGGTCTCGGCCGCCGACTCGGCGGGCACCGTTTCATATCGGTCGCGACGTTGTGGCCTCGACTCAGGCGAGACGCGCGAAACGCTACATAGAGGGCTAAAAAAATACTGAAAAAATTACGACAAAACTTAAAAATTGTAGACATCAAAATTGATGTATAACATGTCTAAAATTTATCATATAGGACACTAAACATGAAGATAATGCATACATACATGCGTTTTGTTATTAAAATATCAAAATAAATACATAATTTAGTAAATTATATGAAATTAATTAAATTCAAATAACTACTCTTTTTACAAAAGTAAAGATTAGCTCTACCTTTCTACTAAATATTTAAATTATATGAAATTTTGACTCGACTCGAGGCCGACTCGGCCCCGACTCAGGTGACTCGGCCGAGTCGGCCCCGAGTCAAGCAAAACAATACAATAGGTTGATTCGTAGACCGGTCTTGGAATGGGAAAGATTCGGAACCGGAACGGCCAAATTTTCGTACCATGGTTTCTACCAACCATCTTTTCGTACCTAATTTAATTGGATTTATTCATCTGTTTTCTTTTGAGAACATGATTTATTCATCTGTTTTGCACTCGTGAACTAATATATGCAAGATATATACATCTCATGATGATATAGACAGAAAAGACCTACTGGAGAACTGTTGATATAGGTGTATTAAATTTATGATCTCTATTTTCTTCCACGATCTTTTGTTTGTGTTGATTCTTGCATGCTTGTAAGCATGGTTTGGTTATCAAATTTTTGGACCGCATTATTTTGTGATTTCTAATTGTTTATTTACTTCTAGAAGCTGTTTACTTCCATCTCATTCTTGTATATATATATTTTTTGTTTTCAGTGGTGTGGTTATTGCCGAAGATATACTTAACAACTATGACCACTTTGAGAAGCACGGTATCTTTGCTAAGCTTGAACTTTCATTTGTTGATAATAGTGTGATTGTTGCTTTCTTAACTTCCTATAACAAATTTTTTTCTCATTCACAATTTTTAACTTATGAATATTAATAAGAGAGAATTATATTGAAGGTAGAAAGGAGTATCCTCACAAGCCTTTGCTTATGCAAGGGTCTGATAATGCTTTAAATGTAACATAGTTATTTCCAATGATTGGTGTTGGCTTTACAAATCTTCTTTCCAGCTCATACAGTAACAACATTTGTCAGTTTCAACTTTTATGATCCCCAAATCTTCTCTAAGGCTCTCAATATAACCAAGGGCTCTCTCTTCTTTTGGTTCCAGAATCTTGGTAAACTTTTTCTATGTAAACTTACTAGTTTACTGTTGATTTGGTGTTTTTTTCACGTTCTTTTTAATTTTTTCCCCAACTTTATCTACTGTAACTTTCTTATCTTTCACCAACAGTATTGATCCTATTGATTGACTAAAATTCTACTTCTTACACTATTTTCTAAGTTCAGTAGTGTTGGAGAATATGATATATTTATCTGGACTTATTTGTAAAATGTACTCATGAGCTCTATATGATAGAATAATCAAGGAGAGAGAGTTAATCTCTCTAATTTCACCAAATCCCTAATTCTAACATTGCATCAGAACTTTAGCCCTCCATTTAAAACTCTAACCCTAACCATAATACCATATGTTCCTAGCTTGTTAAAAATGTAACTCACTGTTGAGTTCCCATTAGTTTAGCAAGTAAATCTGATAATCATTCACTGGATTTTACATGTTCTCTGAATAATCTCTTCCGCGACTCTATCTCATGCGAAGTGACAATCAATCTCAATTCATTTCATGCTTTTGTGAAATACTAGATTATTAGCAATGTAAATGACAGCTAAATTATCACATCTCAGTACCATGGATTTTGGGCCTAAACCCAAGCTCTTGTAGCATACGTTTCAACCATATTAACTAACAACAAATGCTTGCCATAGCTTAGTAATCAGATTCAACACTGGACTTGGATTTTGCACCTTTGCTGTTTGTTATCTTGAAATTTGCTGAAGTTTTTGGATCTCAGTTTTAGTTAATGTTTCGGAAACACTCTGAGGTTATGTATTTTCATATGTTTTTACCTTTTCAGGAACTTCATGGGGCTATCTCATTCTTCTATATGTTTTTGTTCAGTTCTCCCGGATAATAGTTGTTGGCGTTTTATATCCGTTCCTGCGATACTTTGGGTATGGCTTAGAATGGAAAGAAGCAATCATTCTTGTATGGTCAGGACTGAGAGGAGCTGTCGCTTTGTCCTTATCTCTATCAGTTAATGTATGTTTCTTTTTCTTACTTCTTGTTTCTTTTTTTTCTTATGCTCCGCTCTTATTTATGTTCATAGTATGTTAGGTTGAGTACTTCTCTCTAAACATAGGAAATTAGTAAGGAATAGTAAGTTAAAAATTTCATTTCTGCTCTTTGAAGATATAAATGGTTGAGAACTTTCATGTAAATAGTTGTATAAATTTTATCTGTGATTTTCAATCAGATGTGTTTGGATGGCTTGACTATGTTTATTTTCTCAGTTTATGTACAACTAAGCATACAAAGTGTCTGTTTAAATTGATTGGTTCAAGTTACTCTTAATGTTTAGAATGAGTATTTGCAGTAATCTTTATTTCAATAAGCACGATAGTGTTGTTGATATTATCTTCTTTTTATCACCCCATTCTACTCTAGACACGAGCAATTGAAAGATGGGTGCTTGACTTTCTCTGTTTAACAATAGCGGCTACATTTGCTTTTCAATTCTGATGTCCTGTCTGTTTCATCCATCCCATAGTTAGGTGATGTTCTTTAGTGTATTTCATCCTCCATGTATCTTTTGATATCTTTCTCTCCTTATTGAGCTTGAAGATGCTTGTATGCAAGATAGGTTCATAATAATGATAGTGGAGCCAGTACCAATTCAAGAGTAAATGGGTGGCAAAAAGTGGGAAAAATGTGAAAAATCCCCTAGATTATGTTCCCTGTGTGAAAAACCTCTTGGCCATGTTTCATGGGTGAAAAATCCCCAGGATTTTGTTTCCCATGCCAAAAATCCTATGTACTTGTGGGAGTATGATGTATTTGGGTGAGAGTAATCTCTTTTATGTCCCTCCCACTTATCTCCTACTTTCTCTTATGTTCTGAGATTTGAGAACCCTTTCTACTTTCTTTCTTCTCCATTCCTTCGTCCAAAAGAACCCAAAAGAACCCTCCTTTTTTCTTCTCCTTCATATTTTAGATGTAAAAGAACTACCCAAAAAAAAAAAAAATCTTATTTTTGTCTCTCCTATTCTCATTTTTTTTGTTCTATCTTCTCCATCCATTAGGTCTAAGAAACCAAAAAAAATAAAAATAAATCATTTTCTCTCTTTGTTTTTTCTCCATCTCCCTTAGACCTGGGAAACAAAGCCCAAAAGATCATTTTTTTTTGTTTTTGTTCTATCTTTTTTCTTCATCTCTCCCATAGATTTGAGAAACCAAATAAAAAAAAATCATTTTTCTCTCTCTTTTTTATTTCACTCAAAAAACTAGAAGATTAAAGACATTTCATCTTTTTCTTATTCCTTCTCTAGCTCTCTTCTTTCATATTATTGTGGATCAAATCAAACAACAATGGGTTCTTGATGGTTATATCAAAATTCCTCTATTGATTATCAAAACTGTTTCTTTTTGTTTTTCAGGGAAAAACTCAATTTCTTCACCGAGCATGGATTTGATGAAGGTTCGAGGGTTTTTTTGTGTGAAAAAGTCTTTTTTCTAAGATTTGAAGTGTGGAAAGTTTTCATGAAATGAGTTCTATTTAAAAGAGAGAAAGGAGGGTCTTTTTTGTGTAAACTGTATGAGTTTTGGTGAGTCTGTCTATGTTTCATATGGAACTACTTACTTTTAAATTCATTATTTACTTATCATATGAATATGTTTGCCTTTTATTTCAGTATCTCTATTTTTCATATGAAATTGTTTATCTTTCTGTTCAGTGCATGTACTTTGAGATTGGTCTCTCTTTTTTATGAAATTGTTTACTTTTTAGTTCAATTTGTTAACTTTTCATATGAAATTATCTACTTTTGAGATCGGTCTACCTACCTTCTCTGATATTATTTTTTTTTACATTGATTATCTACTTTTCATGTAAAATTGTTGATTTTTAGTTCAGTCAGTTTACCTTTGAAATCAGTTTACCTACATATCTTATGAAATTGTCTACTTTAGGCTGAATGTGTCTACCTTACGTGTGAATCTATCGATGTTATGTTCAGTTTGTTTACCTTTAAGTTCAATATGTCTACCTTTTATGTTAAACTATTTATCATTCACGTGAAACTGTTGATCTTTTAGTTTAGTCTTTCTATCTTTAAGTTCAGTGTATCTACCTTTCATGTGTATCTCTCTACCTTTTGGATCAACATATCTTTTTCTCTTTTGAAATTGTCTACTTTTTATTTCAATATGTTTGCATTTTATATTGAAATTGTCTACTTTCTAGTTAATATATTTGTTATTCTCAAGTTATTATGAACACTTATTAGAAACGCTCTTGTGACAAAGAAATTTATATAAATTAAATTTGTGAGGAAATGAGTAAAAAACAACATAGTCTAAGAGAAAAAAAAAGAAGAGTAAGATCCAATAAGGTTCCTTATATATTTTATCTGTCACTTAAATAGAAAAAATTGTCATTCTAATTGCTCTATCCAAAAATTAGCAATTTTCATTATATTCTCTCTTATATTAAATAAGAAATCTCGCTAAAACTGTTAACTCTAGTGCTAATCTACATAATTTGACATTGAGATGCATTTAATGCATCTGCACGAGAAATCCTATCAGATTTCACGCTTTCCGGTCCATAAAATCAGGCCGAAGGTAGCCAACATGAAGATTGTTAGTTGAATTATTAGTATTGGGTTATTGGATTGATATCCAAATACCCTCCTTGTCTTCTATATATATATCTCCTCTCTTATGAATAAGCTCTATCTTTTGAGGGTTTCTATTCCTCTACATGATGTCAAAGCAAGAGAAATCCTAATACTAAAATTCACTATCTTTTTTTCTTACTTTTCTCAAAATTTTCCTTCTCCTCAACAATTACCATCTCACCACTCTATCTATTGCCGCCACCCTCCAAAGGATCTCCATCTGCCGCCGCCACCCCTCCAAGGGCTCCATTTGCTGCCGCCACCTCTCCAAAGTCTCCATTAAGTGCCGTCATTCTCTTCTTCTTCTCAAATAAGTGCCGCCCCTCCAAAGGATGCAGGAAGTTGCCGCCACCTCTTCACTATTTCCAAAGGGTGCCGCCACCACTCCATCTCCAAAAGGTGCCACAACTACTAAAAAATCAGAATTTTAAATCTGATTTGGCTTTTTTGATGCTCTACATGATATCTCTGGTGAGATCTGATCTGTTTACTACTCAAAATTAGATTTTCCATCTGATCTTGCTATTTCAAAAAAAATTGTTTCCTTTGGTGCTAATCTGGCTGTCTATGCTACTATCCGGTAACTAAGTTACTTGTTTCTCTTACTGGCTGATTTCTAATGATCTATACAACTGGCTATTATATTTGATACTATAAGTTTTACCTCCACTACGATCTTCTCTCTGATGGTTGAGACATCTGTTTTCAAGACAATGTTGGGGTTTACGGTGAAGTTGAATAGATCTAATTATTTGTTATGGGCGCAGGCATTTCGTATATTCATTGACGCTTAGAACAAATTAGCTCACCTCTTTCAAGCACCACTTACTAGTACAAATCCTACTTTCTGACCTGGCTTACTGGAGATTATTTTGTGATGATATGGCTTCTCAACAGTTTAGAGGAGAAGATTAGTAGTAGTGTCATGTTCTTCACTACTGTTGAGATGTGGGGCACACTAAAGGTGATGTATGACAATGAGAAGAATCTCTCGAGAGTGTTTGAAATCTATAAGCGACTGTTTGATCTCAAATAGGGAGACATATCTGTACCTGAGTATGGAGAATTTAAGGGTTTGATTGATGAGCTAGAGATGCATCAGCCGGCTGTTACTGATGCGACAACCCTGAGAGAATATCGTCAGGATCTAGTAGTACCAAAGTTTCTATCTGGCTTGAGTCCTATACTACGATCCCAGGTGCGGTGTCAGATACTGAGAGGAGATAGTATTCCCATGTTGACTGCTATCTTCTCGAGAGAGTTATGCGAGTATCTACTGGAGTTGATGTTTTCTTTTCACCATCTATTGAGCAATCTGTCATGATTTCTGGGCATGGCAGAGGTCGTGGTCGTGTCCGCGATGTTGAAAGACGAGGACATGAATCCGTTAGAGGTGGATGTGGTTCTTATGGAGGCAGATAAAGTGCCTCCGAAAAATGACTCCGGCAATGTAGGTACTGTGGACGTAGTAATCACCTCTCCGAGAAGTGCTGGGAGAAATTTGGTCGACCTGAGTGGGCACAACTATTTGATTCTGATCCTCCTACCCGTGTGGTACTCCTCAGGTCTCTTCATCCGCTCTTCTTGGCTCTTTCATGGTTGTACTGTCATAGGAGGAGTATGATAGACTCCGGCAGTTAGAGTTATCTCAAAACAATCTTTCAGCGACTCATACATCTGCTTTAGATATTCACGCGTATACTATATCTCCTCGAAAGCGCTGGATATTAGACTTAGGAGCCTCATCCCATACGACAGGTATTAAACAAAAGTTTGTTTCATTAAATTTATCAAGTGTCCACCCCTCTGTTAAAATTGCTGATGATACCCATTCACCTGTATTAGATAATGGGGTAGTTCAGGCTACTCTATCATTGACCCTTACTGATGTGCTATATGTTCCACGATTTTCTGTTAGTCTCTTATCTATTAGTCAGTTCACTAAACATAATAATTGCAAAATAACCTTTTTTCTTTCTCATTGTGTGTTTCAGCACCTGTCGGCCGGGAAAAAGATTGGTTCATAGCATGAGCAAGGGCATATTTTATTTGGACGATCAAGTGACCCCTACGGGTTTGGTTGCAGGTCAACCTGATCCAGTTTTACTTTGGCACTGGCGCTTGGGTCATTCTTTAATGCAAAAGCTTCAGTCTGTTATTCTTTTTGAGTCCTCTATTTTTTTAGGTTGTGAGTCTTGTGAGTTAGGTAAGCATCATCGTGCTACCTTTCAGATTTGTATTAATAATCGTAGTAGTTCTGAATTCGAGTTGGTCTATTCTGATATCTGGGGTCCTAGTCGTGTGCCCTCTATTCAGGGTTTTAGATATTTTCTACTTTTTGTTGATGACTCTCTTACATCACTTGGTTGTATCTCCTAAAAGAGGTCAGAAGTTTTCAATATTATTGAACTTTTCTTTAATGAAATAAAAAATCAGTTTTCTATTTCAATTCGTGTGTTTCGTACTGGCAGTGCCTTGGAGATTGTTAAAAAAGATGTATCTACTTTTTATTCCAAAAATGGGATTATTTATCACACCTCTTGTTCTCATATATCCTAGTAAAATAGAGTTGCTGTACGCAAACATAGACATATTCTGGATGTTGCTAGAATCATGATGGTTCATATGAGTGTTTCAAAATATTTATAATTTGATGCTATGTTAAGTGCTTGCATCTGATTAATAGAATGCCCTCTTCTGTTCTTGATAAAAAATTTCCATTCTTTTCTCTATCCGAACAAGGCACCATTCTTCATGACTCTCTGTGTTTTTGGATGTACTTGTTTCCTTCAGGACTTGTCTCCTGGGTTAGATAAATTATCTCCTAGATTTGTAAAATGTGTCTTTGTTGGGTATTCTAGAACACAGAATAGATACCAGTATTATAATTCCTCCACAGGAAGTATTTGGTGTCTGTTGATGTTACGTTTTTATGTTAATTTCTTATTTCTCTCCACAGGTTCCTGTCACTATATCTAAGACTGTTCCTCTTTCACTGTCTGTGCCATTGCCTACATATACTTCTACTATTTCTCCACCAGTATTGCCAGTAGAAACTCAGGATCCACCTACATCAAAGCTAGTTCAAGATTTTAGATACGTCTACACTCATCGCCCAAAAGTTTTTACCTCCGAACCAATTCTGGCAACCTTTCTCGAGTAGTCGGTCCTCCTTCTCAACTATCGGCATCTCCCTCTGATCTTGATATTCCCATCGGCCTTCGAAAACGTAAACGGTCTTGCACTAATCATTCTATTTCAAATTTTGTTTCTTATGATCACCTTAACCCCACTTTTCATCAGTTTGCTCAATCTTTGTCTTCTGAGTTTATACTCATGTCTTATACAAAGGCTTTATTGGTACCTGTCTGGAAGCAGGTTATGGATGAGGAGATGGATGCTCTTGCTTTTCGAGAAACTTGGGAGTTCATTTCGGCACCCACAGATGCTGTTATTGTCGGCTGTCACTAGGTTTTACTTTAAAGTACTGCCCAGATGGATCTGTGGATCGATTTAAGGCCAGGCTCATGGCTAAAAGTTATACTCAGACATATGTCATCAATTATTTTGAAACATCCTCGCTAGTTATCAGGATGAATTCTATCATGATTCCGTTCTCCATTACTGTTAATTTGTCATGGCCCTTGTTCAAACTGGATGTCAAGAATGCTTTTTTATATGGGGATCTGCAGGAGGAAGTTTATATGGAGTAACCTCCAAGCTATGTTGCTTAGGGAGAGATCAAAGTCTGTTGTCTCATGAAGGCCATATATGTACTCAAGCAGAGTTTAAGGGTATGGTTTGAAGAGCAGCATTATCATTTCTGGTGTTGGTTTTCACCGGTGTCACTCAGATCACTCTGTTTTCATTCGGCACACAAAGTCTGACATTGTAGTTCTGACAGTTTATGTTGATGACATTTTGCTGACTGGGTAGTGATTCAGTTGGGCTATTGGAGAGTAAGATATATCTTAAGTGCCATTTTGTGATCAAGGACATAAGACATTCAAAATACTTTCTGGAAATTGAAGTTGCACATCAAAAACACAATGTACTTCTTTTCTAGCGAAAGTATGCTCTGAATCTTCTGGAGGAAATATGACTCTTGGGATGCAAGTCTGCTAACACTCCAATGAAACCCAATGTGAATTTATGGTTTGACAGTCATATACCTGATGATCTAGGAGATATAGGAGATTGATTGGGAAGTTGATCTATCTCATGTTTACTAGGCCAGATATAACTTTTGATGTAGGTGTACTGAGTAGATTTATGCATCCGCCCAGAGAGACTCATTGGTTAGCTGCGATAAGAATTCTGACTTACATCAAGAGTTGTCATGGAAAAGGGTTGGTATACAGGAAACATGAGCATGTACGCATTTTTAGATGCTCTGATTCAGGTTATGCTGGTGACCGAGGAGATAGGAAGTTTACTATTGGCTATTGCACTTTTATTGGAGGAAATATAGTGACTTAGAGGAGCAAAATGTAAGATGTGTCTCGCTCGAGTGCAGAACCTGAGTATAAAGCTATGGATTATATGACATGCGAGATGGTATGGTTAAATAATCTACTAATAAAGCTTGGTTTCAGACAGCCTGGACCCATGCCTATGGATTGTGATACTTAGTCTGTCATCTACATTGCCCAAAATCCATATTCCATAAAATGACCAAACGCATTGAGATTGACTCACTTTATCAGAGATGCTTGGACTAAGAAGGTGGCTATATTCCAGTTCATACAGTCTTCAAAGCAGTTGACTGATCTCCTTACGTAAGCTGCCTCACCTCAGGTGTTTTCTAATCTATGTAACAAGCTGGGCATGTTAGATGTCTATGCTCCAGATTGAGGGAGAGTGTTAAGTTGGGTTATTGGATTGATACCCATATACCCTTCTTGTCTTCTATATATTTTCTCCTATGAATATGATCTATCTTTTGAGGGTTTCTATTCTTCTACAAAGATAAAAGGTGGACAGTTTATAAGAGTCTCTTTTTAGCTAGTGACCTGCATTAAATGTAACCCATGCTCATCTTGTTGATGCCATAGTAGCGAGCCCCACTTGCAGAAGGGAAATACAAGAAATACTAAAATACAAAGTACCCGTTTACTAAAAGGTGGGGACAAGGGTTTTTCACTTGCGAAACTAAAGGCAGGGCTTTTTCCACACGGTAAACATGACCAACAAGTTTTTCACACTGGAAACAATCTTTTTTTTTTTTTTGGGGGGGGGGGGGTGGGCCCAAATATGGTTGATGGCAAAAGGACGTAAACAAGATTCTTACGTGGACAATTTCAATTCCAAAACCTTTTCTTTCCTTTCAACATTATCTTTGTTATTTGGGAAAGGACCATTCTTTTGTTTTTTTTTTTTTTCAATGTATATGCGTGTGCTTCTTCCGTGCATGCATGTTGGGATGCAAGGCCCAAAAACCTCAATCTAAGCCCCACTCGATATTTTTGGTTGGATACTCAAGGTCATGTCCATTCAATTATTGATATGGATTCTAGAATTAGTTCCTTTTCTGATTGGATCTGGATAAGGGTCATTGAGACCAAAATCAATTAACTGAATATTTATGTACAAATTAGTTCCCGTGCTCACAGGTAAGTCATCCCTTACCCTCCACCAAAGAATTGCTTATAATTATTTTGCCATGTTTAGATGTTCTGGTATTGAAGAGAATAGTAAAATAACTAATCATTATGAACTAAAAATTTTCACCACTTCATATTTGATCAATATCAGAAGTTGTCATATACCAATATTTTTGGATAATATAAGAAATACGAGTCTGAATCCAATGTCCAACTTTGACAAATTATCACATGAGCAATCAGGTATGAACCTGGATTCTATAGGTTTGGATCTGGGTGTGGGTACTTCAGATTTAAATGGATCCTCTCTACATGGATCTTGTATATTCAAATTTTTTGTTATTAATCCCTCCTTTTTTTCCATCTCACTTGTACTTTTTGGATCTGCGTATAAGCCAGAGAATACTAATCATATCAATGAAAACCTTTTTTGTGCATCCGTTCTCTACTGAATTGCTGGAACAGGACGATTAGATTCTGAAATCAAGGAAAATGTTGAAAAAGGTCTGAATCTAACCCATTTCCATCCTATGCATATCTCAATGATACAAGAGAAGCTTTCTTATATGAGAACAATAAGAAACCTCAATTTGAGAATTGAGACTCACAATCATGTACTTGTCCAAGACCAAGAGTAGAATTCATCAATTAGACAAATTTTCGTTAGCAAAACATGACAAATAGCAATAATTTAAGTGACACCTTCTGGATTCTTGTTGCTCGATGTCCACTATGGGCTTGTTTGGTTAAGGGTGGAAGTGAGGAAGTAAAGAAGTGAGGAAGTGGTAATAGTTCCCTTTGGAACTTGGGAATTGGTTAGTAAGTTTTCCGGTGTTTGGATGTTATTGGGAAGTTGAAAAATGTTATGTCTTTTCCGGTGTTTGGATGGTAATGTGAAAGTGAAAGTGAAAACGTTGACCGCAAAATAATATTAAAATAAAAATTAATTAAGAAAAATAAAAATGGAGTATAATTAGAATGCAAGTGAGATTTACATGATCAAAAAATTAACTGTTTTGTGTTATAACTTATTACAAATGAGATTTATATGACCACAAAATTAACTGTAACACTCTGAAAGTGAGGAAATGATTGTGTAAAAGAGAAAAGAGAAAAGGAAAAGGGGTTTTCTTATTTTCCTTTTCCGGTGTTTGGATAGATAGGAAGTGAGCAATTATACTTCCTCATTTCCTTACTTCCGCTCACTTCCTTGCAACCAAACACCCCCTATATACATCTTGATGTTCTTTCCTTCTTGTATAATCTCAAGAGTGTCCAGAGTTTTGAATGTTTTTGTTCCTATCTTCTAAAATATACCATTTTGTCTTGCTCGTCTTCGTCACTAAATCATGTATGTTTTATCTTTCATATATCTCTATTAGAATTTATCATGTAGGATTGCTCTTAATGTAGAGATCTATGTTAAGAGTGGAGGCTAAAGAGTCTTGTAATACTTGTAGATGTTTTCCGCTTCAACAATAGTCTTTTTTACTAAATCATGTATGTTTTATCTTTCATATATCTCTATTAGAATTTTAGGGGAAAAGATTTGAGAGAGTTCATGAGTCTCTCTCTATATACTTATTTATAAGCAAATACAATTACAACTCATAATATGAGTAGTACTTCAATACATAAAGAACTATGACTCATAATTTAGATAGCTATAGGACTCTTAATACAGAAAGCAATGTGACTCCTAATTAGTTAACTATATGATTCCTAATATATAAAGAAATGACTCCTAATAAAGTAACTAATCTAATCAAAAAGTTTAACAATCTACCTCAAGATGGAGCATAAATATCAATCATGCCCAGCTTATTACAAAGACTAGATAATGACTTTCTAAACAAAGCTTTTTTAAACAAAATACAAAAATTGAGAAACAAATAAATATTGATTGCTAATCTGATGTTACGCTGTTGAATCATTGATGTCAATAATAAAGTTGCTAATCAAACAGTTATGCACGAAGACTGCATGAAAAATATTCAGTTAGGATTTTAGAGTTTAACAAACTCAGCAAAAGGAGATTTTGAAAGATTCTCATACTCTGTAATGATTGAGGTTTTGAGAGTCATCAAACACAGTAGGAGGAGGTTTTTCCCTCAAACTCGACAGTAAATGAGGTTTTGAGTGATCCTCAAATTCAGTCAAAGAAACACTAAGAAAAGGACACACAGACTTCACCTATAAAATATTCCTTCCCATTAACTTTAACAATGGTAACTGATAAAGAAACTTTTAGCAGCAACATAAGTAGTTAGAAACACTATCAGATGAGTTAATAGCAAAGAAGAAATAGATACATTAATAGAACGAGAAGCAGTAGCAGAAGAAGATGAGTTGACAGTAGGCAGCAATAATAGATGAACAAAATACTGCAATCAACAACAATAGAGGAAGAGAAAGGTAGAAAAGTGGCAACGCTAGGCACGTGTTATATGAGCATGGCCCAACGCAGGCTCGAGGATAGCATGAAAACAACTGTCAACGGAAATTTTTGAGAGGTTCTGATATCATATCAAAATTTTAGAGAAAAAGATTTGAGAGAGTTCATGAGTTCTCTCTCTATATTCTATTTATAGGCAAATCCAATTATAACTCATAATATAAGTAGGACTCCTAATACGTAAAGAAATATGCCTCCTAATTTAGATTTCTATTACACTTTTAATACATAAAGCAATGTGACTCTTAATTAGTTAACTATAGGGCTTTTAATACATAAAGCAAAATGACTCCTAATAAAGTAACTAATCTAATGAAAGAGTTTAACAATCCCATATTTTGATTGCTGCTTTTTTTCTTTCAAGATGTAATTTCTACCAAAATTACTTGTAATGAAATTTATCTTTTTGTATTCGAGCTTCATTTACTTTCAGTCATATATAACTATTTTCTTTGCTGTTCTTTACAGCGTGCTAGTGCTGAAACTGGCCAATCTGACCTCAAACCACAAGTAGGAACACTGGTATGTATGCGTTTGTGGTTGTACAAGTTGTATAGAATTACATTGGTTTCTGTTATGATATGACATCTGACTTTGTGCATTTTATACAGTTCGTTTTCTTTACTGGTGGTATAGTATTCCTTACTCTGATTATAAATGGGTCAACAACCCAGTTCATATTACATCTATTGGGAATGGACAAGCTCTCAGAAACTAAGGTTAGCGCATTACCATATCTTTTCTGCAATTTATTGGTTAGCGCATTACCATATCTTTTCTGCAATTTATTCCATAAGCTGGTGTTTTGTTTATTTTGCACTAATGCTGGTAAATAGTTTCACTTTAAGTACTCAATTTTAATTTGGATATTAAATGAAATGAAATAGAAAAGTCATGTGTGTGCGTTTGTCTTCTTCTGTTGATTTGATATTTAAACTACTCGCAGAATGCCATCTTTATTTTGCCGATAAACCAGAATGTAAATATTGGGAGTTTCTTAGTATCCATTAATTTAAAACAGACCAAGTACCTTTAGCTATTGATTAGTACTGTGCTTAGTATTGTAAGTTGCCAAATTTTAAACAGTTATGTCTGTTTCATTTGCTGCAGAAAACGGCTACAAATACTGCCCATTATTATGAGTATAAGGCAACAAGAAATTAAAGGGGAAGTTAAAATTACCTTCAGCAGCCACACACACACACACACACACACACACACACACACAGCCACACACCTAAATACCTAATCACCCACCCGCAGGCATACACACTTGAACTTAATATATTTCTTTCTAATTGTTGTTAGATCATTTGGATCAGTTGTAATCACCTCGAATACAAATTTCAAAGGTTTTGCTTGACTTTTAAACCAATTCTTCGTGCGTGTTCAAAAGACAATTCATGCACACCTGCACCCGCGCACACACGTACACACAAGAGAAAAAAATTTAGGTTCTCATGGAATCTTCTGTTTCACGCAGAAAATCTTGCATTAGCATATATGCACCTCTGTATCATGATTAGGTGCACATAATACTACTTGATAAAGAGGTCAACCAGTTGGTGTATTATTAGCCTGTAAATCATGTTGTAGTATACATCTTAGTTAGCTGAATATGTTCCTATCGAGAATCATCACAAGCATACTTCACATCAATTTGAAATAACAAAATTAGAGGAGGCCATATAGAAGTCAAAGCATGCAGAGAAATCATCTTGGAAACATGAGCAAAAGCATCTTTGTAATCATTTAAGAGATTCGCTAGCTTTGGCTTTAATTTTACAAACCTGCTTACAATCCTCAGATACTTATGAGACGGAGTGAGATAAAATGCTAGTCGCCAGTTTTACACTACCACACCCATCTCATCCTACATAGCCTTCTGCAATTTTTTGATCTAAAGACATTTCGTTACAGTACTGAAGCTCACTACAAGAGAGACATAAGACAATATGACTGATGAATGGTGCTGCGAGAACCCCTTCCGACTTGTGGGCCTAATTTGATGTGTTCCAGATGATTGATGACCCTGAATGGTGCTGCCAGAAATCGAAAGTTCAGGAATATTTGTTAACATATACTAACCTCCTGAATCACATTTTAAGTGCTTAACAGAGTTTTAAAAATGATTTTTATCATCATAATGACGCATAACGAAAACTTGAATATATCTAGTAAAACTGTCATCATATACTACGTAGTATCAGCCTCTTTTGGTTGGCAGAGTAGGTTTTAAGACATCAAAATAAATGACATTGAGATGTAAATTTGAAATTAAGGTACTGCAAGTAAGAAGTTTGTTTTTGTACAGTACATCGACTAAAAATCATAAATATGACGCGATTCTATTGGCCCTAATTGCTTGTGCAGATAATACATGCTCTAGAGTCTAGCCTATACTTAGATACATATGATGCAAGTGAGAATGCCTTAAATTCAGCGGTAAGGTGTAGAAACAATGAATCTGGAGAAGACACCATCATGATCTTGGTACACGAGATTCAGAGGTTGCTCTATTTCATGGAATTGGCCTTTCCTATGATCCGTCCCAGTCATCATCTCGTCAATGGATATTGCACAGTACAGGAATTAGTGTTGAAAGTGACATGAGACCTAAAGCAGCAAGAAATTGATAGATAACTTCCTGTAAGCTGAATGAGTCAAGATTTGAAGATTACACTGACAAATAGGCTGAGAGATGAATCCATGCATACACTAATGAACTATCATAGTGATGATGAGGCTTGAACGGTCTGGTTTAATATTATTATGGAAAGTGAGCATATAAGGAGGCATTGGTGTGAAGTCCCCAGAGTTTCAATGTTTGTTTATAATTGTTTACTAGGACTTGTGGGATTACCAGTTTTGATGCTCTACCACATTATCTATTTTCTAAGTGTCAATAGTTCCATTATCACTAGTGTTATTATCACAAAATGCACACGTCTTTTTCTTCTCACTCACATTATGTATTATTATGACCTGTTTTTCCAAGATCTGAGTTATCTCATCCTGCTATGGTGTCAGATCCGCATATTGAACTATACAAGATACAAAATGTTAAACAAGGCATTAGAAGCTTTTGGTGACCTTGGGGATGACGAAGAATTGGGTCCTGCTGACTGGTCTACAGTGCAAAATATATCACATGCTTGAATAACTTGGATGAAGAACAGGTACATCCTCACATTGTGTCTGAAAGTGAGCATCATCTTCAGGCT
>JAVJIF010007469.1:0-176192 GCA_038442645.1 Agave tequilana
TGTAGATTGTTTGGGCTCCACTTTGAGCAATGTGTAGAAGGGCATACACCGCTTGGAATCTTTGCTTCGAAAGAAACAAGTTCCATCTTTCCATGCACACCCTCCACGGCATACACATGCTCCTCACGGACACCATCAACACATGTATGCTCATGTGTACACTTGTACACATTGGGTCGTAAGGGCCACCTTGCTAAATTTTGTTTTGATAGATTACATGTCAATAATTTAGCAAATAAAAGAATTTTGTTTGGGTTAGAGAAGGGACTAACCCCCATGGACCCAAAAGACAATGGGTACCAAAGACCACCCCTCCAATTTTTGATGTAGGGTGTGGTCTCACATGACGTGAGAGTGTTGACACCTTGGAGTGGATGCGTTCCGGACTTAAAGGAAATCATATGGATGCATCACTTTCAAGGGAAGAGTTGGTGGAGGACCACCTTATTTTGGAGAATTAGAGAAGTGCCCTCATCGGTTTTGGTATAAATCTCTAACTCTCATATTATTTGTTTACATGCTTTTATGATTCATTATTTATAGCATGTCTCATTTGTTTAAGCATATTTTGATGTCTTTGGATTAGTGTGTAAATTCCATGATTATTAGATCCATGACATACATGTATAGTATTTGAGACACATATGCTCACTTGAATTCATATTTAGTGTTCTCACCGTTTGTTTAGCTATAATGTACATCATGAATCTAATACATGTGAATTTACATAGTAATCATGTTTTAGTTTTATCATGATGTTTTTTTTATGATTGTTTTAATGTTTCATGTGGTGATAACATGTTTAAATGTAGATTTTATCAAAACTTGCATTATACTTGTACAAATAGTGAACTACAATTGTTTCTTATATGCTTGTTCTTCATGCTCACTTGTATTCACTATATGCACACGTATGAGCTAAGTTTTGATGATTCGTTCATTTGCACTTGTTATGTCCATTTGCATGTTATGTATTTTAGAATTCAAATAAAATAATTTTTGATGAATCTTATATGTGTTTATTTAAAAATATGGTATTCATGTTTGTTTTAATGCTTCATGACTTGATTACATGTTTAGATGTTAGTTTTCATTAAGACTAGTTGTATACTTGTACATATAATGGGAAACAAATTAATCTTTATATATTTTGAGCTTGAATGCATATTTGTACCCATTAGATGTGCTAGTATAGTCTAGTTTTGATGATCCATACATTTTAGACTTGTATTCATATTTTTGGATTTATAAGAGTTTTTATTTCATGTATATGTTTATTTTGCCAAAACATTAAGATATACATGTATACCTTTGAGTCATTTGCCTTCAATGCAAAATCTATTTATGGACTCAATTGTGTTTAGGGATATGTATGTATACTTAGTGTAGTGACAATTCATACATATACCTTGAAATGAAATTGATTTTGGATGAAAATTTAGTTTTTCATGTTTCATGTATTATAAATTTTAACCTCATGTATATGTCTTTCTAGTTCAAACTAATCTTATACATATACATCCTTTTTGAGCCACGTGCCTTCATGCATATACTTTAGTGGACTCGTTGAGTTTTGGATATGTATGTATATTTTAGTTTGCATCAGACATACATATGCCATTGAAGATTAAACTAGTTAGTTTTATGATTTTCTAATTTTGATGTTTAAAGGAATAATTGAGTTTAATGAAATATTTTTCATGATTATGATCTTCACATTTTATTTGTACACTCATATCTATTACTCATGTTTTGTTTCTCATGAGTTGTGCTTAATTGATTAGAGTAATAATTATTATGTGATTTTCATTTCTATGAAAAATAATCTTGTTTTATTCCTTGCTTGAAGGATTTCATACTAGTTTACAAAACTTTTCATTTTAACTAGTTCGGATTCTTCTTTGTGATATGAGATATACCATACTTATTATTGTTAATTCAATTGGTATCATTGAACTCTTTCAATTGGTATCAATTTGATTTCTTTATGTATACTCATATTTGTTGATTTGTGTATGTATGCTTACAACTTGGTATCATCTATTAGTGATTGGTACTCATTTTATCTTCATACACATTTACATGTTTTATTTGTGCTATTATATTTCTATATCTTAAGCACAAATATTGTTTATGCTAGTGCTTGTGACTTAATTTTTATTTCAATTGATTTAGTCTTTCAATTGATACCTTAATCAAGCCTAAGCATGTTTTTAGTTAGTATTTCATAAAGGGGGAGAAAATTTGAATTTCTTATTTCAATTGGTATTTGATTTCCACTCCCACACTTTATGACTTTAAAATTGAATTTGAATGAATATATTTTCAATTTGGTGTCATTGTATGCTTGCTTATCAATTAGTATCAAAATGTTTTAATATGTTAAAACATGTAACAATCAATAAAAAAAATTATGATATGTATTTTTGACTCTCTTTATGATTACATGATTTTGTTTCTATTGGTATCTAGATGCACTTTATTGACATATTTTTAACTGATATCAATGTTTTGATTTTTAACCCTTTATGATTCTTGGTTTAGAACAAAAAGGGGGAGAAGATTTGTATTATTGTTATGAATGTTTGGATTACCCCTTCTTGATCTTTTTGTTTTTGACAAAAAGGGGAGAAAATATTATTTTATAATTTTTACCCTTTATTGATGATTGACAAAAAGGGGAGAAGAATTTGGCTTTTGGCTTTTATATGCATGTATTTGTTTTAATAAGTTTTATTAAGAATGTGTTGTTTATGTTATTGGTATCTAGAGCTTAGAGTTTGTCTTACTTCATTAGTATCTAGAGCTATAACATGTTTATATTGTTTAATATTTTTTTATTTTATTTATGCATGAGTTAAGGGGGAGCTTCTTTGAAGCTTAACTTTAATCCATGCATATATAACTCCATGAGTTTTGTCATCATCAAAAAGGGGAGATTGTTGGCCCAATGGCCTTCCACTCTAGTTTTGATGATGATCAACTCATGTAGTTATATTTACTAATATTCTTGTGTTTCTAAGTTTCAGATCATTAGCAGATATTAGTGTTGGTGATTAGCTTCAACAAGGTGTTTGGAAGCTTATCATGGTGATTCCGGTGCCAAGCTTAAAGATCATACCTTTGCACTCGGTGGATCGCGTTTGGGAGCAAGTCTACTTGAAGATGGAGATCATCAAGAGAAGACTTAGGTATCCTAGTTTAGTTTAGTGTGTTTTAGATCCATTTGTAAAGCTTAGTTTAGTTGATATGCTCAAGTGCACAAACACACACGTTTTATATTTAATGTGTGATTTTATGAATAGTTGGATCAAAACAAGTTTTCATGATTTATATGTATAGTAGATGTTTTCTAGTTATACATACATGCTTAACTTATAGACAAACTTATTTTGACATTCCTATTCATGTTTTGGAAAAATCTAGTTTGATAAAAATACAAGTTTTATTTATGATAAAATTGGCAGGACACAAAAATGAATTGATATGATTGATATATGTCTTGAAATTTTTATCACAAGTTTAGTTTTCAAGTAAAATGATAAAACATATTTTTTGTAGATTTTTTAGAAGTGTTAAAAGATTTTTTACAATTTTCTATCTCAAAAATCTGCCCAGAAAAACTGTATTTCAGGCAGACCGGTCGACCGGGACAGTCGACCGGCTGCTGTGTCCGGATATGCCAGGCTGTGCATGTCCGTCGGTCGACCGGGTCACGGACCCAGTCGACCGATATAGAGAGTCTGCTCTCTGTATCTTTTCGGTCGACTGGGTCGGTCGACCGATAGAAGGAAACTGTGTTTCCTCCTTGTTGGTCGGTCGACTGCAGTCGACCGAAGCCCCAACGGTCATATTTTTCGACCGTTGCCGGTCGACCGGGCCGGTCGACCGGTGGCTGTCAGAATTGCCACATCAGCCTAACGGCTAGTTTTCTGGTTTGGCCTATATATACCCTATTCATTTGGGATTTTGGCTAAGGTTTTTAAGAGGAAAAATTCTGGTTTTCAGTAGAGTTTAAAAGAGTTTTAAAAGGGTTTAAGTGCTAAAAATTTTATCTTTATTTGTTTTGTGTTTTTGGAAAATCAAAGAAAATAGGATTTGGGATATTTGTGTTGATTTTCATTCTATATCTTTTGGCAAGAATTCTCCCAAGTATTTTTCTTTGTTGCTTGTTTCCAAAACACTTAGTTTCCACTTGAGCTATATCTTCTATCCTAAGTTATTAGGATCTTTGTTTTGTGTGGAAAAAGAAAAGAGAAAAGAAAGAAAAGAGAAGTTTGTGGTTGTGGAACCACTTGTTGTAAACCCTCCTTGCTTTTGTGAATCCCTCTTCGGTGAGGTGATCGGAGTGGTATTGTGATTGGTTTGTGAGCCTCTTAGGTAGAGGTGGTTGTTGTATTTGGCTACGGGCCGTATCCCTCTTCGTTAGAGGTGGATTGTGGTTGTATAGCCTCGGTGGCTTTGTACGGTTGAGAGAGGAGTTTGGTACTCCTATAGTGGATTGGGAAATCCTACACGGTGGTGTAGGCGGGGAAGTAGAGCTAGGGGCTCGAACCTCGAAACAAATTTGTGTGTTTGCGATTGATCCATTTACTCTCAACTCTACTCTCTTATATTTGTGCAAGCATCATTCATTCATTGCATCATATATATTTGCGTGGGATTGAGCATATTCATACTTGCTTGCATTTGCACCTTGCATATTATTCATATTGTTATATATTGTATATGCTTGGATTGCTTGTGTGTGTGCAACACTTATACTCATCCAACAAGAGCTTCATATAGCAACCTCAACCCATTCAAGGGGAATCAAGAGGTGCTTGTCCAGAGCCTCGCAAGGGGAATTCGGCAACACTTGTTGGATTGTACTAAGTGTTCTTGTAAGATTGTTTTAGCTTCCGCATTTAGCACACTTAGTTTGCATTAAGTTCACTAGATTAGCACTTTCACCTATTCACCCCCCCTCTAGGTGTACTTTCAAAAATCACAAAAGTCAGTTCATTGAAATACTTTGAAATCCCAATAAGTGTGATCAAAAATCAACACATATTACAAAGAAGTTGAACTTTTTTGGTGATATAGAAATTCAGCTTTAAACAAAAACCGTTATTTTTCAAAAATCAATTTTAAAATGAAAAACTGATCTTTTCAAAAAAATTCAAATACAAAAACATGAGATTAAAACTCATTTGAAGAATAGTGTGTATGGATATGATTCAATACACATATAAGATGAAATATCTATGTTTTTGACAATACGCTCTAAACAAAGTTTTGATAAATACAAAACTTAAACACATCATATAGAAACATCAAATAAGTTTTTCTAAGTATTAGAACCAGCAATGTGTATGAATGAAATCCAAAGCACATATAAAATATGTAAACTTGTTTTGATGAACTCTATTCAAGAAACATAAAAATATCTTCTTTGAAGCTCAAAACCAAAATGGTATTTTTTAAATCAAAACTATTCTTAAAAAAACACATATAAATTTTTTTTGTGTGTGTATATGAGCTTGAACAATCAACGACTAACTATTCTTTACATTTTATCTAAAACACTAAATCTTAACACTTACAAACTCGATTCAAGTCTTGAAAATCTTCTCTTGAAAATCTTCTCCTTCTTGACTTGGTCCAAAACTTTGATCCATGAGATAGACTCCTCTTGAGTACTTGACGCGATCTTGATGCGCGAGCTCTTGAATCAACACGTACTAACTTCAAAACTTGACTTCGAGTCTTTTGTTGAAACTAAACACTGACTAAGGTCTTGAGCAAATATCTGAAACTTATTAATACAAGATCATTAGTATTGTAACTACATGAGTTAATCATCATTAAAAAGTTTTATGGCATCTCAACTTTTTCATTTAGCTCGGAATCAAAATTTACTTTAAGAGGGTCATCCCCTTAGACCATGTAGCACATGTTGGAAGTAGCACTTTCATTATCCAAGTCACTCTCTTTTTCATTTGGCGTTTGTTCTTCAAGAGAACAAAGAGTGTTTTATACTATAAAAGTCAACTCAATGTTAGAACCCAAGATAGATATTCATCATTAGGGTAGAATTGAGAGCATGGATGGCTTTTATATTAGCCTCAAGATGCTTGCCATTAACAATATGAATTTTTAATAGTAGCAAAATAAACATGAAAACTAAGGCTTTTAGGTACATGGACATCTTAACTTTTCAAGTTTGGATGTTAAGAATGTTAAACATGAGAGGTGTCATGAAATCTATGAGTGTGTATACAAATATTGTGATTAGCTAAAATGAGGATCTTTAACTCAAGGTTGTTAGACCCAAATCAAGATCACCAAGCTCTGATACCAATTGTAGGTCACCTAGAGGGGGGTGAATATGTGACAATCTAATCAAATACAAAACTAAAGCAGAATTAAAACTAACTATGCAAACTAAAACTATAATGCAAACACACAAAGAATAACCAAAACGTGTAGCCAAATTTTCAGTGAAAAGCTCTGGACTATCTCCTCAAAATTCCTCTAGAATAAGAGTTAAGGTGCCACTATGACTCTCTCAGTTGAATACAAATGTGAGCAAACAATCCCAAGCATATATCAATTAAGCATAAAAAAAAATATTAAGCATGTAAAAGATATGAAAATAAGAGCATACAAGATATAAAACACAAGTGAGAGAGAGAGAGAGAGAGAGATGAGTAATCACAAACACGGAAGAATTGCTTCGAGACTTGAGCACACTTACTTTACGTCCCCGCCTTCAACATTATGAAGGATTTCTACTATAATCGATCCTGCAAGATTACTCGGTGCCGCAACACCTACAAAGAGCTCCCTCAAGAACTTTTGGACTCTCACAAGTTCCTCACTTGTTCCCGCAAGAACAACACACGTGAGCAAACTAGCTTGCCGTGATCGCTCCTCTACACCGAGCTCCCATAAGAATTCGTCACAACGCGAACCCACAAGTTCGCCTTCTCAAATACAAATATGAAAGCTTGGTGATCTCTATACTTTGATCACCAAAAATACTCTCACAACAAATGATCCCAATAGGATAGATATAGCAACGAAAAGCTTAAGTTTGTGTGAGAAAAATAAGATAAAAGTGGTAGAAAACTCAAGAAAATCTCTTTGTAAAACACTCTTTAAATACTCTCCTTTTGATATGAAAGTTTTAGCTCAAAAATATGTGGAGAAAAAATCCTAAGAGAGATGGCAAAAAACTAGCTCAAAAACTTCTCCAAAATCTTGTCTAAAACAGGCCAAAAGATCCCTTATTTATAAGGGATCAAAAACTAGTCATTAAGGCTCAGAATCTGGCCAGATTGGCCTGTTGGTCGACCGATCGTTTAACCAGCGAACCGTCATATTATGACCATTGGGGTTGCTGGTCGACCGGACAGTCGACCGCACCCGGTCTTGACCTGTCGGTTGACCGGTCGATCGACCGAGGTAGAAACCAGAGAACAAAGCTCTCTGACAGTCGACCGGCTGGTCGACCGACCCTCTTAAGCCAAGGCTGTGCACACATTCTGTGCACATCGATCGACTGCTCAATCGACCGACTTCTGGCTCAGTCGACTGGTCAGCGGTCAGAAGGCCAGGTCTGGGATATTAAAAGGATAAAAAACTTGGTCTTATAAAATCCTATAAAATTTCATAAATCACATAAAATCCATAAAAATTAGTTCATTGAAATATTTTATGTGTGATAAAAAAAAAACACATATTACAAGCAAGTTGAACTATTTTTGTGATGTAAAAATTTAGCTTAAAAAAATCGGTATTTTTCAAAAATCAACTCTGAATGAAAAACTGATTTTTCTAAAACTTGTTCAAATACAAAAACATGATATTAAAACTCATTTGAAGCATAGTGTGTATGGATAATATCCAATATACATATAAGATGAAATATCTATATTTTTAACAATAAGCTCTAAACAAAGTTTTGATAAATATAAAACTTAAACACATGATATAAAAACATCAAATGAGTTTTTTCTAAGCATTAGAACTAACATGTGTATGAATGAAATCCAAAACACATATAAAATATGTAAACTTGTTTTAATGAACTCTATTCAAGAAACATAAAGAAATCTTCTTTTGAAGCTCAAAACTAAAACAGTATTTTCTAAAATTAAAACTATTTGTGTGTATGAGCTTGAGCAATTCACAACTAATTTATCATTTATATTTTTTCTAAAACATTAAATTTTAACGCTTAAAAACTCGACTCAAGTCTTGAAAATCTTCTCTTGAAAATCTTCTTCTCCTTCTTGACTTGGTCCAAAATTTTGATCCATGAGGATGACTCCTCTTGAGTATTTGATGCGATCTTGATGCATGAACTCTTTAATCAACATGCGCTAGCTTCAAAACTCGACTTCGAATCTTTTGTTTAAGCTAAAAACTGACTAAGATATTGATCAAATATCTGAAACTTATTAAATATAAGATCATTAGTACTGTAACTATATGAGTTAATCATCATCAAAACTAGAGTGATGGGCCTTTGGGCTAACATAGGTTTGCTGATTAAAGGTCTTTACTCTTGTCCTAAAAATAGGAGAGAATATGTTTACATTTTATATTAAGAATTTCAAGATAATTTTAAAAGAAAATCATTAAGTTTAAGTTTTCAAGTGTTCAATCTTATTCTTCTCTATTTCTTTTAATTTTTTTATTTTTTGAGCCATCAATTTTCCTACTCTGAGCTATAGGAAAAGTGTGAAAAGTTAGAGTACTTTGTTTGCAGTCAAGGAGTTGATCACCAAGTGTTTAATTTATAATAAGTATTTGACAGTTGCAGCTTCGATAGAACTTACAGGCCCATGTTTGAAAAACGGGTGAGGGACTTGCCGGTCCAAGAGTTCTTAAGGGAGCTTGTTCCGGAGATCTTGCAGGATCAGTTATAGTGAAAATCTTTTATTGCGGTGAAGGGGGGATGTAGTGCAAGTTATTCGAACTTCAAAACAAATCTTCCTTGTTTGCAACTAATCAGCTTTCTCTCTCACAATTCAAATCTCTATTTATATCTTACATACTTATTAATTGCACTCAATCTTATACACATGATATTATCTTACTCTTATGCTTGTGCTTAACTGTCATTCTTTTTTATATTGATATTATTTTATATGCTTGCACTCGTTTAAATCAAGAAAGCAATTGCGCACTTCAACTCTTATTTTAGGAGAAATTATGAGGAGAAGTTCAGAGTGCTTCACTGAGTATACGGCTTCATTTCTTGTTGTTGAGTTGAATTATTTATTGTGATGTTGTGTTGTTAATTAAATTTAATTTCGTGTTGACTAGTACGTCACCTATTCTCCTCCCTCTAGGTGATTTCAATCGGTATTAAAGTAGGCTCTCTTGTTTATCGGTTTATTACCATAGAGCAATTCTCATTTTTACTAATCATATTCTTGTTTACACACACTTATGGATTTTCTTATCTTCAATCCCTCAGAAGAGAAATTTATCTTGCCACTTTTAAAGAATTAAATGAATTGAATGACAAATATCTTGATGCAAATGTAAAAACTACTCATATTTTAAAGCTAGCCCTAAATTGATTATCTCTCTAGGTTACTAATTTTGAATCCAGTTTTGTAATTTGGAATATATTGATCTTTATGGCGAACAAATTTCAAATTACAAGGAGAGAGACTCGGGAGAAAAAAATGATATTTCCGATGTGTGTTTCATGTCCAAGGAGATGACCCCCTTGAGGTAAACTCGAAATATGATTTTGATGAGAGAGAAAATATATCATATGATGATTTTTCCATTTTTTGTCATGAACTATTTGAAATATAATTTGTTGAAAATTGAAAACAAGAAGTTAAAGAAAAAATAAGTTTTTGTTAAATGAAATTGATTCTTCAAAATTAAGTATTATTTTGAAGAAATGAATTTTTGAAAAAGGAGAATGTTTTTCTTATCTTCTAAATTGAATGTTATTTTTGAAGAAAATGAATATCTGAAAAATGAAAATAATTTTTTGAAAATCTTTAAATTTTTGATTTGGTTTTTAAAGAAAGAGATTTTGTTATAAAAGAAAAGGATGCTTTGAAAACTCAATTTGATATTATTTTTAAGAAAATAAAAAGTTGCATATTTCTTTGAATAAATGCAAAAAGAATTTTATTTCTCACACTTCTCATGTTAATATTGCTTCTTCTTCTTCTTCTATTGATATAAAATAGATTTGTGTTTTGAAAATTATAATAGATTGTTAAAGTTCTATTTGAGCCAATGTGCTTTTGATCTTAATAAATTAGAATTCATGTTTAACAAGAAACAAGTTTCACACCATCATGCACATACTTCATGATATACATCACATGCACATTATGCTCATACTCATGCTAGAATGTATACATGTGCACACTGTGATCGCAAAAGCCTTTAACTAATTTTTGTAATGATAAATTATAGTGATTAAGAACAATGTTTGGTTTCATAATGCTAACATTCAAAGATTCGAGAAATTATGGGTACCAAAAGGCACACCAATTCATTTAATGTAAGTGTGTCCTTTCTCAAGACGTAAGAGTGTTGGTGCATTGATAGTGGATGCAATCAGAGCTTGATGGACTAATCAATGGATGCAGCACTATAAAAAATTAAGGTGGGATGACCACTTTTGGTTTGAAAAAATGAAGTTGGCTACATCGATATTGTTAACCATCTCATCCTCCATTTTAAGAATATTATATTTGCTTAAATGCTTATATCCTAGCTTACTAACCCAGACTATGTTGTTTTGTACATAAAAGTTGAGTTGATTAGTTGTTGGCTAAGCATGTGCTTTGTAATCTTGATCATGATCGTGAAAATTATTTTCATGTTTTCAATCGGATTTACATGCTTATCATATTAGTGGATATATGTTTATTATTGAAACGTATATTCTCACTAATTAAGATGATTACATATCTAAGTATTTATTCAAGTAAATTATAGTAGTTTATCTTAATTTGCTTGAATCTTATTTTGATAACACATAAGTGATGTGTTTGAGCTCTCAAGTTTTCAAAATCTTATTTTATTGTAGGTGTAAATTTTTGTGAGAATTTGCGATATACTTGTATAGATTTTGAGATCAATCTTATGTTTGCACTCTAGTACCTGTAATCTTATTTTGATAACACTCTAGTACTTGTGCTCAATTTTATGTTTGCACTCGTTTAAATTAAGAAAGCAATTGTGCACCTCAACTCTTATTTTAAGAGGAATCACGAGCAAAAGTTCTGAGCCTTTCACGGGTATACGACTTTATTTCTTGGTTGTTGAGTTGCATTTGTTTATTGTGTTGTTGTGTTTATAATTAAATTTTTAATTTTCATATTAATTCACAACATATTCACCTCTTCTAGATGATTTCAATACTTCGCTTAGTATTACTGTTGGATTTAATTAATCTTATTTGAATGCTTAGGATGCATGGATTAAGGGTGAAAAAAATCTTATATAACAAGTCGTGCTCCCTTTTGTGCAAAAAAAATATTGTAGAGACTACTCTATATCAGATCATTAGGAGATTAAGCCAGGAATCATGAAAAGCATGGGTATTGATTGCATAAAGATTCGTAGGGCTTTCTCCTAAGAAGATAGGTAGAGACCTCAACTTTCTATTTAAGTTCATTACTTTTCAATTCAAGATTATATTCGCATATGAAGACTCAACAATCTCCTTTTATGATAGGATTTAAATAGAAGCTGAGAACCAGTCTGACTCAAAAGTTATAAACTGATAGGTGATGCCTCAACTTTTTACTTAAGTTCATCAATTTTCTATTCACTTTCCAATATGGGACTATAATCGCACATGAATACTGAACGCTTCAAGATCCATAAGGAAGAACGATAATGTCTAATCGAAAGTTATCTTGCAAATGAATCCTATGAGATTAGAAATGTAAGACCCTAGTTTAAGTATTATTTTATGATATTTAAAGCAATCTATTACATAAACAATAATATGGTATTAGAGTTTTGTTAGGATGACTATATATGATTGAATTATAAGCTCTGTAACACCTTGTTCCTAGAATATGTACTTAGATACGTGTTCTGATTTTTTTATCATATTTTTGATTTATTTTTTACATTTATTTTTGTTTTATGATTATAGAATTAGTAAGGCATGAAGCAATCCAAAGAAAGTACTTGCCTAATTCATCAGAAAATGCCTTAAAATTTCGGAACACCATAAACACGTACACGCTACTAATCCATATTATATATATAATATAAATATATATATATATATATATAAAATATATATATATATATATATATATATATATATATATATATATATATATATATATATATATATATATTAAAGAGAATAAGAGAGGAGAGAGAGTTGTAGGAGAGAGAGAGGAAGTGTGTGCTGGATAACGTGGGGGAAATTAGGGAATAAAGGGGAGAGTAAAAGTGGAAAGAAGGGGAAAAGGAAAAGAAGAAAAGAAAGAAAGAAGGAAAGAAGAAAGGAGAGGGGAGTGGGGTGGCTGGCTGCCGAATCTGGGCGCCGGCGCCGGCCTGGGCGGCGGCGCTGCCGGAGGGGGGTTGGTGCGACCTGGGCCCGGGGGAGGAAGGGGGTTTGGGTAGTTGTTGATGTTATTGTTGTGGTTGTTGGTGGTGTTGGAGATGGTGGTTGTTTTGGTGGTGGTGTTGGTTGAAGATGGTAGTGTTAGGGAGTTGGAGGAGGAGGAGATGATAATGGGGTGGTGGGAGTGGAGGAGGAGGTGGATTGATGGTGAATTTTGAAGTAAAAGGAGATTAATGGTGATGGGTTTTTAGAGAAATTAGAGAAGAAGTGGTATTTGAAGAGGAGGAAAGTGGGGAAGAGAAAGGGGGAGTTTGGGGGAGGGGCGGCGCCGGCCCGGGGGGGGGGCGGCGGTGCTGGCGGCGCTGGTGGGGGCAGCGGTCTGCCAAGGAGGGGAGAGAGAGAGGGTGTATTGGTGAGAGAGATGAAGAAGGAGATTGAGAATAATGGGAAGAAAAGAAGAAAGAAAGGAAAAATAAAGAGAAGAAGAGGGAGAGGAGAGTATAGGAGGAAGAGTGGGGAGGATGGTGCTGGTGCTGCTGTTGTTGCCATCCATTGGCAGGGAATCGGGGCATGGGGAGCAGGTGGAGGAAAAGAAAGGAAGAAAGAGAAGGAAAAAGAAAAGAAAGGAAAGAAAAGAAGAAAAAGGAAAAGGAAAAGAAAATTATTAAATAATAAATAAGTAGGATAAAATAGAAGAATTGAGTAAAGGAGAAGAGGAAGAAAAAGTAAGAAAAGAAAATAATTGGGGAAATAATATTATTATTTAAATAAGGTAAAATTTAACTGTTTCAGAAACATTCCCAAAAATTCTCAAAAATAAAAAATATTATTCTAATATACTTGGTGAAATTACATTCGACTTCAATCAGGTTTTTAAATAAAAATCTTGCAATCTTTCGGAAATACTAGTCGACACCAAAACAAGTCGAAATTCGATAATTCAGAAAAATCTCAAAAAATGAATTTAGTTAGAAAATAAGATTTTAAGAAGTAATGTGAAAGCAATTTATAAAAATTCAAATCTATTTGAAAACTAAAAATTCCGCGAATCAATCAACGACACCGATCGATACCGATTTTGAAGATTTTGCAAATTAATTCTGAAAAATCTAGAAAATCATGAAAAATCAAAAATATTGGAAAATAATGTTTGAAACTAAAATCAGTCAAATTTGACTATCGAAAAGACCAAATCGAGCGATACATTAGGTTCGGGTCCCCGGTTATGACTTGGGCTGACTCCGAGTCCACAAATCCGGATCCAATACAAAATAATCACACAAATAATCATAAAACAAAAATAAATATAAAAGTTAAATCAAAAAATATGATTAAAAAATCAGAATACGTATCAAAGTACGTATTCCAAGAACGGGGTATTACAAATTCTCTATCTCTCCCCCTTAAATTCTCTCACCTCTCCTCTCAATCTCTCTCTACTCTCAAATTCACACACTCCTCTCTTCAATTTCATCTCTCCCTCCCCCTAAACTTCAAATCTATTCCTCTCTCCATGGTGGCAGCCACCTCCACCCCTGCCCGGCAACCCCCCTGGATGATGGCGAGCCAACTTTGGCCACTCAACCATCCTCCATCTCTTCCTCCAAAATCATCTCAAGCACCACCATCATTATCTTCTTCCTCCACCAACTTCACCCACCATCAATCCCCACCTAATCCACCACCACAACCACCATTCATCCACTCCACCAAGCACCACCACCATCTCCTCCACCAACTCAACCCAATCTACCACCACCATCATCACCACCAAGAGCTCCACCATCCACCATCCTCATCGCAACCATCTCCACCATCAAAACCCACATCAACACCATCTCTCCCCTCCTTGAGGTAGCTGGTTGCCACCCCTGGTCGACAGCAGCTGGCGCTGCGCTGGGCGTTGGCTAGCCCACGGCCAGCCGTGGTTGGCCTATCGTGAACAGGGCCCCATTCTCCTGCCGCCTCCCTCTCATCTCTCTCTCACACACACACACATGATTCTCTTTCTTATCCCTCTCTCCCCCTAGTTCCCTCTTTCCCTCCCCTAGCCGTGAGCCATGGCCAGTCATGGTCGTAAGCTGCTGCTTTCTCTTCTCTCTCCCCCTCTAATTTCTCTCTCCTCTCTCTATCTCTCTCTATATATTAATATAAATATTAGTGGTGTGCACGTATTTTGAGACGTTGGGATTTCATGACTTTTTCAAAGATTATAGGCGAGTGTTCTCATTTTTCAGGGTTTCTCCTCTTCGACGGGTGATTGTGTTTATATTATATTCTAGGCTATGTGTTGCATCGATGTTATGTATTGTATCGGTGTGGGTGTGTTCTTGTATTTTTTGGACATGTATGTTGTACCGTGTGATGTATCTGTATCAACGCCGTGGGCATGTATATTGTATCGTGTGATATATCTGTATCGGTATAACAAATGCTTGTAGTAGTGGAAATGATATTATATTGTGCATGTGCTAGTACTAACCGTGTAGGTACCCTTATACAGTCTCTGGGATTCTGCCAACTCCCAAGATGGCTACCCAATAGGTTTTAGACCTTGTACCCTTATGGGTTTCGTGGTACGTACCGGGAGTGCGCTTAGACCCCAGGCTTACTCTAACCTTCGGACTTCCATTTAGCCCATTTCGAGATGGCTACCAATAGGTTTTAGGCCTTGTACTCTTATGAATTTCGTGGTAGCTACCGGGAATGTATTTAGACCTTCTGGGTTTACTAGCTCCGCCTAATAGGCGTGCTTAGCGCTTAATACTTTATCACTAGATTCGCCTAAGTGAAACTCTATCGGATTTTAGACTCGTATTTTAAGCCGAGTCATTTCAGTAGCTCCATCAAGTGCTTTAATGATTAAACATTGTTTGTTGTCCACGCCTCCAGCTTTCTTAGCTCCGCTTAAATATTCGCTTACTTGCTAATTGACTGCTTAACAGTTTATCTATTCTTCTATTAATGGTTGTGAAGAGCTTGAAATCTTACTTATATTGTTATTCAAAGACTATAATGCTTTTCATTATTTGTACCGGTATCTTATATCGGTACTGCTTTCCTGTCTCGCGTTTTCTGTATCGCCTTCACTTGATGTGCTAACATTCACCGTGCTGTCACCTGACCTCGTCATGCTATCACCTGACCACCGTCAGCTATCACCTGACATCTGACATAGCAACTTGACTCTTATAATTATCACTATACAGGAATGATGACATGACATCTTGATATATACTGATATATTCCAGAACAAACCGTACTCCTGGCACACCTGTTCTCCTGATACTCGTGACTCTTTCCTACTCATTCCTGTAATCTGATAATAATCTAATGAATTATAAAAAAAGGACAACTTATATTGGGTCAGGAAAAACTGACGGATATCAATATATGTTTGTGTTTACAGTTGTAATATCCCTATTTTTTAGGTACTGTATTTAAATAAAATATACTGGTATTTTAATATGTACATGTATTTATTAATCATTAATTATCATGTGACTTATTATACTCGTTGTTATTAATATCTATATTATTATTAATTAATTACTTGATATTGTATTGAGGTGTCGTCATTATTATTACTATTGATATCATTATTTATATTTTTCATGTGTGTTATTTCAAGCAATTTTCCTCCTCCTTTCATTTCTTTCCCTTGTATTTTTCTCTACTTCTAATCCTATACCGGACCCATTACCCATTAGCATTCATAACCCAATCCCCATGATCCGAAACTCGTTAACCCATAATCCCAAATCCTAACCACAAGATCAAATCCTAACTAACCTATCTATATACTAATCCTAACTGATTTAGATTCTCAAATCCCACCAACACCCGCATCCAACTCCTCCACCCATGCAACACCCCCATCCGGTCTCTCCCCTTGGCCGGCAGCCCAGGCCGCCCCACCACCACAGCAGCAAGAGTAGGTCACGCAGCAGCGAACCAGCAGCCCGACGCAGCAGCAACATGGCTGCCTTTTCCCCTTGCCCAAGCCCCGGCAGCTCAGGCCATATCCCCCAGCTGCCCTTTGATCCATCCAGCGGCAGCACAGCAGGCCGTGAGCACCAGGCCGAGCCGAAGCACACCAGCAGCCCAGGCCGTGACCTTCTTCACCCGCATACCCCTTCAACCGCGGCAGCAGCTGGATCTCCTCCCCGGCGCGCCCCGGCAGCCCCGTGCCCTTTTTCCCTGCCGTCTACAACAGACCAGCCACCCAGATCTCCCCTTGGCTGCTCCTCCTCTCCACTTGTTGCACACCTGTCCACCCAACAGCCACAATAGCAGCAGCAGCAGCCGGCTTTGGCTGTTCCTCCACCGCAGCAACAACTCCAGCCCTTGTTGCCGTGCATGATTGTTGTGTGTGCGCTATTTTTCTTCCCCATGGTAACGTGCTCCCTCTCTGGATATTTGTTGGTGATTGGGGGATTTATGTGGGTGTAACTAGTATGTTTAATTATAGTTTATAATATGTATGCATTAATTCAAGTGAATTATTTTCATGTGGGGGAGATATTTTACTTCGAGCCATTTTTCGGCTCTCCGTGGACCGCCGTGGATCACTGTAGGCGAGAGCGAACGCGCCCGTGCCCCCATGATGTGAGTGTACTCTCCTTCCTCTTTCTATTCCTCTCATTTTATATACATTTGATTAAGTTGTAATTTAATGTGTATAGAGGTAGTGTAGAACCTGTATACTTTGATGTGTGCATGAGTGAAGCATGAGTGCATTTGATAGATTGTGGGAATAAGTGTCAGTGTATTTCAATCGCAGGTGCAAGTTTATTAGTCGACTTGCCCACTTGTTTAGTCGACTAATACCCCTGTTGGTCGACTTACCATAGCCTTATAGTCGACTAGGTCTCTATTTAGAATAGTTATTGATTCTCTGTTTGTCGACTGTAACCAACCCTAGTCGACTACCCCATTCCCTATAGTCGACTAATAACTTACCATAGTCGACTTGCCATTCTTGTAGTCGACTAATATCTTATATTAGTCGACTTATCCTAATTGTAGTCGACTATATGTTTGTCCTGTAAGTCATGTACTCTCTATTTTCTGGCTATTACTCCTGTTAGTCGACTTACATTTCCTATAGTCGACTAGTACTCCTATACTAGTCGACTTATCATAGCCTTAGTCGACTAGTTTCTGTTCTGTAGGTTGTGTAGCCTCTGTGTTGATCAATACTTATATATGTTAGTCGACTTGCCTTCCCTGTTAGTCGACTAGTACCCTTTATAGTCGACTTATTATATTTGTTAGTCGACTAACCCTTATCCTAGTCGACTTGCTCCTTCCCCCTAGTCGACTAACTTTGGTATGACTGCTATTCTTAGATCTTTTATGGATTGAGGACCTTACCCCTGGGGCTATGATATTGGATATAGATGGATGAATATGATTTTGAGGAATAGATATTGGTTAGAATTGACCTGACCTGATAGATCTTAGATATACATATCTGATATGTTACTTGACTTTGGGATCCTGTGATTGACCTTGATAGAGTGAGAGTGTGTGATAATCTTGATCGGATTGAAATATAAGGATTTGATTATATGTATCAGGACATGTAGTATATCAGTTATTGAGATTCAAATATATCGATGACTTGAGGATCAAAGTTGATTGTTAGGATGAGAGAATTGATTATTGATTTATGGGACTTGTGATTTCTGTACCAGATTACCTTAATAAGGTTGATGTTTGAGGTTCATGAGGATAGCTATTGAGATTATGAGTCGACAGATTAGTTATAGACATTATATCAGTGGATGTGATCTTGATCAGTTTAATATAAGATTGTATAATGACTAGAGGTGTTTAGACTGTTATTGTATGGATTCATGTTATTGAAAGTTACTGGGAAAATATTGTTAGACAGTAACACTTTCATTGTTCTATTGTTCTACCGTTTACACGGTAATATTGTTCACATTGTTATTGTTACATTGATATTGTTACTATCACCGTATCGTCCCAGAAATCGAAATAACATGTATATTGATTGTTATAAATAATAATGTTAATTGACAAATTATACTGGGATTAGGGAAATTAATGGAGGAGACATCGTCTGTATTTTAGGTGGACCTAGGATATAGGTTGCGCAGCCGAGATACGATTCCACTGCAGGGTTCCGGGGTATGACTGACATCCCGTATTATCCATATTGTCATTGTTATTGACACATTGTTATTGTTATTGATATTGACTACCTAGCGGTAGGACCAGTTCAGCGCCAGGTGATTGGGCCGTGGTTCCGGGTATGTACGGAACCCACCTAAAGCATGGACAATGTCTCTTCCACTAATTTCAATAACTTAGGACCCTAATTGATACATGTAGTAGGCGTAGTATGAGATACGTCTATTACAGGTGACAATTAGTGTTCACTGACATAATAAATGTTAACAAAGTGTTTATAGCATATTGTGACTGACCGTGATTACTAGATTGTACATATATATCACTATGATAGACATATGACTATAACCATGACCAAATTTATATACCAGATTAGTGACATTGTTAGGATTCACATATAGACATCAGTTGTTTATTTACAGTTGTGACAGTTGTCTTATATCTTTATTCATGTTGTTATCAGATATACTACAGTTCAGTTATTTATCATGTTATTTAGTTTCTTATATCTGCAGTTATTCTTGTTATTACTTTATGCACATTGTTTATATGCACGAGCTTTCCCTTTACACACACAGTCACCAGGTCGCTTTCTGACGACCCTAGATTTCTATTGTGCAGGTGTTCGATGAGACTGTACGCTTTGCGAGCAGCTGGACTCTCTCCCTTTTGATTCTGGTATTCTTGCATTTCTTTATTCTTACTATTATTCTTTGATTCATGTACATCACACTTGGCTTCTATTCTATTCCTTATTTCATTTCAGATCATTTGTAGCCTTTATATGTATTATTGCAGTGATCGTTGATTATTATGGTTCAGATTTATACCTTATTCAGGTTAATTTATGCTTAGCGTGTATACGTGGGGTATTTTCCTCGCGTATATACGTCGCCGACTCTCGTCGCGACTCCGCTTCAGCGTATTCTGGGAAGCGGGCTGTGACAACAGTGGTATTAGGTATGTTGTGTAACTAAATCTTTCAGTTTTACATTAGGGCCTTCAGGTGACCGAGGGGAGCGCTGGCTCTCTACCTTCCTGGTACAATCTTGAAAGGGTATCTTATAAGACCCTCATATGCGTCTTGTGGCCGGTGTCGTACACCAGCAATGGAACACCCTAGACTGTGGTTTCGGATATGCACGGGACCTACTATAAATATTGTTCATTGATACCCCTTTGATTTCCAATAACAACCTTACTTTACTCAGATGTGAATATTTATCTGCTGGGACGCTAGTTCACATGCGTAGACATCTGAGTAGGACAAGTAATAATAATAAAATATGCCAATTAATAACTCATTGTGTGTTTTGTAACTTGGGTCGTATGGACTTAGATTACGATGACGTGAGATATATGGTATATAGATGAGGGTTTCCTTATTTGAATTATTCTTTTACGCACTTGTCTCATGAAGCCGTAAACTGGGTTTACCGTTAGTTCTATCGTAATTACTTTCATCAGGTTTTACTTCAGATTTCTGATTTTATTATTATTATTATTATTATTATTATTATTATTATTATATATGTATACATCCTGACTTACCACTTGTTTACTATCTCATTGGTCTCCTGCTCTTATTATATTATATCATGCATGTTCCTTACTTGATATTACTTACTATCTATTTGCCTACTCCTATGTGTCTGTGTTCACGACATGATTGTTTCTACATGCATTTCGATTTGGATTTATCAATTCACGTGTGCTTGACTATGCATGCCACTTGGCATTCATCACATCACTCGTTGGGGAGTTCTGACTCCCCTAGACCTGCATGTTCAGATCTTGGAGCTTGAACCATAATGGACTCCCTGTTGATTAGAGTAGCGCAGCGATAGCGTTATGGATCAGCGGTTGCTAGTCCGAGGTCCTATCCTTCCAGCCACCTACTCGTCTCTCGAGTTTTCTTTTTGTAACTCGTGAGCGCCTTTTGTACTGTTCATATTTGTATATATCTTTGTATTCCCGCATTTGTGTCTATCAGTAATGTAATATTCTTGTAATATTTATCACATCCTGTGATAACTTTGTAATTGTACTCAGATGTTGGAATGTATAATGCATCACGTACTTTTATACTCTGATTCTTATCTATATTGATGCTTAGCGTATATATGAGAGGATACTTTCGACTTACGTATATACGTCACAGTAATGTCTCCGTGCACACAGGATTGAGGCGTTACAATTTCTGAGCCTCTACAATTAAAATTTTGACTGTGATGAGAGCCCCACAATGACTGAGTTAGCAACCAGCATAGATTTAGTACTTTAGATGGCTGATAATAATAGTTGAAGACAATTCTTAGTCTAAGATCCAAAGTTTTTTCATTTCAAGCATTTATGCATTCATAATATACTTGATGAGAATAGTGAGAGGCAAGTAAGAGAAATTGATGAAAAAAGGAGAATCATAACTATAATCTGTTTTCTCACTCTATCTAAATTTTTTGAAATTTCTATTTACTTTATACACAAATATTCAATCAATTTCTTCATTTCATCAAATTGTTGGATGTTTTGCTCATTATATGTAACTTCGCTCTATTGGTTTTCTTCACTGGACTATAAAAAATAATTGTACTCTCTATTAAAATATTTTGCACATTCTCAAAATATTTTAGCTTTATTTTCTCAAACCTGTAACATTTCAGTGGTGTTGTAAGCCCGCAATTGCATGTTTTTGTGGTTATTGTGATGCCCATACTTGAGTCGTTGCTCATAGCTGTTATTGACACCAATTTGATCGAATTTGCTAGTGAAATTGGATGAAATTTTCTCTCTCTACTGGAATTGTATGAAATTTACTATTTTTCTCTTAGCAAGAGAGAGAAACTGCTTTTCTGGCCTGAATTTTGACAACACCATTTTATTTCTTTTGTTTTACAGCAGACCACAGACCTTATAAGGGTTTGATTTGGTGCCGTTGGGGGATTTTGACGGTCAGGCTCTCTTTTGATTGGGTTTGAAATGGAGTTTATTTGCTTGGTTTTCAAATTTTATCCTATTAGAGGTAGGGTCACCATTCTCTCTTTTCTGTGATCATATCTTGCAATTGCGAGTAGGACGTTTTTGTTAGTGTGAATATATTTGCGGCATTCACACCCCGCCCTTTGCGGTAGACTTTCCTACTTTTTTTTCCAAATATATTTTCCAAGTAAATTCTGTTGGGATAAATTTAAGATAGTTTGATAGAATCTTCTTCTTTCTTTTCCACTTGAGCTATTTACGTGGTGCCACGAGACAAACGACTTCGAATTGCGGTCCTCGCGCCGCCACGGTTCTTCTCTCCTCACGCTTGAGAAAGTTCACGTTCTTCGGTCCTCAACGATACATATCACACAAAACCTTCACCTGTCCCCTCAAAATGATAACAATAATTAAATCTGTGGCCATCATGTAAATTCTTGGCGTAATACACCCTCCAGGGTACCCAGCTGACCTAAACCTCTGCAGCTTCTCGAACATGAAGTCATGCATGCTTTTATATATGAAGCTGAGAGCTGTAGTTTTGCCGACATGCTCAATGTTTCTTTCACTATCCTGGTTAAATTGACCGGCGCCCCTACGTTCATCCAGCCTCTGATCGAGTCAGTAATGAATGGCAAAATTTCTGCTCGGTGGAAAGAGACGTGACTGAATTCTAGCCATTGAGCCTGACAGTCATAATGCGAGAGAAGAACTGCAACAAGATTTTTTTTTTTTTTTCTTTTTTTTTGTTTCTGATAAAAAGAGAAAGAAAACACAAAACAACAACAACGACCACAATAATGAATTCAACATTTTTAACTGAAGATATCTTTATTGGACCAGATCTCGGCGGGTTTGATTTTTTTTTTTTCTTGGGTCAAGATAACGAAGAGTGAAAATTGAAATGAAGTTATATCCCTGGTATTTTCACGACCTGGAAGTGCTCATTACCGACATGGGATTGGGATTGAAAGAGAAAGAAAGAAATGGAAACAAGGAGGTATTGTGATTCTGGAATCCATCCAAGTTTCTTGTGTTCCCACATCTTTGCTATTAATTAGGATTAATTATGATTCGGTTAATTTCAAGGATCAACATTCTAGAAAGACATTAAGGTTGAATCATCGTCACCACACCAGACACTCTATACATAAGTGGGACATTCGTGACCTGGGAAACTAGTTTCTGAGACCGACACTATACCATGTTGAAAGAAATAGGGGTACGTTTTCAATACTCATAAGATACCATATTTATATCATTGAGACATTTCTCCCACACTTTTCTCATACTACTGAAGTGCACCTAAAGATCTTGTGATATATATTAGATTTGGTTGTTTTGATAAAAAAACAAAAAGATGTTAGTTGGAGAAAAAATATTAAGAACTCCTTAATATTTAAAAAAAAGCCGCGAAAAAGTTATTGCATCGATTTGAAATGTGGAGATTTTACAAAGAAATTATTGAATAAAGAGCATGTATTAGAAAAATATATGTTAAAATTATATTTCATAAGAAATTACATTCTACATATTTTCTATCCGACTTTTTTTTTTGTACATGTTTCCTGTTTTTTTATGGTTGTGTGTCCCATTCTCGCACGCATCATTTCTCACTCTGGTATCCTTTCTCTAACTATAAATATGGGATCCTTTGAGATCAAATGTACCGGGAAATTTTGACATATTGAATAAAATCTTCTCCCTCCTGACTCAAGGACATGAGTAGACTGCCGAACCTCGTTAAATCTCAGGTTCTTCTCTTGTTTATTATTTGTGCTATATTTGTGATTAATCATTCGATGTGTCCTCATGTTGATCTCAGCAAGTATTGTTCCACTTCTGCATAGGTGCAACAAGTGGTCTCAGAGCTTCAGGTGCGATCTCGGAGGTGGTGGAATTAAATATTTGGGGAAGATCTGACCTAAGGTTTCCCAATGGGAGGTAAAAGTCACATCTGTATCTCAGTTGAAGTAAAATTGTTTGGTGAAGATGGCCAAAGTTAATCGCGTGAACGTCCACAATCGAAAATCGATGTAGTGAAGTTTGAGGGCACAAATAATTTTTCCATGAAGATACGAGGTGATGGATGTGTTAAACACATAGAATCTTGAAGATACTCTAAAATTACAGGAGAAGCCAAAGGATGTTTAAGGAAAAGATTGAAAGAAGATGAATCGGATGTCGTGTGACATTATCAGATCTTATCTGATACAAGATTTAAATATCATGTGATGAATGAGACGTCTGCAAAGAGAATATGGGAGATTTTAGAAAGCACATACTTGACGAAGAGCGTTGAGAATCACTTGCATCTAAAGAAAAGACTTTATCGCTTTCAGTTGAAGAAGAGAATTCATATTGTTGTGCACATGAACAGCTACACAAAGCTTATTGGAGATTTGGCTAATATAGATGAGATGATTAAAGATGAAAACAAGGTATTAATCTTGTTGAGTTCTCTTCCGGATGATGAGTATGAGACCTTTGTTTTGACTTTGATCAATGATAAGTCATCACTTAGCTATGATGAGGAATCGGCTTCTATTGTAAATCATGCGTTCAGAAGGAAGAACAAAGAGTCGTCCAATAATACGTCAGCAGAGGTATTGACTGTAAGAGGACGGAGTTCCAATCGAGAGGGTAAAGGAGATCGAGGAAGATCGAAGTCCAAGACTGGAAGAAAGATTGTCCAAAGTTGAAGAATAAAAAGAAACCAGAATCAGCGGCAAATGTCGCACAGGAAAATAGTACTGATTCTGACTCTTCTATTTTTCACTCTCTATTACTACTACTGTTTGTTATTCAGATGTTTCTGAGTGAATTTTAGATATGAGTGCTACCTATCATGTTTATCCCAAGAGAGAGTGATTTTTTACTTTTGAGAAGCTAGATGGCGACTTGGTGTTGATGGGTGATGATCACATATGCCGTCTGGAAGGGATAGGTACTATTCTTATAAGGATGTTTGATGAAATGGTAAGAGAGTTGAAACACGTTAGATACATTCCTCAGTTAAAGAAAAACTTGATCTCTATTGAAGTTTTGGAGGCACGTAGCCTTAAATGAACTCTTGGAGATGACATTCTCAAGATGCTTAAGGATCGATAGTTGTTCTGAAGGGCGTTAGACAGAATAATTTGTATTACTTGAATGGTAGTACAGTGACAGAGAAAGTAGTGACTTCAGAAGGTGCAGAAAATGATTCCATCAAACTATGGCATATGAGGTCGGACACATAGGTGAGAAATCCTTGCAAGTATTGACAAAATAAGGATTGTTGAAAGGTCCGAAGACATGCAAGTTGGAGTTCTATGAACACTGTGTTATTGGCAAGAAGACAAAGGTGAAATTTAGCACCTCGATTCACCGCACCGAAGGGATTCTTGATTAGTTCACATGAACATTTAGGGACCTACCAAGACTGCATCACTTGGAGGTAATCACTATTTTGTGTCATTTATTGATCATTATTTTAGGCACATTTGGGTGTACAATGCGACTCACGAACAAAGTCCTAAATTTTTTTTGAAGTGGAAGACGCTTATGAAGAAGCACACTGGTAGAAAGATCAGTATACTCTGACCTGATAATGGCAGGGAGTACAAGAATGATCTGTTTCTACAATTATGTCAGAATGAAGGCATAGAGAGGCATTTCACAGTTCGAGAAACACCAAAATAAATGGGGTGGCTGAGAGGATGAACCATACCTTGCTAGAGAAAGTTTAGTATTTGTTGTCTAATGCAGGATTAGCGAAATTCTTTTGGTTTGAGGTTTTGACTTATACAAGCCATCTTATTAACAGGTTGTCATTATCTGCGATTTGGAGGTTTGATCTGGGAAAGATGCTTAAGATTATGGTATACTCAGAATATTTAGATGTCCAGCCTATTATCATCTTAAAGAAGATAAATTGGATCCTCGAGCAAAAAGGACTGTGCTTTTGGGTTTCAAGAGAGGTGTGAAAGACTACAAGATATGGGATCCCAAAGACAAGAAGATTGTGGTGAGTAGAGATGTCACATTCAATGAGACTTTTATGATGAAACCTACAAGCTCTCAGTAGGTGGAGAGTGGAAAGCAAAGGAGGTATCACAGCGGGTAGAAAATGGCGCTACTCCACGTACTCTAGATAGTTCAGTATTATTTGAGTTCTCACCTGAGGTGATACAGGACGAAGATCATGTAGCTAATAAGGATACTAAAGATGCTAAGAATCAAAGACCGCAAATGGGTCAGGTCCAAGATTCTATTGCAGTTAGGAGAACCAGAAGAAGTCCACGTAAGCCCGCATTGCTCACTTCAAATATGATCGTGACCTATGATCTTCCAATCATTGAGAAAAGTATTATGTCCACATATAGAGAGTCAGAGATTAGCTCAGAGTTAGAGATGTGAAATAATGCCATGTTGGAAAATACGAAGTCCCTTCATAAGAAAGACACTTGGGAATAGGGGTGCCATCGGATCGGATACAGATCGGATATTACCTCTACCATATCCATATCCGCACCCAACCTTCGGATACGGATACGGATACGGATATTGGCGGATGTGGAAAAATGATATCCGTATCCGCCAAAATCGGATATCAGATATAAATCGGATATTAGCGGATCAGATGCGGATACCAATCGGATATGTTAAAAATGGATATGGTTAAAGATAAATTAAACAGAAATACTTATATTACTTTTTATCTCATCTACTACAATATTAAATGTGATACATACTATGATAATATTGTGTACATATCAATACATTCATCGTATTCATTGTCATTTGACTTCTATAACAATAGATTGCACGTCCTCCAGTGCTAAATGCCGATTCGAATGCCATGATTGATGTCGAAATACTCAAAATATGTGCTCTTGTAAGAATCGAATACTTTTCACTATTACTTTTTCACCAACTCAAAATATCAAAATTTAGTACCTTATTCCATTGAAGAATAGTGTTCTCCATACCGATATCATTATGAAACACGCAACATTCGGATATCGGATCGGATACGAATAAGATATTACTTTTACCATATCCGTATCCGCATCTATCTTTCGGATAGAGATACAGATACGAATATTGACGGATGTGAAAAAATGATATCCGTATTCGGATTGGAGGCGGATTCGGATGCGGATATCCGCGGATAATCCGTATCCGCTGGCACCCCTACTTAGGAACCGTCAGAGTTGCCCAAAGGGAAGAAGGTCATTGGTTGTAAGTGAGGTATTACATAGAAATAAAGATCTCAAGATGATTAATATGTTTGCTACAATGTCAGATTGGTAACTATGGGCTATGCTTAGAAGGAGGGCATCGAGTACAATGAGGTATTCTCACATGTTATTAAGCATTCTTCAATTCGAATTTTGTTGTCATTGAAAGCACAATATGATTTGTAAATCAGCTTAATGTAAAGATCGCTTTTGTTCATGGCATTCTTGATGAGGAGATCTATATAACTCAGCCAGTAGGGTTCAAATATGCAATAAAGGAAAATTTAATTTGCAAACTTAAAAAATCGCTATATGAATTGAAACAATCACTAAGATAGTAGTACAAACGATTTGATAAGTTTATGCATGATAAAAGATACACACGAAGTCTGTATGACCCATGTGTTTTTTTCGCAGGCTACCAAATAGAGAATATATCTACTTATTGTTATATGTAGGTGGTATGCTCATAGCTTCGAAGAGCAGACTGGCGATCAACAAGTTGAAGAGCTAGTTGTCATCCGAATTCGAGATGAAGAACTGAGAAAAACTAAGATGGTTCTTAGCGTGGAGATTGATGAATATAGGAAGAGCGACAAGGTTTGTTTGACGCAGAAGGGGCATTTGCAAAAGGTATTATAGAAGTTCAATACAAAAAGTGATAAAAAGTCTATAATAAAATATTGGTTCCTCACTTCAAGCTTGCAGTAACATTGTCTTTGAAGTCAGTAGAAGAGCGCATATATATGTCTCACGTGTCGTACGTCTGTGAAGTCGGTAGTTTGACATATGCAATGGTATGTATAAGGCCAGATTTGTCCGAGCCATAAGCATGATGAGTAGTTACATGCATGATCCTGTAAAAGGACATTGGGAGGCCGTGAAGTGGATACTACAGTACATAAAGGGTTCATAGATGTCGGATTAATGTTTGAAAGGGATACAAGAGGCAACCAATTGTGAACGGGGTACGTAGACTCTAACTACGCTAGAGAGCTTGACAAGCACCGGCAACAACGGGATATGTGTTCATGTTGTCGCAGACACCGGTGAGTTGGCGCTATACTTTACAGTCTATTGTGGCGTTATTTACAATGAAAGCTGAGCGTATGGAATTGACAAAGGCTATAAAGAAGGCGATTTGGCTTCAGGGGCTATTGGATGACTAGGGGATCGAACATGATTTCTTGAAAATCTATTGTGACAACATGAGCACTATTTATTTGTCAAAGAACATAGTCTATCATGCCCGGACTAAGCACATTCATATCAGGTTTCACTTTGTGCGCGAGATTCTCGATGATGGTGATATCAAGCTAAAGAAGATTAACACCAAAGATAATCTTACCTATATGCTTAGCAAGGTGGTTATAGGAACAAAGTTTAATCACAATAAGAACTTACTTTGTAGCTCTCAAGTATATTAAGACCTTTTTAGGTCGTTTGAATGAACTACGTGTGGCTTGATCGGACTGGGTACGTAGGCAGTCTTCACGGTGCAGCCCGTTTGCTGAGTTGAAATTGACGATTCGATGTATTTGGCTCAGATTTGAGAAATTTTAACTGGGGTGGAGAATTGTAGAGGTGAATATCAAAAATGGAGTTTTTAAACTCATTGGAGTTAATTCGGAGAAAGAAGCATCAGCGAGCTCAAATTGCATGAGCTCAACTGAAGCTTTCGAAAGTTGATACCAAGCTTGAGAAGGCTTTCGAAAGATTTAAGACATGCCAACTCTTGAGAAGGCATCTCTTGAAAGCTAGTCCCAGAGCTTTCATATGCACTGGTGCTAACTGCGAGAATTCATCCTGAATTGCGATTCTGCTTTTGGTTGAATTATGTATTTGTATTTGACCTGAATTCTGAATAATTGGGTTTCTTTTCTCTGGTTATAAATATGCGATCCTTTAAGATCAATTGTAACGTAGAAAATTTGAGATATTAAATAAAATATTCTACCTCCTGACCCAAGAACGTAAGTAAATTGTCGACCCTCGTTAAATCTCGTGTTCTTCTCTTTATTTATTATTTGTGGTATATTCGTGATTAATCCCTCGGCATGCCCTTCTGCTGATCTCAACAAGTGGTGTTTTCGCTTCCGCGTAGACGCAACACAGACAAACTGATACAAGTTTTCACAAAAATATAAAACTATGTCAGAAAACTTTTTAGATGCTTATTGGTGGAGGTGGTATCCATCTTGAGCCCAGGTCCAGTCTTCAAAGGAGCCATCGACCCACCATTCAAATCTTCATTAGGTTTAATTCCTCATGTTGTAAACCCATCTGTTGTCCAAATTACCATTCATAGCGTCGAGAAGTGGTACCTCATAATATATGCAATTTAGTCTTATCCTTGAGAAATCTTTGGACACTAGTGAGATAGCCTGCTTCAAGCCAAGTAAAAAGGCAGCAATCTTCCATGTTTGTTCATTGTCCCCACATCGTCTTGTCCTGGTCCACCCTATAAACTTCCACTGTTCTTGTACTCATGATCACCTTACTTCTCACCAATAATAAGTCTGATCAAGGTTCAATGAATGTCCCCGCTTATATGTACAGAGTGTCTGATAACTATGATTCAACTTTAATTTTCTTTTTAGAATGTTTATCTTCGATCCTAGTTAATAGCAAGATGTGGGAACACAATAAACTTGGATCGGTTCCTGAATCACAATACCTCCTTGTTTTCACTTCTTTCTTTCTCTTTCAATCCCAATCCCATGTTGGTAATGAGCGCACTTTTAGGTCGTTAAAACGTTAGGGATATAACTTAATTTCAGATTTTCACTCTTCATTATCGTGATTCAAGAAAAAAAATTCAAATTCACCGAGATCTGGTCAAATTTAGATAGCTTCAATTACAATGTTGAATTCATATTGTTGTTATTATTTTTGTTTTGTTTTGTATTTTCTTTTCTTTTTTATCAGGAAAAAATGAATCTTGTTGCAGTTTGTGGTAGATAAAAATCAGTTTACCGTAGATCGAACTCACTACAAGCGATTTGAGACGCTCCCGGGTGATACCTGTCAGAAATATTGACACTTCTAAAAGACAAAATCCTAGATAACTCTTCAGTTGTTTGTGCAACGTCTAATTTGTCGACACTTCTAAAAAATAAGTCAGACAATTTGACAATCAGTTCATATTCTGCCAGACTCGCATCAATTTATGATAGATAGATTAGTCATCTAGACTGTACTGAATCCAACTAAGTATAAAGATGGTCAAATATACCTTTAAACAGGCTTAAACAATCTTAAAAGGTCATCATTTCAGCCTAACAACTAACTTCGCTGAATAGACTAGCTTCGTCAGAAGCCAGAAGCTTAACTTTGCTGCAAGCATAGTGTCGTGGAATAAGCGATGCTTCAGATCTATTGACCTTTTCAAATCTCTTGAGTAGGACTATGAGCTAATACCCCCATTAACTTAGTGGGGTTAATTGCCTCTTTTAATGGGCAGTTACACCCCATTAAAATCTCTTATTAAGAGGAGATAATCAATGGAATAGCAACTCCCCTAAAGCCAGCGGCTGTTGGCTAGCTCTGTCGGAGGTTATTCTAGCCTCACCTGAGCTATTTAACCTCGCCGGACAGGCGGCACAGGCTATTTTCAGCCTCATTTAACAGCTTTAGCTGATTTCTCTCCCACTGACTTAGTGGGATTGACTGCCTCTTTTAATGGGCACTTACACCAATTAAATTCCTCATTAAGAGAGATAATCAAGAGGATAATAACTCTTCTAAGCCAACGGCTGTCGGCTAGCCTCGTCGAAGGCTATTCTATCCCCGCCGAAGGCTATTTTGGCCTTGTCGAATAGGCGTTACAGACTGTTTACAACCTCATTTAACAGCTTTTGCTGATTTTTAGGGGATGATCACTCCTATTGAGTCTATAACAGCCCACAAGCATACTAAGGTAAAAAGGACGGGAAAGACAAGGGCACAAGGAGAGTCAGAGACAAAAGAGAGGCTACTTCTTCCTTTTCAAGAGAATAGACAGGATCTTTTCCTGATCCTCAGGATTAATACAGAGTTTCGACACTCTAATCCTTCAAATTCGCATCAGCATCAAGAAAATTTTCGAATCAGGCTAAAAGAAATTCCTAGCATTAAATTCGAGGCTTATTGGTCGCATCACCAATGGACAAAGTGATCGGCTGATCATACTCCTATCGGTACACTTTCACTTAATTATTTTTAGAAGATTCTTGTAATTTTCTGTTTAAATTACTTGTAATTCTTCTCTTTTAAGCTTTTTGAAAGCCCAAAATTTTTAATGGAAAACAAGAATACACGCGAAAAAGAATACCTTTTAGGTTAGGAACATCGATGTGGTGTCGGCGTAAGGCTCTTGGGCGTGAGAATCAGTAAGTGGAATGGTAAGAAGGACCGACAAAGAAAAACTGTTGGTGTGATAGAAGGGTGGACTAGCACAGAGAACTGTTAGTGTAATAGTCTAAAACAGAAAAACTTTCAGTATAATGGTGTATATGTGTGTTCTCAGGGGTAAGAAAGTGATCCCCTTTCCTAAGATACGAAAGATCTTATACACCTGACAAGGATGCTGATCGTGGAGGCGGAATTGACGGGCGATTGTAACCGCATGATTTTTATGTATCGAAATTTGTTGTAACAACTATGATTATTGACGCTAGTTGGCAGGATTGCATGTCGTGGAATTTGCCACTGTCTGTAACTGCCCGTGCTGATAGGAGAATTACGTGTTATGAACGTGAGGGAAGGTATTGCTTGAGCATCGGTGGAGATCTTGGATGATCTATTGTTGGAGCTTCGAGTTTAAAGTTGGGGCCATCAGGTTGGAGAAGACCTCAGAATGGAAGGGACCTCGAAATGGTGGAAGGCGGCTCCAAGATGGAAGGGTCTTCTAGATGGAGGATGACTTCGGGAAGGTCGGATGCGGTGGAGGATGACTTCGGGAAGGTCGAATGTGGCGAAGGCTGACTTCAAAAACGTTGGATATGGCAGAGACTCAGGGTTGAACTCTGAGAGTTGTGGACTTCTCGGGGAAGCTCTTGGTAGCTGACACGTGTCATCATCCTGATGAGAGTCAAATTTTGACTATTACAGATGTCATGTGCTTCCCTACTTGTCAGAATCTGTGGAAGAGAAGTCGGGGAAGCGAAGGATGGTGGCGCGAGCAATAGGATGGTGTCTTTCGGGAGACATTCTCTGACGAGCAGACCTTTATTGCTTCAACATTGAGAGCCCATTAATGATGGCAGCACGAGAGCATCTGCATCTGCTGTATTTCTTTTTTAAAAAGTTGTAAACACGGAGATGTAATGAAATTTATTGTATTACTGATGTAATCAATAAATATAATGGAATGGCATTTGAAATGGAAGTGTATTTAGAATGGAAACGAAATTTTGGAATGAAAATAGTTGATGCTCCTGGCTTGTTTTATCATTGTTTTTTGGAATTGGTATGACAGTCTCTTCGGAGTGTTGATCTCTACCTCTAATATGGTTAGTTGGATACGTGGTGCTTTGCGGAGCTAGCGCTGTTGTTTACGAGTGAGAGTGATCCTATCACGGTACCTGCAAACTTGGTAGGCTCTGAGAGGAAAAAATCCCAGCAGTAGAGTAAGAACTCCGAGTGGGGGACACTCCCACAGCAGAGGGTTTTGACTGCCCATGGGCTAAAATCGAGAGGGGACCCGTAGGCTGGTGCTTACATTGGCACCTCCGAGTGGGGGACACTCCCGCATTGGAATATACAAGTGTCAAAGATCTGATGGGGAACACTCCCATCAGCAAGGGGAGGGATGTAAACACGGAGATATAATGGAATATCTTACTTTACTCTTATTAGATATAATGCAATAAACATAATGAAAATCTTTGAAATTAAGGTGATTTATGTTAGGACCTTACTCGGTTAGATCTGGCATGATCATACCTCTCTGGAATGCTCGATTTCTTTCTCCGGTAGGGTCGTTTGGTTGTGGAGTGTCTTGGTGAGTTCGCGGTGCTGTCTCCAAGCGGGGATAATCCCATCACGGCACCTACAAATTTTGGGGGACTCTGAGAGAAGGAAATCCGTGAAGCAAAGTAGGGACTTTGAGTGGGGGACACTCCCACAGGGGAGGGTTTCGACTACCTGTAAGCTAATCGAGAGTGTCTGTAGGGTGGTGCTTGCGTTAGCGTCTTCGAGTGGGGGATACTCCCAAAATGGAATGTACAAGCGTCAGAGAGTGATGAGGGACACTCTTATCAGTGTGGCAGGGACTCTAAGCGGGAGATACTCCCACAACAAAGGGTTTCAACTGCCCGTACGCTAATCAAGAGGAAGCCTATAGGCTGGTGCTTGCGTTAACGTCTCTGAGTGGGGGACACACCCACAACGGAATGTACAAGCGTCCGGGAACTCCAAATCTCTCTGGGCTCTCCAATTGAGTTTGAAAACTCTGATTTTCATCTTCTCCCCCACATTATTTAGATTGTCAGCAAGGCTTTACTCATATTCCATTACTTATTACTTGAATGTGGAGAAGTCTTTAGTTCACCATTACTTCAAAAAAAATAACTGTATAATTATTTCTTATATCTAGTTGATCTAACTTTTAAGCTAACACTAATTAAAACCCTCTCATATGTCAGATACGATATTGTCGTACCGGCAAACGATACCAATAAAAATTAAAGCTTGCCAGCAGTGTCATTGATCATTATCATACATACACTTGGATCAGAATCAGAGTTTCTATCCGTAACTTTCAACAAATTAAGAACTCACTTCTGTTATAATCTCACCGTACCAACATAAACGGGATTACTTAGATTTACACGTGCATGGAGATGATACCGAGCAGAGAGTTAAACAAACAAATATACATGCAATACTGAGGTCAGATTGTACGGATCAGTGACAATGAGGTCGCCATTTGGACACCTCATCGTCGTCGCCCACGGACTCACCCGTCCGCAGGCTGCTGCCGTCTGAAGACAGGGAACTTACAGTTGGCGTCGTCGCCAAGCGGATTTAGCTCATACAAGAAGGGTGTCAAACTCCCAACTACCATCACTGTTTATAGTTAATCAAAAATAACACTGCCTCAGGTTTGTTCTCAATACCGAAACTGGATTCAGATGCCTGTGCGAGTCCAAAATATATAGGTCCAAATTATCCTGAAACAAACATTAATTTCTTGTACTTTGACTGGAGTTTAAGCGGACAGAGTTGACAGGTTTGTTTTCACATCGACTTAGGAATCAAATTCTTTGTTTTCTCCTTGAGGCCGCCCGTTCCTTGGAACAAAGAGTTCGATGCTTTTGATGATGAGTTGATGGATCTCGTACCAGTGCATCAACTTCTTGATTCACTGGTGTGAGAGAGAGAGAGAGAGCATTGGATGTGTGCGAAGATTCGTTGACCTGATGCTGGGACCTTGGTGACTGAGAATCTTTGAGGAGAGCCCACATCTACATCTATTTATAAAAGTTGAGTAATATCCCAAATATTGCATGGGACCAAGCCTTTTATGAAGGAGAGCACTGGGTAATGCTCTGAAGAATAGCAGTCATAGACACGTAATCTCTATACGCTATAAACTCGAGTCATTTTCTCTGCATTTCAATTGGAAACTATGAAACTAAACCCCAGCATCTCTTGTTCTATATACGTTCACTATTTATGTAGAGAAATGCACTTCTATTCCATTCTGCAAGATCGATCGGTACATACAAACCACGACATTTACTCTGCTTTCATGAAAATTTGATTGATTGGATGGATCCATTTCTATCATTGAAAAAAAAAAGGGAAAATACCGGGGATACTATGTACTGGTAGCCCAAAGATTAGTATATTAATTAAGTGAACTTGGAATTCTGATGATGAAGATTTGGCGCTCGCAAACACCCACTAAATGTCAATAACATATAAGCAAGCAGAGAACCGAAGAAGGACCGTCTCAGAAAAACCCAAACAAGGCATGGACAATTTTGTTGTCAAAACCCCAGGATGTATTCCTGTGGGCTATCAACAATACAATTCCGCACCGTGCTTGTGTGTCACCCACACGGCAGGCTAAGTAAGCTGTCAATTCCTCTACTGTGTGGCCTGCGATTCGACGCGTCTGTTGGATTCTGTTCGTGGGTAAATTCGACCCACGTTGGCCATGGGCCGGAGACCCTCTTTTAAAGACTAGGTCAGAGAACTTCTCTCGATATGCTGGAGACTGTTGCGCCCTCTGGAGGAATCTAACATGCCAATCACCTAAGATCAGTGTTCTAATGCCGAGCCAATCACTAAACAAATATAGCACAAACACAAATCAAAAAGAGAAAGCGAGAACAAAGAATTTTAACGAGATTCGGCAATTTGCCTACGTCTTCGGGGCAGAAGGGAAAAAATCTTATAAAAAACAACTGAATTACAAGGGTTATAAATTGATCCGAAGATTCAGAATAGAGAAACTACGCACCATGCCACATAATTCTCTCAAATAAACCTACTCTAGAAGTCCGAATACAAATCACCTCTCACAAGGTTTAAGATTACAATTGGGGTGTAGAAACCCTCCTTATATAGCCAGAGGAACAACCAATAGAAGGAAACTCAAATTCGGATCGAAATCCGATTCAAAATTGAAATCTAAAACCAAATCGAATTGCACTGAACACGACTTGCGGTCCAACGGGTGGTCCATCGGCTCCATGTAGCGGTCGTCCATCGGTCGATCGCTAGCTCAAACTGTTCTATGCCGCCTGTGCAAAACTCTTGGCTCGGTCGATTGGACGGTCGAAAAACTATAATTTTCATCTTTATGTGTTTCTGCCAGTCGATCGCCCTTTCCTGCTTTTACATACCTAAATGCATGTGCACATGCAGTCGACCACCATGCTTCTTCCTCTACTTTTTCAATGAGCTTAGAAACTTTATCAAGCTTTTATCATCTTCTTCTCTCTCATAATTCTTCATCTCGGTGAAGATTTCTCAAATCTGAGTCGAACACATCTAATTGCCAACTTCAGCTCAGCAACTGGCTGCGCCTTATGGCTGCTTATGTGCTCCCTGCCCAAAAGATCAAGCCACACGTAGTTCATCTAAACGAGCTCCGAAAAGCTCAACCATCAACTAAAATCAAATCCACTGAAACCGATTCTGCGACAACAAACCCGACCTGCTGACTCACATGAACCTCTTCATCTCGATCGCCATGGAGAATAATGATCTTCAACTTGAGTTGATCCTTTTCATCAACTTGAGATTCATGCTTCTTCACCAACTTTGGTAGATTCATCTTGGTTTCTATAGCTGCAAATAACTCAACATCTTCAGTAATGTCTTCAGCATCCAAAATGGTTACATGATATCCACCCGTTGTCACATCCGATGAGGTCTCAAACGATGCTGAAGTAACTGAAAATGGTAGAGTAACATCAACCTCCACCCGCTGTGATACATCTTTAATCTTCAACATCTTCACCTGCTGAGAGATGGTAGATTTCAATAATGAAGCTTCATCAAATTTGACATACCTGCTCAAACAATCTTTGAATTTTCGGAGTCTCATACCTTTTAGCCTTTCAAATAAAATTTAACTCCAAAAAATACAAACATTTTTACTCGCAGATTCAACTTGTCATCTTTGGCACTAAAATAGGTCGGAGATCTAAATACCCCAAGCAGACCATAGTCTGGACCAACTTCACCTGAACAATATCCAACAGAGTTTTATCTCCTATCGCAATTGACGCTAACCTATTTCAAGAGATGAGTAGCATATTCTAAAGCCTCAACCCAAAACGACTTGTCTAATGATACATTAGACAAAAATATCAAATCTTCTCCAGTAAGAAATGATTTATCTATTTAGGCACCCCATGTTTTCTAATTGTAAAGTGAATACCAATACCATTGTTCTGATCAAATCACAGGAATCGATCCTTGTACTCCCAACATGATCAAATTGGAGTACATTGATCTTCCTGCCAGTCTGTTTCTCCATCAACTTCTTTCACCTCACAAACAAATCTAGGACTTCAACCCTTTGTCTCATAGGGTATACCTAAAACCACCTAGATAAATCATCAACAAAAAAGAAAAGTACCTATGACCTTCAAGTGATGTAGTCTTGATAGGACTCCAAATATTAATGTGAACACAATCAAGAAAACCTCCCATGCGATGAATTGTGGTGCCAAATTTTATATTTGTCTTCTTGTCCAGAACACAATGCTCACAAACTCTAAATTGCAGGTCAATACACCTTTCAATAATTCTTACTTCGCCAAAGCTTTGTAAAGAATCCAAACCAACATGTCCGAGCCTCATCTGCCATAACCTGGTAGAATCATTACCTAGAGGTTTTGAAGGCGTCAAATTTTCAGTAACTGCACTACTCTTCAGGTAGTACAAATTGTTGCGTCGAATGCCCTTCAGAACAATCAATGAGCCACTGGATATCTCGAGAACGCCATCTCCAAGAGTCCTTCTCAAGCCCTTTGCCTTTAAAGCTTCAACTGAGGAATGTAGCTCACCTCCTTCAACTCTCTCACCATTCCATCAGACAACTTAATACGAATTACACCATCCCTTCAATCTAGCTTGGTGTCCATCTCCGAATAACACCTAATCGATATTAAACCAGCACTTGAAAATGTGTGTTTTATGAAATCAATGTAAAAGCGTGTGTGTAATATTCCCTCGATACTTCTGTTATAGCATTGGCTCAATAGGTCGAATCCACATGGACGTGAGGCGATAGGAGCATTACCTATTCTTATTCACATCGTATGTTAACAAGTTCTTCTTTGTTTAAAGAATGAGAAAAGAAAAACATAAAAAATCTAGAAGCGATGGTGGATAAGACGATGAAATCGACCATGTAAAAACAGAAGAGAAATGTTGCGCGATCGGTAAAAGAAAATAAGAAAATAGAAATGAAATAGAAGTAATTTGAAAAGGTAAGTTTAAAAACAAAATGAGAAAGAGAAAAATGAAACTTTGGTAAAGAAAATAAAAACAATGGTGAAGAAGATGAAAACAAGAATGAACTAAGAGAGTAATGAAAACAATGATTGAAAAGTGATAAAAAGATTTTGAAATTGGTTTTTTTTTAAAAGTAAAAATGAGAGGAGAAAATAATGAAAGAAAACTCATAGCTACTAACTACTAATTGATCCAATAACCATGCTAACCTCTTAGTGATAGTTGCCTCACATGGATCTTTGGTCATCACTAATCCTTGGCTTCAAGAGTACAAAGCATGGCTCATAAGAAGGTTCTTTCAAATTCAAACACATTCAACCACACAACAAGTTACAAGGTACTATTAGATCATCAAAACCAAGTAGAGCTGAGCATGAAATAAAGATTACAAGTTAGCTTGTTAGTGGTTAGATGTTAGAATGTTAGAATCCATCATCATGAGCCATCAATGGCTCTTACAAGAGCATGGCCTTGTAGATGCTATTACATTTATGTGGATTATCATGTAAGTGGTTAGTAGTTAGATTGTCATGAGAAGAAAAACTAGTTAAGCATCATGTAGAAGATGGAGAAAATTACAATGGAGAAGAAAGGAGACACCTTTATATAGATTGTCACCATCTATTACATCAATATCTCTCTATTTCTCTCTGAATCATCTCAGCCCTACTACAAGATCTAAAACAAAATTAAAATACAAAAAAAAAGAAGAAGAAGAATACCTACACTACACTACACTAAAAGAGAGAAATCTTACCTACCGCTCTCGGAACTCCCGTCTCAAGTCCATAAATGTAGTATTTATAGGCATAGGAAAGATCTGAAAGGCGAGACAAAGCCACGCGTCGAAAATCGTGCGTGGGCCACCAAAATGTCGTGATTCCTCGGCAATTCCGTGACAAAATTAGGGTTGATTGCTCAGAATTTTAGTCACATGGTTCCTCTAACTTCTAGCACCTTCTGTATGTATCTGATTTTGCACTATTTGAACGTGTATTTCTCCAGATACGTTTTTAAATGTGGGATTCAATGCATCTTCTAGAAGCTCTCTAGCATGGCCTCTAAGAAATCCGGTTTAATTACCCAAAATGGGTATAATTAAGCTCTTATTACCCCTATGCCCTTAAACTTTTAATTATCTGCAGAATAGACCAAAACACGGGTGAGAAGCATTTATTTTATCATAAAGCAGTAGGAATATGTGATATTAAAGTGCAAAATTGTAGACTAATCACACTCCCACACTTATCTTTTGCTCGTCCCGAGCAAAACAATAAAAGAAAAAAACTAAACTAAGAAAGTTATTACACCACTTTCGCAGGTGACGCGATTGCATTGAGCGTGTGCAATAAGCCATTAAACCTCTAGGTTACCTCTAGAGGAGAAGTTTTATCTCCTGAAGGTTTTTAGCGGATTACACCTACAAAATCTATAAAGAAAGAAAATAAAAATTAGTGTTTTGAAAATGCATTTTGAAAGAGAGATAAGTTTACGAAATATTTTTGCAAAAATTTAAGCAATTTAAGATCATAAGTCCACCAAAAATTATTCTTTCTTAAACTTAGTTTAGAAGTAAGATCTTGTCATTAATTAAGGTAAGAATTCAAAATTGAATTGAATATTTTATCCTTCGTAAAACCTAGATAATATGCACTTTGTGACAGTGAATATTTCTGAGATTTCAACTCTAACCATCAATTCATTTATTTATATTTTTTCCTTTTTTCTTCCCTTAGTTTTCTTAGGTTTTCTAATTTACCCGGGTAGTGAGCCTTTAACCGATGACTCCAAGGCCAGATAGTCTTAAGGCACCAGATAAGAAAACATCCCTCGAGTTTAAGGACTCGAGTAAACAAGACCACAGAACTTAGGGAGATTATTTATTTCTTTTGACCACCGTTAGGCGTGAATAATCATGCTTCTTGAGGCATAGTTATCCAGCTTTAATAAGTGGTTCTTTATTCATATTTACTATATTTTTTCTCTTTTTATTTTTGCTTCATAGCATTTGAGGTCTTTATTTCCATCCCAAAAATGTGTAAGTGTGAAGTGCATACTGAAATCACCTAGAGGGGGGGTGAATAGGTGATGGCTATATGAAATATGGCAATTTTGCGGAATTAAAACTTTCACACACAAATAGCACAAGTAAAGACTTGCAATAAATACAACAATTAAGGTGCAAGAATTGAAAGGAGTAGAGTTAGAGAAAATTGATCAAACGCAAACGCAAGGATGTGTTTCCGAGGTTCGAGCCACGCTCTACGTCCCCGCCTTCACACTTGAAGGATTTGCACTACTATCGTTGATCCCACCGGATCGCCAATACAAGGACACACTTGTCCCTTACACTTGTGATGCCGCAACACCACCCGAAGCTCACTAGCTCCCTTGAGGCCGATGCCTCTACAACTTCACTCCAAGAAGAAATGAGTGATCACACTTGATCACTTTACAAAAGCTCACTTGCACAATCCTAGAACCAAATATGTAGATGTAAAGCTTGGGATTGTGGTGTGCAAAATCTAGAGAGAAGCTAGAGGAATAGGCTACAAGTTGGGTGTTGAATTTAGGCTTTGGAAAATCTTTTATGAAGGAAAGCTTTGAAAATCTTTGTAAAACTCTTATGAAATATTTTGCAATGGTTGTCTAATCAATATGAGGTGACCCTCTATTTATAGGGGTCAAAACAGCCTCAAAAACTCATTGGAGACAAATCCCAAAAAGAAAACAGTCAGAAAAACTAGCTGTTGGATCTGTCAGAACTTTTGACAGATTCCGGTCGACCGGGTCGGTCGACCGCCAACGGTCAAAAATATGACCGTTGGGGCTCATCGGTCGACCGGGTCGGTCAACCGAAAACTCCTGTAAACGTAAATGAACTTCGGTCGACCGGGTCGGTCGACTGATATAGACGTGCACAGTATTGTGCACATCGGTCGACCGGGCCGGTCGACCGGTTACTGTGAGTTCTGAAAAACAGAACTTCCAGAACCAGAAAACTTGGATTTTGGTTTTGGGTTTTGGGTAAGATTTTGGAACTTGTAAAAACATGAAGTATAAGCATGTGTCATACTTCAATCATGTTAAAAATAGTTTGATAAAATTCTTTTGAACACAAACTTGTTTTTCAATGAAAATGTTTTTCCAAAACTATTGTTTTTCTAAAAAGCGTATTTTCAAATATGTTCTCTTTTAAAAACTAAGTTAGAAATGGAATTGAAAAATCTTTTTGAAGCCATGAACCTAACTAAGAGGTGTGTGTGTGTGATAATCCCATAGCTCTACTTCTAATATCTAGCTTTGACAAAATATCTAAAATAAAAATAAAAATACAAAGCTTGTTTTCTTCAATGTCTTGATCTTATCTTGATCTTCTCTTCAACGTCATATTCCCGAAGCTTCCTATGTGCTTTGGCTTGGGAATGCAAATCTTGGGCGAACTCCAAATGTGTGAGTCTTTTTAGCGGAGCCGTCAAAAACCTATTTCTTGAGCCTGAAATCCTTTTAAACAAGATTATTAAATACATAACTAAATATGTTTTGCTATCAACAAAATAACCGGGATAATGGCCTTTGGGCCAACACATACTATCTAAGGCAAAAAAATTTAAGATAAAATTATCTCTCCAACCTCTCTTACTTAAACTATATCTTTTAAAAAAGATCCATTATTCAACTACATTTAAGATATCATAATTAAGGCTTCCTTAATTTCTAAGATCATCTTAATTTTCTTAAAAATAGATCAAAACTTTGTCGTTTGTTTCAAAAGGTTTTTAAAGAAAAGGAAAAAAATACTATACAAAAGGTTTTTAAAGAAAGGGAAAAATTCTTATACAAAAAATTCTAAGAATATTATAAAAGAGGTGAAAAAAAAAAGAAAATCTAAAAACTCTACATTTGTAGACCCTCTCCCACACTTATCTCATGCATTGTCCTTAATGCATCGTGAATGCATGAAACAAATAGAGAGAGAAGGAAAAATTATCCCAAGCTGGTGGTTCCGGTGGTGGTTTGATTGGTCCACAAAATGCGGCTCAATCCAATTTGCGTGGAGTTTTCGAGAACCCACCAATGACCTCTATAATACAACCCATTATTATGATGTGAACTGAATGATTTTTATTAAAAATTTTATCCCATCTAATTTTCAAATTTTTACAATAATTTCAGAGTCAATTTTATCAACACCCTTATCCCAAAATGGAGTATAAAAAGATGGAATGATTGATTTGGATTCAGAAAGTACATGAACTAATACAGACTCAGAAAAGTGACTAAAGTCAAGTGAAGCTTTAGGAGTCAAAATTTGTTCAGGAAGTGGGTCCAAATCAAGAAGTTGAAACTTAAGTCCACATTCATTTTCTAATAACAAAATGTGACTTCCCAAGGTTGCTGATTCAAGTTCAGAAATGACAGGTGTGAGAATCACAACTAACTCTAAAATGTTGCTCAAATCAGGTAACAAAACAGGAGTCAACATTGATTCATGAATTTGAACTGGTTCACAAATTTAAGAATTGGAAGTCACATTCTTATCTGAGTTCAATTTCATAAAATGAGAACTTGCCAATTTGTCAATGGGACTTTCAAAATATGAAATTGGTCAAGTTCAATATGATGATCATAAAAGATGGGTGATTCAATTTCACGATGGACTAGCACATGATCCAATATTGACTCGGGAAAAGGATTGAAATCAGGTGAAGATACCGAGTCATTATTGAATCAGGAAGTGTAATTAAATTACCAAGTTGAGGTTCAGGATCACATTCATTCTCAAGTTCAATCTCAAAAAAGGGATAACTTGCCAAAATATCAATATGGTTCTCAAAATTTTGATTTTGGCTAAGTTCAAACGGGTGTGCTGAAATTGAATCTTAGTTTTCAAAACAACATGATTCTTTGACTCTAACAGAATGGTTAGTGACATCAGGAATGGTTAAAGGATGAGAATGGAGAGTTTTGATCATTATATCTATGTCATGATTATGAGCGATTTGAACCTGAGTCATGACTTCAAGCAACTTTTCATAGTCGATTGGTTCATCGTTTTGTTGGGCTTGAAAAGATGGGTATGAAGATTGGTTTTGAAAATTTTGGTGAAACGGTGAGTCCATCAGATTTTGCGATTGCTGCTCGGACTCACGCATACTCATTTCCAGAATTAATGGTTTTCTATTTTGAACTGAAGATGATGAGTATGAATTTTGGTTTTGGAAGATTGTGAGTCAAGCTTGTTTTGTTGGGACTCAAACATATGACTTCTATACTATTTTCAAGCTCAGATTTTTCTTCTATGGGTTATTCTAAAAAAAAGAGTATATGAAGCAAATCGAGAAATGATATTGAGGAGATTGTGAAAATTATGGACAAGATGTTTGAAATTTTGACTCGGGGGTGGTGAATTCCCATTGACTTTGTGAAGAATAAAAATATTTTGGAAATTATGGTCATAAGATTGGGGGTATGGGTGTATTGATTCGGATAAGTCCAACCTGGTGTATTTGGTTGGTTCATATTGTAAAAGCCGGATTGGAATTATCCGAGTCAAATGGAGTCGGTGTGAAGGATGGATTCATATTAGGATTGAAAAAATTGTTGTTGTTGAATTCCATTTCACAAACAATCACAAATAAAAAAGAAAAAGCAAACAAACAAATAGAAAGAAAGAAAAAAAATCAAAATCAAGTCTGTACTAAGGTTGACCTAGACCTAAATGACTCCTAACTGGTTGGTTACCCAGGGGAGGTTATTGTATGAATCTGACCACAAGCTAATAAGCCAAGTAGGGACAAAATACGGTGGGAGGTATCGTGCATAAGCAATGGGCCTTAATTACGCCAAATCACGGTATCTTCGAGGCTCAAACTCTTAATCCCCAACCTCTGACATCGATTTTACAAGAATAAGATTCTCACAAGTTTCACTCTCGGTCAATCTCTTAATGAGTTTGAGATGTCCCTAGGGGCCAACGTCTATGAATTTTTATTACGGCTTAGGTTGTATTAGTGGAAAGACGATTTTTGGGTTAAGAAAGGGTAATGACTTCCCCACCTTATCTTGTATCGAATTATGTCCTAAAGTTCAATTCGTGCAAGTGTGCAATATAGACAAAAAAGCACACAAAGCGAGTAAATCACCCACGTGTTTGTCCTGTGTTATATGCAATGTCATATGTACACCTCAGTGCAGATCATAACAACAGAACAAATTACAGTATATTGGATTGAACTGATACGTGCCTAAATACAAATGTCTAAACCGTTTTAAAAGCCTCCAAACACCGTACTTTTGTTCTTTAGTTATTGCAGTGTGTAGGCAATCAAAGAAGGAAAATAGCAGTACAAATCCACTAGCTATTACAATGTACACATCCCAACACAACAAGATACAATTTTGCCACAAATTTGCCGCGTTTGCGCGGCTAAAGTTGCATTTGCACGGCTTTGCTTTGGAATCTGGGTCCCTGCTTTCAAGAGCAGGGAGCTACAGATCTAATGGTTGTTCTGCAATATCAAGTCCCTGTAAAAATTTACCTACACACCAAAACAGAAAAGAAACAGTTAACAAAAACGTGAGTTTAAACCATTCCCATCCCCAGCACTTGAAAACGTGTGTTTTATGAAATCAATGTAAAAGTGTGTGTGCTAATATTTCTTTGATACTTCCGTTATAGCATTGGCTCAACGGGTCAAATCCACAGGGACGGAAGGTGATAGAAGCATAATGGTCCTTATTCATGTAGTATGTTAACAATCTCTTCTTTATTTAAAGAATGAGAAAAGAAAAAGAAAAGAAATACAGAAGTGATAGGTGGATAAAGCGATAAAATCGGCGATATAAAAACAAAAGAGAAATAGTTGTGAAATTGGTAAAAGAAAACAAGAAAATAGAAATGAAATAGAAAGTGGAGTGATTTGACAAGGTGAGTTTAAACAAAATGGAAAAAGAGAAAATAAAACTTTGGTAAAGAAAATGAAAAGAATGGTGAAGAAGATGAAAATAAGGATGAACTAAGAGAGTGATGAAAACAATGATAGGAGAATGATAAAAAGATTTTGAAATTGATTTTTTAAAACAAAGTAAAAAAGAGAGGAGAAAACAATGAAAGAAAACTCATTGCTACTAACCTAATTGATACACTAACTATGCTAACCTCTTAGTGATAGTTGCCTTACATGGATTCTTGACCATCACTAATCCTTGGCTCCAAGAGACGATGCAAAGTATGGCTCATAATTTCACATTCAAACACATCCAAACTGTACAACAAGTTGCAAGCTACTATTAGATCGTCAAAACCAAGTAGAGGTGGGCATGAAATAAAAAAACATTACAAATTAGCTTGTTAGTGATTAGATATTAGAATGTTAGAATGTTAGAATCCCTCATCATGAGCCATTAATGGCTCTTGCAAGAGTAAGGTCTTATAGATGCTATTAGATTCATGTGGATTATCAAGTAAGTAGTTAGCTAGTTAGTGGTTAGTAGTTAGATTGTCATAAGAAGAAAAACTAGCTAAGCATTATGTAGAAAATGGAGAAAATTACAATGGAGAAGAAAGGAGACACCTTTACATAGATTGTCACTATCTATTACATCAATATCTCTCTATATCTTTCTGAATCATCTCAGCCCTACTACAAAGTCTAAAACAAAATGAAAATACAAAAGAAAATAAAGAGAAGAAGAACACCTACACTACACTAAAAGAGAGAAATCCAAGCTACTGCTCTCGAAACTCTCTTCTCAGGTCCATAAATGTAGTATTTATAGGCATAGGAAGGATCTAGAAGGTGAGACGAAGCAACGCATCAAAAATCGACGCGTGAGCCTACCAAAATGTCGCATTTCCTCGGCAATTCCGCGATAAAATTAGGGCTGATTGCCCTAAATTTTGGTCACATGGTTCGTCTGACTTCTAATACCTTCTGTATGTATTTGGTTTTGTAATATTTTGACGTGTATTTTTTCAGATACGTCTTCAAATACGGGATCCAATGCATCTTCTTGAAGCTCTCTAGTTTGGGCTCCAAGAAATTCGGTTTAATTACCCAAAATGGGTATAATTAAGCTCTTATTACTCCTATGCCCTTGAACTTTTGATTATCTGCAGAATAGACCAAAATACGGGTGAGAAGCATTTATTTTTATCATAAAGCAGTAGAAAAATGCGATATAAAAGTGCAAAATTGTAGACTAATCAACACCAAGCCTACATCTAGTTTTTCAAAACTTGCAAACTACTCGCACTTGGGATAAACGTGATAGGTAGCACCCGTATTTAAAATCTGCTCAGATTTCTCAGAATAGCAAACTATAGGAGTAATAGAGAGACAACATGAAGAGTCAGAATCATTACTATCATCAGCCTGTGTGATGTTTGCCTCTGATTTTGATCTCTTCTTCTTCTTGAGTCTTGGACAATCAATCTTCCAATGTCATGTTTCCTTACAGAAAGCACACTGGTTCTTTCTTAATTTGTGATTATCAATCTTCGACTTACCAACATCCGATGATTGGAACCCATTCTTCTTGCAGTCAACACGTCTGTTGTTATGTTACTGGAAGAAAGCTCCTTGTCCTTCCTCCTCCCCTCGTGATTCATAAGAGAAGCTGATACATCATTATAGCTAAGTGAAGTCTTATCATTGATCAAGGTTAGAATAAAGGTCTCATACTTTTCATCCGAAAGAGAACTCAATACAACGCCTTGTCCTCGTCCTTAATCACCTCATCCACGTTAGCAAGGTCTGCAAGAACTTTCGTGTAGTTGTTCATGTGCTCACCAATGGAGATTCATTTCTTCAACTGGAAGCGGTAAAGCCACCTCTTCAAATGCAACTGATTCTCGATGATCTTAATCAAATACTTACTTTCACGGATCTCCAAAATCTTCCTTGTGAAAGTCTCCTTCGTCACATGATACTTGATGTCAAACAAGACCTAATAATGCCACACGTCATCTGATTCATCTTGTTTCAATCCTTCTCTGAAGTCTCCACTAGTTTCTCTTATAAAAGCGGCTTGTCTTTCAAATCCTGTACATTCAGCGCGTCCATCACCTCGTATCCCTACATACCGAGCTTGTTTGTGCCATCAACTTCAATATATCGATCTTAGACTAGTAGATGTTCACGATCTTCACCATGAACTGATTACTCTCGTCCATCTCCTCCAGAAAACGCCAAATACAATGCGAAAAACCAACGAAAATAGATTCAAATAGATAAAGATCGAAACTTTATCTCAGATTGAAACCTTAGACGAGTTTTCAAATGATCTACTTCACCCAAAATGATCCCAACGAACAGAACCAACGATGTTCTAAGATCGACACATGACCCCATGAGCAGTCGAATGACTCTCCAAGATCGACACATGACCTCAACCGAAGGACCACAATGCTCTTGGGATGGACATAGGACCATAGCCGAGCCTGGAAAGATCTGATACCACTTGTTGTGCTCTCCAGAGGAATCCAACACGCCAATCACCCAAGATCAGCTTTCAACGTCGAGTCAATCACCGAACAAATATAGCACAAACATGAATCAAAGAGAAAAGGTAAGAACAAATAATTTAACGAGGTTCAGCAACTTACTTGTATCCTCGGGACAGAAAGTAGAAGATTCTATTCAAACAACTGAGTTACAAGGTTTACAAATTGATTCAAAAATTCAAACTAAAGAAATTACTTACTAGGCATTAAAATTCTCTCAAACAAACCAACCTTATAACTCCCAACCTCTCGTAAGGTTCAAGATTACAATTGTGGTACAGAAACCCTCCTTATATATTCAGAGGAAAAACCAATAAAAGAAAACCCAAATTCGGATCGAAATCCGATTCAAAACAGAAACCTGAAACCAACTCGAATTGCACAGAACACGACTTGTGATCGATCAGGCAATCGACCGATTTCATGTAGCAGTCGGTCGACCGTTTGCTCAAACTGTTCTGTCTCGCTTATGCAAAACCCTTGGGTCGGTCAGTTGTAACCTTCATCTTTCAGTGTTTCTGGCTAGTCGATTGTTGTTTACTTCTTTTCCAAATATGCATGCCTATGCACATGCGGTCGACCACCCTACTTCTTCCTCTATTTTTCCGATGAGTTTAAAACCTCTATCAAATTTTTACCATCTTCTCCTCCCCCACATAGGCAAGCTTTGAACTTATAACCAGGCACATTGTACTCGACTTTTCGTTTGCATTTTTGTTAATGACACTTGTGAGTTTGCTGAAAAAAGAAGCCGCATCATAAGAAGCAGACATATCCTATTACATGATGAATTGATGATATGATATGTGACCTCACTGCATGCATAACTAATGGAGGAGCGGGGAGGAATCTGGGTGCTCATGTAGCGCTAATTGGTATTGCACCGTTCCCCTGTAACTTGACCAGAGTTTTTGGTCTTTTGGGTCCTTTTTGAGTAATATTATTTGTAATATTTTTTTTTTACTACATTATATTATTATTTTATGAATTGTGAGTTATACTCTTATAAATTGTGACTCTCATTCTCATTAATTGCTAGTGTCACTCACAATTCACAGAGTAATAGTATAATAAAAAAATAGTACAAATAGCATTACTCTTATTTTTTCCTCTCTTTTTTTTATTTTTTAGGGTTGGAGAACATTACATAGTATACATAGTATAGTGCAAGGAGTTAAATTTAGACTTCTTATCCATTCAAAAAAAGATTAGTTTTACCATCTCGCTGTATTGGTATTTATTTTCTTTTGTTCTCTAAAAGAGGAAAAAGATTATGACAGTAGAAAAGAGGCATCCGTCTTGTGCATATAACTTTTATAAACTGAGATATTAGGGATTCTTAAAGTTATTTGTGCACATGTTAATTAAGTTATCTTCTTCATACTAAATATCCCTTCTCCTATATATACTTATTTATTTATTTTGACACCAATTTATATTTCTCTCTCTCTCTCTCTCTCTCTCTCTCTCTCTCTCTCTTCCAAACAAGGGAATGAATCTCTAATAATGGTATGATAAAAAAACCAAATGCAAATTGCATCTTTTTATTGATTTAGTCACCTATCAACTACCTCACTATTTTTTTTTCACGCTAGAAAATCATTACACATGGGATTCAAATTGTGACCACTAGGGAGTAAATTTTGAGCCTGATCAGTGATCATGGTGAATATATATATATATATGTATATATATATATATGTATATGTATATATATATGTATATGTATATATATATGTATATGTATATATATATGTATATGTATATGTATATATATATGTATATATGTATATGTATCTGTATATGTATATGTATGTGTATCTGTATATGTATATGTATGTGTGTGTATGTATATATATATATATATATATATATATATATATATATATATATATATATATATATATATGTGTGTGTGTGTGTGTGTGTGTGTATGGGAAAAGTGTTCTTAGTAGGTCTCCTCAGATTGTAATCTAAGGAGGCGATTTAAAACTCTAACATCTTGACTTTTTTTTTCACGATCCGACCGCACATTATCATATTCATATTCTAACATGTATACATATAGAAAATCATGTGATTTGAAGTTTGTTTACTCTATTTTCTTTGGTTCAAATATTAACGGTTTTTAAACAGTAGAACAAAATAGAACGATTAGATCAATGAGTAAACGAACTACAAATCACTTGATTTTTTATATGTGTATATTTTAGAATATGAAGATGATAATATACGGTCGGATCATAGAAAAAATATTTGGATGTTAGAGTTTTAAGCCGTCTCCTTAGATTGTAATCTAAGAAGACCTATTAGGAACACTTTACCCTTTATATATATATATATATATATATATATATATATATATATAGGGGGGTAAGTTTACAATACACCTAGGTATAACTAAGTTAAGTTACACGCACTTCTTTCCACTACACAAATACACACAGAACTCTTGACCACCTGCGGGGAGAGAAGCTCTATTATAGTCCAAGATGGACCACTAGATCACTTGTAGGGAGACATCTGCCTCACTGTTTGTATATAAAATTAAAGTCCAAAAAATGAGGTCACACCTCATCTCTGCCCCCTTTTTTTCCTATTATTTTCAAACGAAGTTGGTTTCTGCTCGGTTTCGAATCTCAGAACCTTTTTAATTTAATCTCTTTTTTTTTTTTAAAAAAAACCACCGAGTCCGTAGTCCTCCTCACTCTTTTCGGAAATTGGACTTAAGCCATAGCCAGCAAAAGAACCAAACAGTTCCGCAGGAACACTTGACCCCAACTTTCCCCAATATAAACTCCCACTCCTCGCTCATTCCTCCCTCGTATTCATATCCTCTCGCGTCCTTTGAGAGAAAGAGAAGAGGTGCAAGTTCCCTCCATCTCCTCCTCCATTATTCATCACACGCGCACAAACAACAATTTGAGGCGTAATTAACAAGCAACCATGTGCAAGTCCCCAGCTCTCTCCGATGCCCAATGCCACCTTCAAACGGGAGGCGTCATCGTCACTGCACCTCTGCTCGAAAAGCCCACAAGCCCACCAGACCCAGACCCCCCAGTGCTGCAGCCCAGCAGTGGTGAGCGCCCCCGCCAGCTCTCGCTGGCAATACGAGAAGCCGGGTCCATCCTGGGCCTGGCCCTGCCGATGATTCTCACGGGCCTCCTCCTCTACTCCCGGTCCATGATCTCCATGCTCTTCCTCGGCCGCCTCGGCGACCTCCCCCTTGCGGGCGGGGCCCTCGCCATCGGCTTCGCCAACATCACGGGCTACTCCGTCCTCTCGGCCTCGCCATGGGCATGGAGCCCATCTGCGGCCAGGCCTTCGGGGCCCGCCGCAACTCCCTCATCGGCCTCGCCCTCCAACGCACCGTCCTCCTCCTCCTCACCGTCTCCCTCCCCATCTCCCTCCTCTGGCTCAACATGGGCCGCATCCTCTCCCTCTGCGGCCAAGCCCACGACATCTCATCCGCGGCCCAATCCTACATTCTCTTCTCCCTCCCCGACCTCCTCCTCAACTCCTTCCTCCACCCGATCAGAATCTACCTGCGGACGCAGTCCATCACCATGCCGCTAACCTACGCCGCCGCCCTCTCCCTCCTCCTCCACCTTCCCGCCAACTACCTCCTGGTCTCCGTCCTCGGCCTCGGCGTCAAAGGCGTCGCCCTCGCCTCCGTCTGGACCAATCTCAACCTCCTCCTCTTGCTCGCCGGCTACGTCTACTTCTCCGGCGTGCACGAACTCACCGGCGGCCTCGCACTCACCCCAGAAATCTTCAGAGGGTGGAAACCCCTCCTCTGCCTCGCCGTGCCGAGCTGCATTTCTGTGTGCCTGGAGTGGTGGTGGTACGAGATCATGATCATCCTCTGCGGGTTGTTACTCAACCCGCGAGCCACAGTGGCGGCGATGGGGGTGCTGATCCAGACAACTTCACTGATCTACATTTTCCCTTCTTCTCTCAGTTCGGGGTCTCCACACGGGTCGGCAACGAGCTGGGCGCGAACCGGCCCGGCCGCGCGAAACGCGCGGCCAGGGTCGGGCTAATCATCAGTTTCGTGCTGGGGCTGCTTGCGCTGACATTCGCCGTTTCGGTCCGCAACGTGTGGGCCACGATGTTCACCACGGACACGGAGATTTTGAAGCTGACAACGTCGGTGCTGCCGATTCTTGGGCTGTGCGAATTGGGGAACTGCCCGCAGACGACAGGGTGCGGGGTTCTGAGGGGGAGCGCGAGGCCGAGGGCGGCGGCCAACATAAACCTTGGCTCTTTCTACGCGGTGGGGATGCCGGTGGCGGTGGGGCTCGCATTCTGGGCCGGGCTTGATTTCAGAGGGCTGTGGCTGGGCCTGCTGGCGGCGCAGGGGACGTGTCTCATGCTCATGCTCGCGGTCATCGGGCGAACCGATTGGGGCCTGCAGGCCGACCGATCCCAGAAGTTGACCGGAGGAGCCGCTCTTGATGACGACGAAGAATCTGTGAGGCCCGTCGCCGTTGACGGGGACGACACCTCCAGTTTGGTCGTCAGTATAAAGATCGAACACTCAGACTGCACTGCACTAACTTGAAGCTCAAAAAGGACTTAATTTTTAACCCCCAATTTTCATTTTTCTTCTTAATTTCTAGTGCAGTTAATTAATTAATTTAGACCAAGAAAGAATTAAGAAAGTGATGAGATAAATATTTTGTCAGGTACTCTTGTTGTATAATTGAAGAATGTCAACTCGAAAATTTTGAATGGATTCTCTTTGTTTGGTCTCCTGGGATGGGGAATTCTAGAAAGCCGGCAGCAGCAGCGTGGAGACTTGGTCGTCGGTCATTTCTGTGAGATTTGAGAGTTTGAGAGTCTGACGAGGGATTTTGGTCCCAACTGCGAGCTGGGAATTTTGGATTTCTGATGGGAAAGTCTGTGGTTTTTGGCAATTGCGCAGGTGAATTGAAACGTATGAATGCAAACTTGGTTGCGTTTGGGGAAAAGATCAATCATTCACTGTCCCTGTCACTCTCAGTTGATTCTCCACGGCCTAGAATGGTCTTTTCAGCCCGAAAGGGTACTCATATTCTCTTTTGGAAGTGAGAGTCTATTGATTTGCCCAGCAAAGTTGCGAGAAAATAAAATCATGTCATACTATTTTCAATGTGATCTTTTTTTTTTTTTTTAATACCCCAATCTCTCTCAATTTTTAAAATCTGAAAATACTTCTCATAGTTATCTTCAAATTCTTAGAAAACTCTCTCATTAATTCTTCATTAACTCTCCGTTAATTATATCTCTCTGGAGTCTGGTCAAGTGACTTTCATGTGTCTATTTTATGATGAAATTATCTTTACTTCATTACGTATTTTCTTTGTGAGAGGAGGAGCAAAAAAATTATTTCCAACTCATTGTTAACGTCGTTATAAGCTAAATTGAAATACAAATAGTCGAAAGGGATGTTTTGAGAATTTGAAAGTTGAGGACGGCTTTATGAAAAAGCTAGAAAAGTTGAAAAGAGTATTAAGAAAATAAGCATTTGAACTCTTGTTATTGTTAGAACCACTTAAGTTAAACTAATCAAACATGCGAGATTATTATTAAAAAAACACCGCTACGCATAAGTTTAGATGAGAAAGATTACATGCTTTCATTACTACTTGAAACTTAACTTTGAAGTTTTGATGCAACGAAAATGATCGAGAAAAATCGATTTTTACCTGGACCTCGATGTCAAGTGCTAAAGGAACCCCTGATAATTTCTCACGTGAAATAGCACCGTGAAATTATCAAGTTCAAATCAAATCTATCGGCCATCATTTCGCTATTTAAAACATAATAATTGCATATTTCACAATACAAAATCTTTTTTTTTTCTTGACATGGAGTTATTTCAACCTATTTTGTTCTAGATTCGTTTTCACTAATTTATAATGGTGTGTCATGACGTTTATGGATGGATTCATAATTAATTTCTCACCAAATGAACGTGATTGGCAAAATCTGAGTCTTAATGATTTCTTGACAGCCATTCTTTCTTTCTCATTCTCAACACACTTGCATGGGAAAAAAAAAAAAATAGGCCATATTAAGGAGGTTATAATCTTGCACATTAATGAAGAGGCGATCTTCAATCTTGATGGAAATGCATGAAGTAACTTGGATCTTCAGTAAGCTTCCAAAAATAAGGTTAGTTTTAGGGTTTTAGGGACCAAAAGGTCTAAAAAACCAAACCAACTCGTCCCACCTCTTCAAAGACTCATGCTCAGATAATCTATTAGCAAAAGCCCATCTCATCATTTATGGGGCTGTTTGTTTCGTCGTAAAAGTCGTAAAAGTTTGTAATTCGTAAATGACTTATCACCCAATTAAAACTTCGGTGTTTGTTTGGACCATAATTCGTAAAAGACCTACGCAACTCAACTATCACTCACTTGCAACCCAATTATCACTCACTTACAGCTCACTTAAGGTTAATTTTGGTGTCATGCAAATTTATATTATTTTTTTATGTTAATATTAATTTTTTAATATTTAACATTTTAGTATTTATTTGCAATATTAAAACTTTTTAAATCACCAAATAGTTAATTTTGTGGTCAATTTTTTCGCTTACTACTTACACATTACCACAACCAAACATCATAAAACACAATACATTTTCTCACTTGCAACTTTATATTACCAACCAATTACCGTAAAACTTATGTGCATGTAACTCATTTACAACTGTAAAAAGCTTTACCAATTACGACTTACGAATTACGACAACTTACAACAGCTAAACAGACCCAATGATCAATTCTTCTTCTGATGGAGATGGGGACAGCTCTTGGGAAGAGTTCACTCTTTTGGCTGATAAAATTGTTTTTCCGAAAACACAGAGAGAAAAAATTTGCTCAAAGCACTACTACTATTCCAAAGAAAAGAACTGATGAATTAGAATGAGGGAGTCCCTGATAACTTGAAAAAAAAAAGAAAAAAAAAAAGGATGACATTTGTTCAACGATGATCAATTGGCGTGGAAAGCACTAGAGTTGAATTTTCTCTTCAAAAGAAAAGTATCGACGAAACAGAGGAAGACGACCTTTGACAGGTCAATGAAAAGAATGCATTTATGTTCTCAGTGCAGCAGAAGAATAGGGGAAAAAATCCACTTGAAAGATGAAGAGGCACATTTTTCTCCAAAATCAATGGCTTCCTCTTAATTCTCGTGGCCACTCTCAAGGTGGCCAAAATTGGGCATCCGTACCATTGACTCTGACCTGCGTATTCAAATTTGGTGCGACTCCTCTTTCCATATTTATGATGCAAGGGTTTTCTCCTACGATCCCTTCGTTAAAATGACAATATTTTCTAGAAGAGGGTTTCTTTTCTCCAGAGCTGTTGTCACTCCAACCTCATCAATATCCACTAGAGAATCTGTTTCTTCTGGATCATAATAGCCTCAAAGAGAGGAAGAACACCTTATGCTTAATGGGACTACACCCTTTGAAGCTTTTCTACTTGAGGGCTGTTTGTTTTGGACGTAAAAATCGTAAAAGGTCGTAATTCGTAAATGACTTACAACTCAATTACAACTACAACGTTTGTTTTGGACCGTAATTTATAAAAGACTTATGCAACTCAACTATCACTCACTTGCAACTCAATTACCAGTCACTTACAGCCCACTTACAGTTAATTTTGTGGTGATGCAAATTTATATTATTTTTTATGTTAATATTAATTTTTTTTAATATTTAGCATTTTTAGTATTTATTTGCAATATTAAAAATTTTAATCACCAAATAGTTAATCTGTGGTCAACTTTTTCACTTACGACTTGCTTACGACAATCAAACACCTTAAAATACAATACACTTTCCTACTTACAACTTTATATTAACAATCAAACACCGTAAAACTTACATGCATGTAACTCATTTACAACTGTAAAAGACTTTACTAATTACGACTTACGAATTATGGTCAACTACGATAACCAAACAGACCCTTAGGTGCTGTTTGGCTTGATGGAAGTGAGAAGAAAATGTGTAAGTGAAAAATGAGGATGTGAAATGTGAAAGAGTAGTGAAAATTAGGATTGTTACAATTTTCATTTTTAGTATGTGATTGTAATGTGAAAGTGTAAGTGAAAAAGTATATTGTGTTTTTCGATGCTTAGTTAGTAATGTGAAAGTGAAAGTGAAAAAGTTGACCACAAAGTTAATTATAAAATAATATTAAATTAAAAATTAATTCTGAAGTAATGTTTTAAGACTGTAATTGGACTGCACGTGAGATTAACATGACATCAAAATTAACTGTTTTGAGTTACAACTTATTACAAGTGAAATTTACATGACCATAAAATTAATTGTAACACTCTGTAGATAGAAAATTACAGTGTATAAGGTGTTGGCCCAAAGGCCTTCCACCCTGGTTTTGATGATGATTAACTCATGTAGTTATGTTTACTAATAAACTTGTGATTTTAGTTTCAGATCATTAAACAAGATATTAGTTGGTGATTGCTTCAAAAAGAGAAGTTGGAAGCATTCACTTGGTGATTCCCGTGCCCGAACATCAAGATCATACCTTTGCACTCGGTGGATCACGTTTGGGATCGAGTCGGCTTGAAGATTGAAGATCGTCAAGAAGACTTAGGTATCCTAGTATAGTTTAGTGTGTTTTAGATCCATTTGTAAAGATATGAATAGTTGATATGCTCAAGTGCACAAACACACAAGTTTTATGTTTTGAATTTGGTTTTCATGAATAGGTTGATCAAAACAAGTTTATTTTGTTTTTATGTATATTAGATGTGCTCTATATACATACATGCTTACATGACTTATACAAACTTATTTTGACTATCTTATTCATGTATTGAAAAATCCAAGTTTGATAAAATACAAGTTTTGGTTTTTGGTAAAAATGATTTAACACAAAAATAGTTCATATTGATTGATATTTGAGCCAAACTTTTTATCACATGTTTATATATCAATGCAAAATGATAAAACTATTTTTGGGTATTTTTACAAGACTTAAAAAGATTTTCTAAAATATTTTTAACATGTGTTTCTGTCCCAGAACAGTGGCTGACAGGCCAGGTCGGCCGACCGCAAGGGTCGACCGCACCAAGGGCCGGTCGACCCTTGGGGTCGACCGACGTGCACAAGCCTGTGCACGTTTGGCAGCCACAGGGACGGTCAGCCGGGCGGTCGACCGGACCTGAGAGCAGTGCTCTCTGTTTGTTTGGGTCGACCGGGCGGTCGACCGGGTTGCCCCAACGGTCACATTTTTGACCGTTGGCGGTCGGCCGGGCCGGCGGACCGGTAGCCTGTTAGGCTGCCAGATCAGCCTAACGGCTAGTTTTCTGATGGGCCTATATAATCCCATCCATTCCTTTGGGATTTTGGCCAAGATTTTTAGAGCTGATTTTCTCCCATTCTCTGGTTTTAAAAAGAAGTTTTTAAAAGAGTTTAAAGAGTAAAAAGATTCATCTTGTTTGTTTTTAAGTGTTTTGTTATTTTCAAAGGAAATAGGTTTTTGGGAATTGATTTCTTGTTCTTCATTTCTATATCATTTTGGTATTTTCCCAAGAGATTTTCTTTGATCAAAACACTTTATTTTCCACACTTGAGCTATCTTCTATCCTATTCTATTAGGATCTTGTTTTGTGGAAAAGAGAAAAGAAAGAGAGATTGTTTGTGGTTGAAAGATACCACCAAGTTGTAAACCCTTTTTTATTGTTGGGTGCTTCCTCTTTGGTAGAGGTTGAGGTTTGGTTTGCTCCCTCTTTGGTAGAGGTGGAGATTGGTGTTTACTCCCTCTTGGTGAGGTGGAGTTGGTTGTTGGTTTGTATCCCTCAAGTGTGAGGTGGATCGGTTGTTGTTTGGCTAAGGGCCTACCCCTCTTGTGTGAGGCGGTGTTTTGTATTGAGAGAGGAGTTTGGTACTCCTTGTGTTGTAACAAATCCTCTTCAGTAGAGGTTCCCTCGGTGGGAGATAGTGGATTGGAAATCCTACACGGTGGTGTAGGCGGGGTGTAGAGCTAGGGGCTCGAACCTCGAAATATATCTTTGTGTTTGCGTTTGATCCATTGTCTCTCTAACTCTCTCTCTCTCTCTCTCTCTTTACATTTGTGCAAAGCATCATTCTTAGCATCATATCATATTTGCTTGTGTTGTCCTTGCATTGATTCATATTGCTTGTTCATTATATGCTTGGATTGCTTGTGTGTGTGCCTCACTTATACTTAACCACAAGAGCTTCACATAGCACCTCAACCCATTCAAGGGCAATCAAGAGGAGTTAGTCCAGAGTCCTTCACGGGAAATTCGGCTACACTTGTTGGTTGTATTAAGTGTGATTGCAAAATTTGCATTAGCTTCCGCATTTAGCGCATTTAGTTTCTAGATTAGCAAGTACACCTATTCACCCCCCCTCTAGGTGTGCTTTCAAGTGGCCTTAGAGCACTTTCATAAGGGAGGTGTAAAAAGAAAAAAAATAGGTTTTCCTACTTTTCGTTTTCGATTCAAAACAAATAAGAAAAATGGAAAATGAGTTTTCTCACTTTCTCACTTCTCTATTACAAACACGCCCAGCCAGATATCCTCTTTTATGCTTCAATTTGGATTTAAATCTCAACCCACAACCATGTTAACCGGCAAGCCGATTAGAATGTTTGGGTCGTTGGACTTATTTTTTCTTCTAAGTTTTCACACCGAAGATGGCAGCTAAGGTGGCATATTAACCTTCCTATGATCATGATAAATGGGATCATTGCCGGAGGATGACTAACAATCGAAGATCTCCTTGCTCCAACGCTCGTCTTCTTGACGAAGAAGAGTGACTTTTCTCTCAAATCTCATATATTCATCATCTTTTTGTTTCTAACAATGTATATTTGTAAGTTCTATTTACTTGGTATTTCCTCTAATTTCTTGCTTTTTGAATAAAATACTTATAAAGACTCACAGTGTAATGTGTCAGCAATATATTTTGGTATGTATTAGGGTTACGCTTACATTAGACATGCCCGACGTAAATTGGGCATTATGCATGCACCTTATGTAATCCAGTAACACATTTTTTTTAAAGATCTGAACAGCCCCTATAACTCCTACACTCATAACTCCTCCTCTAGAGATTATCACAAAAAGTATAGAGGAAAGAAAAAAAAGAGAAGTCCAAGGTTCGAGAAAGAGAATACATTCAAGGATTTGATTCCTAGGAATGGAGTATCAAGTGCTAAACTTCTGTGAGAGAGAGAGAGAGTGTGCGCGCGCGCGCGCGTTAATGAGCTGCTTCGATCGAGAGAGAGAGAGAGAGAGAGAGAGAGAGAGTAGTAAGGAGCTGCTTCACGTCTAAACAAAAGCTGTAGAGATTCTCCCCCAATTCCCATGTCTCCACTCGCTCTTCCTCCGATGTGTAGTTTCTGATGAAGGCATATGTATGACCTCATCTTTACATTACAATATATAGAGTAACATTAAAAGGACAATCCTGCAACTATAATGACACTCTGTTGAAAGAATATATACACATCTCAAGCACCAATTTGATATATTATCCATCAAATATTATTGCCCCAACATCACCCTTCAACTTGTCCTTTGGTTCCTCACACAAAGAGGAGGACAGAGATCAGAGTCGGCGGATTTATGGAGTTCTTTTGGTTTTGGTGGTTTCAGAACTAAATGGGCTTTTTTGACATGTATCTGGTTGCACTTGATTGAGAGAGCTTGTGGTCTCCTGTCATCGTTGTGGTGTACACTTGTGTCTTGATCCCTCTTGGTCATTGTTTAGGAGCAGTTTAATGTTATGCGGAGGAGAGTATGCTGTGTGCGTTATAGTTTCATTATTTTTCTCTTTAATGAAACGGGGCAGGAAGTTTCACCTTTACTCAAAAAAAAAAAAAATCACCCTTGTAAAGAAACCACAAAATCATTTGCCACATATTAAAGACCTTATAATTTTATCTACAAATGCGCCATGTCTCTCAATTATTATTCAGATAATTCATGTTCCTTTTTTTCCTCTAATATTCCCTCTTTTTTAATTCACGTTTCTTGTTTCTCTTTTCAGGAAACTGATGATTCATGTGTTATGGCATTCCATTCAAATTGGGCACTTAAATTTGTGTTTTTGTGTTTTTGCTAGGGAAAATACTTCTTGTACGAATGACGTTCTACTTTAGTACTACTAGAGCTTGTACTAGTTAATTTATAGGTATACTAGTGTTATTTGTACATGCAAGGGAAAATTCATTTAAAATAAGAATTTAAACTTCATAATTTTTAAGAAATATTATCTGAACTATTTCTACCTCTTAACATTAATTTTTGTTAATATTTCGTCTTTTATGCATCAAGTCTTTGTATAAAATTAGCATATTTAACAGTGTAATTAAAAATTATAAGAAAGATAACAATAAAAACATGACATCATGCATGCATCTAAAGCTGCCTCTTCCTCTACGATTAATATATATCAAAGAGAGATGTTGGGCTCATTCCCACAAACTGAAAGTAAACTCCACTTGTTTGTTTCAGAGGAGCACTAAATTAACATAACAATGCTACAAGTATTTTCGAATAGGATATTATACGCTTTGAGAAGTTTAGGGTTACGAGGACTTGAGAGGTCGTCATTAATTTTTCTTTAATTTAGGTACATCGAGAGGTCAATGTTGTTTAGCAACCGCCAAGGGTCACCAAACTAAATAAATAACTAGTTCGGATAAAACTACAAGAATCAGAGAGGACATTATTCCTCATTATTCCTCCATTGACAAAATAAGTTCTCAATACTAAATGTTGCTATGCAAACATTTAAAAATTGGGTTTTTTTTTTTCTTTTTATCAATTTGACAATTGAAATCCTTGCTAATTTCGTATTCACACCTCAAATCTTTATATTTTCATTTAGATCCCCAAAATTTTTAGGTTGAGGGAAAAAAATTCCCCTCCATTAATTGTAGTTTATTTTCTAACAGTGGCATGATCAAAATACATTTTTACCTCTAACAAAAATGGTATTACCCATTAAATCTTGCTTCTCTCTCTCTCTCTCTCTCTCTCTCTCTCTCTCTCTCCCCCCCCCCCTATCTCTCACTGCCTCACTCACTCGCTCAACCTCTCTCACACTCTGACTCTCTTCCCTTACCCACCTCTCTCGCCTCTCGATTCTCGTCCTCTACCACTACCGCCTCTTCTCCTCTCTCGCAGCCTTCACTGTCCTGCAGGACATCACCACATGGACCCAGTCACTGCTGACCCGCATCGAGCCCGCCTCCGCCGATGCCTCCCTCTTCCACATCAACATCGATGTCTCCGACTCCCCCGACCTCACTGCCAGCTTCACTGCTGCGGGGCAGTATGTCTAGCTCTAAATCTCATCCTCGGCCAAGCCGTCCTTCCTTGTGATGGCATCACTGCCAGAGCTCGGGACCGCAAGGGGTGAATTTGAGTTCATGGGGAAGTTTCTTAATTAAGGCAGACGTCGAGATCGGCGGGGTCATGAGGAAGGGTTTCGAGATTGGGCAGGTCGATGGGACGAGAGAGTGTTGATGTTTGTAACTAGGTCTAGCTTATGGTTACAATTTTACAGATTCTTTTTATTGAATTTTCGCCCTAATTTGATGGTGTATTGGACTCCCTCCCCCTCCCTCCGCTCCCTCCCCTTCCTGATGGGGATTATCTGATCTAAGTCCATGTGGTAGAGTCCTAACAAACGGCGAAGGCCACGAGAGAGGAGAAGAGACTGCGACGACAGTGGCAGAGGACGAAAATCGAGAGGTGAGAGAGATGAGGGAGGGAAGAGAGTCAGAGTGAGAGAGAAGGTTGAGAGTAAGTGAGTGAAGCACTAATAAAGAGTAAGTGTAGGTCACATAAATCTAAAAAGAAAATATTTCAGGAATCTATTCATCTAAAGACTACATAACTAAACGAAGGGAGGTTTTTGTCCCAAACTTAACAGATCCGGGAATCGAAATGAAAATAAAAAGATTTGAGTGTGAATATGAAATTACAAATATTTGAGATGTCAATATGGAAAAACCATTAAAAATAACTTCTCCTTTTGCGAGAGATGGTGTAGATCCCAATCAAGATCGTCCGAATTTAACCAAAACAAAAAAAATTAAAAAATTGTATCTTAAAATGCAAAAATCAAACTCTACTTCTTTGTTCACATTGTATAAAATAATACATGCATGTTGTCCAAACTCCCACTTGTACTAAACAAATCAAACTTAGTATTCTAGCAAACATATTATATAATGTGTGAAGCATGTTAATTAAACAAATCAATCACAATCCGCGGCGGCTTGTATTTTCATTATTCTCGTGGGACATTATATTGGATAATTTTTTGTTCCTAAGTCGCAAGTTTGTATATGTCATCAATAATAGATGAGGTAGCGGTAGACCTCAGAAATATTCAATTTTTCCCCCTGAAGACTTGCACACATGACGGTTACAAGAACTTATTGAGGACAGCTGACATGTGCATTCTTGCATCTTTCAAGATTAGTTGATGCGAAAATTTGTGTTTTGATTGGTTGGAAATATTTGCAAAATCGATATATAAATTGAAAAATGAAGAGGTTTCAGATGCCTCTGTCGAATGATCTAACGTAACAGGTGAGAGTTGCCCGTCGAACAAATAGTCTCCCTGCATTCTAAGTGGAGTTGCCCGTCGAACAAATAGTCTCCTTGCAAGCTCAACTATCTTCACACCAGATGGAGATCACAAATCTTCACTGCGAGAAGAGAAGGCACGCCTTATGTGAAACACCAATTGCAGCGTCATGCACACCACCACCAAATTCTCGAGAGCCAACTAACTTTATAGGAGCCTATAGCTCCATTTTGTGTCATTGAGGTGATCAGGCTCATTGCGCATTTTACGTCATTAGAGGGATCAACATCATCGAACATCACCCACACACACGATTAAGTTCGGGGCATGGCTCTGGTACCAATTAAAGGACTTGGGGCATCATCCCAAAAGACTAGCCTTCTAGGTGGAGTTGTCCCAATCTTATATACCCAAGACCATTCTCATGTCTAGTCAATGTGGGACTATTTGTTCGACCCAAATCCCAACAATAGAAGCCTTGGTTAGGAGTGCCACCGGATGCGGATATCCGCATCCAAATCCGCCTCCCACCCGGATACGGATATTATTTTTTCACATCGGTCAATATTCGTATCCGAAAGTTAAATGCGGATACAGATATGGTAAAGCAATATCCTATCCGTATCTGATCCAATATCAGAAAGTTGGCTGTTTGATAATGATATCAATGAAATAAGTCAATAGATTTTGATAGTTTGAGTTGGTGAAAAAATAATAGTAAAAATATTCGATTCTTATAAGAGTAGTACGAGATATTTTGAGTATTTCGACATCAATCGTGGCATCTGAATCAACATTTAACACCAGAGGCAGTGTAATTCATTGTTATAGAAGTCGAATGTCAATGGATACGGTGAAAACATTGATATGTACATAATAATATCATAATATGTATCACATTTTATATTGTTGTAGATGAGATAAAAGGTAATATAAGTATATCTGTTTAGTTTATTCTTAAGCGTATCCATTTTTTACATTTCCGATTAGTATCTGCATCCGATCCGCTATACGATCTGTATCTAATATTCAATTTGGCAGATGCGGATATCATTTTTTCACATCCGCCAATATCCATATCCATATCCATATCCATATCCGAATGTTGAGTGCGGATACGGACATAGTAAAAACAGTATCCGATCCATATCTGATCTGATGGCACCCTTAGCCTAGACTCAAATGTCAGACATGCCTTCCAAAAATATGTTAAGGCATGTTTGACTTGGAAATAGAAATTAGAAAAGTGACAACATAAGAAATTTTCAAGAACTGGCCTGACAGTGTCAGTTTTCTGAGCGTATACTGTCACAACCAGGGAAAAAATCATGAGACCCACAAATTATGAGAAAATAATAACTTTCCGGCCTATTTTCTGGGAAACAACATACCCTTGGCCAAGAAACCTACAATTTAAACACCATAAAGTTCTTTCCCTTATCAAATGTGGGACTAAATGAACTTCACTTAATTTTAAAATACTCTCAGATACTAACAGGTTTCTTGTTACAAACCCGTCCCGCACCAATCCTATATGCATGAAATCCAGATTTTAGTGGGGGACCACCCCACTCGACCGCCCCAACTCGCCCCCATGTGCATCCGCCACTGCCTACAAAGTGTCTAATATTTGTTAAAAAAGAATTTTGAGCTCATATAATGTTTGTTGGTGATGGAGGAAGTCACGAGTTACGATGACAATATGAAATGTTTTTGAAGTTTCGTGTTAGAAACCATCCCGTTTGCGATTACATGAATTATATTACATTATCATTTTGTAAACAGAGCCCCAGCTTGACTCACGAGAATAGTAGAAAAAGAAAACAAAGCTGTATACATTTGGTCAAGCACAAATTATAAGTCCTTTCATAACTATGATTAGCGAGGAACTTACATAATTATTATATAACTAATAATAATTATAACCCAAAAAGAACATAACCCAAAAAGTTTATTCTAGTTAACATAGTCGTCTTAGTTCTCTAAACATCATTTCAAGAGCTGAAGATTAAGAGTTTATTAAACCAATGCAATCACTTTGATCTTCATCGTTTAGAGATGCTCATCGCACTACTTTTAACAAACGACTGGCTCTCCATCGGACAAAAAGAGAAGAGTGCATCAGACGCGACAATAATAAAGAGAGTTGAAAACCAAACTGAGAGGAAATGAGCGGAAGAAAGAGTCGAAACATCAACACCAGAGATATAAAATATTGTATTGATAAGTTAAAGTTGGAGTCATTCGAGGAGGGAATGTGACGCGAGCGAGGGAAGCAGAGGAAGCTTGAACCCGCAGGTATGTCTTCTGGCAGCCGGCAGAGGACGCGCGCGTGGTTGCTCGCGTGTTTGCGCAGGCATTGACCCTGTCTGCATGTCCGCGGGCACCCCATTCTCTCTCTCTCTCTCTCTCTCTCTCTCTCTCTCTCTCTCTCTCTCTCTCTCTTTTTTTAAGGTTTAGAAGTCTCTCTCTCTCTCTCTCTCTCTCTCTCTCTCTCTCTCTATTTTTTTAAGGTTTAGAAGTCTCATTCTGAATGCGTCGAATTTGTTGCACAACGTTATCTCTTTCAGTATTTTTATCAGCACGCGGCATCATCACCAACCTCGAGGAAGGATTTTTTCAATTGCGGTTATTTAAATTCAAAGAAGTGATAAGTAGTCTCAAAAAATAAATTAAAATTTTCTTGAACAGTTTTACCTTCAAATGAAAAATCTGAAATATAGAATTAATTTTTCAAAATATTATAACTTTACCACAATAATTAGTTAGTATACCCATGTAATTAGTAAGTACACTCAAGTTCTCAACCCCTATAATCTTAATTCTTTTTCAACCTCAAACCTCTCTCTATTGCTTAACCCATAAAACCTAAAAATTTTAGACTCGTCTCTTCTTAAATTTTGGTTTAATTTTGATTATTGATTGTGAAGAGCGTGATAGATTACTTTGATTCAATAAGGAACATTGGATAGGAATAAGATGATTTTGAAGAATTCTAAACAATTTTCTAGAAAAAAAGAATTCTAAACTATATATATAATTTAATATCTACTTGAAATATATTTCAAGCATGTCCTCTAGAATCTCGTTTTAGATTTCAAACATAATTTCTCCTTACTTTTTGTTTCCTAAAATCTCTGCCAATGGCTTAAATATTTTATTTCATTTTAGTTTTTTAAGATGTCATACTTTGGTAGAAAGAACAAGACAAAAAGGTGGGGAAAAAAATTTTGAACTAGCCAAATCCAAACGTTGGAACTCCATTGAACTAGACTTCCTTATTTATACAGTTGTAGTGGCCATGTGGATTTAATGGGCTGAGAAGATTTTGTCCGATTGGTCTTGGAGGATTTAGTTTCAAATTGGGGGTATAACTGAATTTGTACATTTAAATTGAGTATGTAAAATATAAGGATTTTACGAGTAATTTGGAGGAGGGATTTACATACTAATTTATTGGGTCTATTAACTAATAGATTTACTTATCACTTTTTTGAGTTTAAATAACCGCACTCGAATTTTCCACCCCAAAAAAAAGAAGAAGGCACCCCACAAATTATTTCAAGTATGTCATTATTATTTTTTTTGACATTTTCACTCTTGGTGAAAAGTCCAAAGGACTCCTTTCTTCTTCCTCCTCCTTCCTCCTCCCTCTCCCCGGCCTCCCCCCTCCCTCCTCCCCCTCCCCCTACCCGGCCTCCCCACGGTCTCCCCACCCCTAGCCCCCCCTCCCCACCAACCCCCTTGCCCGCCCTCCAAATCTGGCCTGTTCAGTCAGATTAGGCCGAACATGCCATATCGGGGGGTGGGCGAGGGGGTTAGGGGCAGGGGATGGGGGAGGTGGAAGGGAGAGAAGAAAGGTGAGAGTGGAGGAGGGAGAGCGGGGAGGCCGAGGAGGAGGAGGGAGGAGGATGATGAGGGGAGGGTGGGAGAAGATGGTTGCCGGTGAAGTAGGAGCGGAGGCCGGGGGGTCGCCGGCGACGGTGGGAAAGAAGGAGGAGAAGAAGAGGGCATTTTTGACATTTTTGAAAAAAGAAACGGTGTCTTCATCAATTTGTAGGGTGCCTTCAACATGGGGGTGCCTTCATCACTTTTTGGGGTGGAAATATTCACTCCTCGACCTCGTTGCTATTCTCTCACTCACAAATGGCAGGCGGCAATTGTAACGCCTACCGCTAGGGATGGCAATTGGGTCGGGTTGGGTCGACCCGACCCGATTACTGCTCGACCCATATAATAATTGTGTCTGGTATACGGGTCAAAAATACAGACTCAGACCTGACTCATTCTTAGTCGGGTCGGGTCGACCCGACCCGTTTGACCCGATTATTAAATTTTAAATACAATTTATTACCAAATTGTTGGGTGGTATAGTTAGTCATCACACTAAACTCCACACACTAGAGGTCATAGGTTCAAAACTGGTCTTACACATATTTTTTGATAATTTGATTTAGGCGAAGGGGAGGACGCGGGGGCGACAGAGGAGGAGATCAAGAGGAGGAGGCCGAGGAGAAGAGAGAATAATCGGGCCTGGCAGGTCTGGCGTGTTCGGGTCAACCCGACCCATTTAATAATCGGGTCAGACGGGTCGACCCGATTACGACCCAAACCCGATTAGCCCAAACCCGGACCCAGTAACTTCGGGTCGGGTCGGGTCGGGTCGGGTCTGACGGGTCACGACCCGTCGGCGACCCCTACCTACCGCTGCTTTATCGGTCCACATCGGTCGTGTCACGCCCCGCTTCCCACTAAAGCGAGACAAGCACGTGACTTGGGCCGGCGACACACTCAAAAGAGCATGTTAAGCCTCTAACCTGTAAATTATGTCATTTTTTCTCTCTGTTGCATATATATATTTAAGTCCAAATGGAGTACACATACATGAAACAAAACTAAATAATTGGTACAAGTGCATATACTGAGAAATAACTCCAAACTCTCTTATACATATATCTATGAAAGAAGTAAATAAGTAAAGGACTCTCCAAGTCTTCTACTGAGTTCCAGCTGGCTCCTCGTGGTACTCCTTATTCTCAGTCGATATCTCCATGTATTCTTCACTATCTAGGGCAAGCAAACCCCGGAGAGTCAAAAAACTCCCGACAAGTGCAAACAAAGGAAAGAAAGTATGCAAGTGTGTGCAAAGCACGAAGATATGCATGAATAAGGAAAGGACTTGCAATATGCAATTAATGATACTTATTTTCGTTACATAACCATGTATTTGTAGCATAATTTATTATTGATACTTGTCATTCAACATTCAAGTCATGATGATAAGTAGGCATTCACTAAAGCATAAGAATAGCCATCACATTGAGTAAATCAAGTATAACAAGTATAGCTAAACAACACACAGTTATAAAGTTAATTATGAAGATGTCCCTATGGGTTACTAATTAGTAACACCACCCCAACTTTCATATACAGTAGAACATACTCCATCATACGCCTACTATGTTAGACTTGGGACACCATCCCAAAAGACTAGCCTTTTAGGTGGAGCTGCCTAAATCCTTATATTCCCAAGACCATCCCCACGTCTAGCCGATGTGGGACTATTTATTCGACCCAAATCCCAACAATCCCCCGAACAAAGAGTCTCCCCTTCAAGCTCAACTATCTTCACACTGGAAAATCAAATGCTCCATCGAGATCCAACTCTTCACTGCGTGGGGTAGTGGCACGCCTTATGTGAAGTACCAACTGCAGTTGATCACTCCTCTATACCGCGCAACAGGCAAACACCCATTACAAGGAGCACCACTGCTAAATTTCTCGAGAGCGCAATATTAGCTTCACAGGGGCCTATTGCGCCTTTTTGCGCTAGTGGGGTGGGCAGGCCCATTGCGCTTTGCGCCATTTGGGGATCTACATCGTCGAACATCACCCACACACACGACTAAGTTCGGGGCATGACTCTGATACCACTTATTGGACTTAGGGCACCATCCCAAAAGGCTAGTCTTTTGGGATGGTGCCCCAAGTCCTTCACACTACGCATGTCAATTGGGTCCTAAGACGTGAAAATGATTGCATTTCATACCATAGCATATTTCGCATATCAATCAATAATTATCATTATTTGAAAACTGCTAGTGAAAATAGCGCCATGTACCCCAGCGGGAACCATGCCAGGAGTAATACAATATAGTAATATATAAGTAGAATGAGCTCAACAATAGCCCATGTCACAAAGAGACATATACCATGTAAAATAAATACCACTATACCTTGTCCGTAGTAAGGGTATTCATGATACACTTTCTCAGTTTTCACTATCAATTTTTCCCATATTAGTCATGTGTCTTAATATTTTTACAATCAAATTTATTATAGAGCATGAATATCTTTGCATGAACCAAGTACCAAGAATAACCATGCCACTATATCCTTGCCAATCCCTTATAATCACCATGTACCACTTTCTCAATTAATTCCAAGTATATGTTTCACGCAAGCGTTTATCCATGTCATTTAAGTCTTTCATGTTTATGTTCATATTCATATTCATGTATTCATGTCCAAGATTTTCATATTGTAATTCTTAGATCATGGTGTCTTTACGTGAACAATGTCAGTCATGTAAATTATTTGTCCAAACATGGCATATACAAGTGATTAACTAGAGGTTATATCAATAGCGTGCATGAAAATCTGTATCAAATAATATTGTCTATAAACCAAATTTCGAGTTTAAACTTAGAAACTTGACATCTATTAGTGTTAAGATTTTGATTTTAAGTTAAACTTTGTTAATGTTTCATAAAGGTTTCAACATGGAGTAAACATAAACTATCATAAGTTCTTAGACTATTTATGGAAGCTAAACTATTTTAGCATAGTAGATCGAATTTTTTTTAGGAAATTTGTGGGAGCTAAACAGTGATATTTTAGAGCTGAAAATAATTTTCAGGAGTTACATGGGCTAATCAATAATATTTTAGGTCTCGAAACAGTTTTCAGAAATTATAGGGACTTAACAGCAGTTATTTTAGGTCTGAAAACAGTTTTAGGAATTACAGGGATTTAACAGCAGTATTTCAGGACCAAACAGAATCAGTTTTCAGGAATCACAGGGACTTAACAACAGTTATTTCAGGACCAAATAGAATTTTCAGAATATTCAGGGACTAAACAAAAATTTATTTAGGACTAGACAAAATTTTCAGAAAAATCAGGTTTCAAACTGTAATAGAACTTGATGTGTGAGAAAATAATAATAAGAGCTTTTAAAATAAACCTTTTAAAAAGTGAGGGTTCATGATAAATTTGTCAGTCACTTTTAACACATATAAGATGATACATATTCTCATAAGATAGTTTTATATTATAATCATCACCAACCTATGCATATAGAGAAAACTGGTGCACATATATTACACTATTATATTAACACCATCAGTGAAGCAAGGACAAAAATCTATTAATCTACTTTAATATAATATTTTTCATTAGTAAATGACTTCATATAACTATCAAAACTGTGTAGCAAGCACTAATTTATTATTTTATTTATTTACTTATTTATTTCCTGAGACTGATTTTGATCCTTCAATCTCTTGGTACGAAATTTTGTGCCACAGTCCTCTCAATTTGACGACAATGAATTTCTCGAAAATTTAGTTCTATTTTTCTCTATGTGTTTATGTCCATGAAATTAATGTTTACATCATCTCTCTGTTTTCGTTTTTTCCTTTGAATTGCTTAGCACTTTGGCTAAAATATTTTTGAGCTTGAACATTGAATCTCAACAAAAATCTGTATTTTATGGTATTCAAGAGAAGTATAAAAAAACATATACTTTCAATATTGGTATTAAACTACGAAGTAATCAACACTACAAGTATAATAGTTATCTATCATGAAACAATGTATTAATAAAAATAACAAAAATTATACATGTGATTATGATTATAGGTCTAGAATAGTTAAATCTGATTAGAGTAGTAAGAAGGATCATCAAAAAAGTCCTAAACATGATTTCTGTTGAATCAAAGAAAAAGAAGGGGACTGACTTTGGGTACATTCCTTTGATAATTAACTCCAAAGCTTGATGGTAATGGCCTTCTCCTCCTCCTAGAGTAGATTAATTTTTTTGGGTTAATTTTGGATTTATTTATAGATGGTCATAAAAAATGAGTTTTATCAATTTTTTTCTAATGTTTAGGTTAAGTTTAAATTAGTTTTTAGTTAGTATTTAGATATACCCACAAATTTAAATATTTATCTACTAATTTGAATTTGATTTAGATGTGTTTTAAGATAGGGAAGAATTTTGCACAATTTAAAATGATTTTTTTTTTGTTTTTATCTTTGGATGCTCTTGGATTTAAAGGGATAAGGAATTAAGAAAAAGAAATCTATTTGAGTTGCGGCTTGGTCTAGGATGCATGGGCTAAGGTAAAGAACCTGAAATATTAGTAAGAGGAATAATAACAAAATAATAATAGTAGCAATACTAATAATAGTAATAATAATAATCCATAAAGATTACACGTAAATAATAACTAAAATAAACAATAATGATAATAGTAAATAATAATATTAATAACAACAAACAATATTAGTAATAATAATAATAAATAATAATTATTATAAAGAAATAATAGTAACCATCGACTACTAATAAACACCAATAATAATAATAGAAATTATAATTATTAGTTATGAAAACTCACATAAAATAATAATAACTCTTAATACAAATCATATATACATATTAAAATACTACTATACATATTAAATCATATATTATCTATTAGAGTTATTACATTCTACCCATTTTATAAATATTTCATCCTCGAAATTTCAATAAGGCGAATAAAAAGATAAAATGGATCAAGATCAAGGAAATAAATATCAAGAAAGTTGAAAAATCAAAGGATAGAACAGATGGTCATCATTGATGACGTCTTCTCTCTTCCATGTCACTTCTCATGCGCACCACGATTCTGCTGCGCCACTCTGATTCTACTACCAGCTTCAAATAGAGCAACCAGCTCTTTGGACAAAATAAGAAAAATAGAATCGAGAAGAAAGATGAGAATCAAGATGAAAATCTAGATCACTCTAGAAGAAGAGTTGGATCAGAAACATCAAAAAATTCAATAGATGAATTTTCAAGGGAAGAATGATCAATATATGGGTTAACTATTTTGGACATTAAACTTTAGAAATTTAAATTCGAAAAATTTGAGAAAACTATTCGAGAATAGTAAGCTATAAATAACAAAATTGGTGAATCACAAGGTATCCTTTTAAACACTATAGGTATTGTTAATATATAAAATGTAAAAGAAGTACTTAACTGAAATATGAGTGAATTTGAAAATAAACTTTAGAAACTCTAATTGAAAAAAAATAATTTGTGAAGCTAAATGAGACTTTTGAAAGTATAAAAATGTCAAGCATTCATAAACCTATTTAAACGGATAAATTGAGAATAAATTTTAAAAGAGAATAAAGAAAATATGCTAGCAAATTTAAAACCAATTCATATAAATTTAAAACCTATTCATACAAAAGTACAAAAGTTAAAATTTCAGAAAAGCATGCTGAAAAAAATTTCAAAACATATTTAGAAATATATATATATTATGAAACTAAAAAAAATAATTCAAAAAAATAAACAACCCTTAAATATAAGTCAGTTATGCACATAAAATAAATGATCTAAAAGAAAATAAGGAGAAATAATTTCACTAATAACGAAACAGGAAATTAATAATATAATATCAAAGAAATATTGAACAGTTGTAGGAAGTGTTGACTAATATATAAAGTAATCAATAAGGACTCCTAAATGTGAGCTAATCTACTAACAAATCAGTTTAGTAAATAATAATTTTAATAATGAATAGATAAGAATATAAGAGAACATAGCAATGAACATAACTAATTTATGATTATTAGCTAACTTGTAAAAATTGTTTATACAAAATATTAAATAAGATTAATAATATAATATAACAATCATCAATAATCTTAAATAGATGACAAGCTTTAGGTACAGTTCTAATAAGAAAAATATAAAGAAGTATGACTAAATTAGTGTAAATAAAAGCAAATGCATCATTAATATAACAAATAAAGTCAGTACCATAATAATAAAAATTCACAATTCGTGATAAGTAATAAAGGTGAAAATAATAATGAGTATAACTAACTAAAATAATTAAAAGAATAAATGAATAAGATCAAATGTCTTCAAGTAGATAGAACAAATTAATTTACATAACTTTGACATAAAAAAGGTGAGTACAAGTAGACAATCAGTACTATAAAAGATATGTATTGTGGTAAAAATCGTAAAAATATATGAAAGTGTGCAGAAAAGAATAAACGACAAACAATGAACAAAATAAATATAAGAAAAGAATGCAAAAGAATTAATTTTTACAAAATAGTATAATATAATTATCTAAATCTTATCAAGAGCTATATGTTGTGCGCGCAGACAATCACAACAACGAACCAATAGAGAATCCCTATATCTCCAGCACAATGCAATCACAAGAGAAAACGCACAAATCACAAACACACAGTTTAACGAGGTTCGGCCAACGTGCCTACGTCCTCGGGGCAATCAATGGAGAGGTTTTACTATTAGGAAGATGAATACAAGTTGCTCTAAGTCTCTTTGAATGCAAGAGAACTCAAGCAAATACAATTTCGCAAAGATCTCAAACCCTAGAAATCCTTTAGGCTTAAATACCTCATACAACGGATCAGCAGAAAAAAACCCAGAACCCGCGTGTCGGTCGACCGGGACGGTCGACCGACCTCCCAATTCTCCAATATCGGTCGACCGGGCCGGTCGACCGGAAAAACCCGAGAGTTGGGGTTTGTCAGTCAAGGGCTTCCGGTCGACCGGGCCGGTCGACCGCGCAAACCCGAGAGTTGGGTGTTTGTCAGTCAGAGCCCTGCGGTCGACCGGGCCGGTCGACCGCTCCAACTCCTGTGCATGTTGTGCACGTCGGTCGACCGGACCGGTCGACCGACCTCTGTCTTTTTCTGCTGCTGCTGCTTTTTCCTGCCCGCTGTTCCTTTGCCTTTCGTCGTAGACTCCTTGGCAATCTTCAACAGCACCTGGCATGAATTCACCTCCTCTACTGTACTCTCTCCTCCAACAATTCTCCACCTCGGTGAAGATTTTCAAATCTGAGCCGAATTCCGACTCGATAGCGGCTGCACCAACCCGGTTGCCTACGTACCCCTTGCCCAAGGGATCAAGCCGTCCGTAGTTCACCCAAATGAGCTTCAGCAAGCTCATTTCACCTGAAGGACATGGAGCAAGTCTTTGCAGTGTGCAAACTTCACTCCCGTCACCACCTTTGTAAGCATATCGGCCGGATTCTCCGAAGTGTGAACTTTCAACAAGTCAATGTCACCTTCTTCTAGAATCTCCCATACAAAATGATACCTGACATCAATATGCTTCGTCCTTGCATGATAGACCTGGTTCCTTGCCAAGTAGATGGCACTCATGCTGTCACAGTTTATCTTCAAAATATCCTGTTCCACGCCCAGATCATCAAGTAATCCCTGAAGCCATATTGCCTCCTTCATGGCCTCTGTCAAAGCCATATATTCAGCCTCTGTGGTCGACAACGCGACGGTAGACTGAAGTGTGGAGCGCCAACTCACCGGTGCCTGTGAGAATGTGAAGACATATCCCGTCGTCGACCGGCGTTTGTCAAGATCACCTGCATAGTCTGAATCCACATAACCTATGCATTTCTGCTTTCCGGTGTTGTCCTTCTCAAATACCAGGCCTACATCAACAGTTCCCTTGATGTACCTCAGAATCCATTTCACGGCTTCCCAATGACCTTGTCCAGGATCATGCATGTATCGACTCACCATGGAGACTGCCTGTGAAATATCTGGCCTCGTACACACCATTGCATACATCAAGCTACCCACCGCATTGGCATATGGAACATGAGACATATGCTCACGCTCTTGAACACTCCTTGGAGACATCTTCGCTGACAACTTGAAATGCGGCGCCATTGGTGTACTAACAGTCTTAATATCTTTCCCAATATTAAACCTCTGCAGTACCTTCTCCAGATAGCCCTTCTGAGTCAAGCTTATCTTGCCAGCATCCCTGTCCCTTGTGATCTCCATGCCCAATACTTTTCTTGCTTCCCCAGGTCCTTCATCTCGAACTCGGACGATAACGTCTTCTTCAGAGAATCAATAGCAGATCTTGACCTAGAAGCAATCAGCATATCATCTACATAGAGAAGTAGATAGATATACTCCCCTGATGGTAACTTGTTGTAGTACACACATGGATCGAAGTGGCTTCGTGTGTACTTCTTCTTTCTGATGAAGCTGTCAAATCGCTTGTACCACTGTCTAGGAGACTGCTTCAAACCGTACAGCAATTTCTTCAGCTTACATACCAACTCCTCTTTCCCTGCAGCTTCTTTGTAACCTGTGGGCTGAGTCATGTAGATCTCCTCCTCAAGATCGCCGTGGAGAAAGGCAGTCTTGACATCAAGTTGGTCAAGGTCCAACTCATTCTGCGCCACCAAAGCCAATAGAATCCGAATAGACGAGTGTTTCACTACGGGGAGAACACCTCGTTGTAGTCGATTCCTTCTCTCTGTGCGTAGCCTTTAGCCACCAGCCTTGCCTTGTAGCGCACTGTATCTTCCTGAAGAGATCCCTGCTTCTTAGCAAATACCCACTTGCACCCTATGGCCTTCTTCCCCTTTGGCAACTTGGTAAGTTCCCATGTGTTGTTTTTGTAAAGAGATTTCATCTCTTCATCCATGGCCCCTTTTCATAACTCAGCTTCTGAACTGATTTCAGCTTCCCTGAAAGTAGATGGAATAGCCTCTTCAACAACTGGAAGTGCATATGCAACAACCATATCGGTGGTGAGCCAACCAGGTTTCCTAGTATTCCTCTTTGGTCTTCCAACTGCAGTGAGATCTGGAACAATATCCATGACTTGCTCCTGATCCTCTTCAACAACTTCAGTATCTTCTTCTGCAACTTGATCACTTCCCTGTGTCACCTCAGGAATGATCCTCACAGACACTGAATCCTCTAGAGATGGTGGATCTGCATCACTCTCCACCTGCTGCAATAGCTCCTTGGTCTTGCTGGTCTCCACCTGCTGAGAGACCGTAGGCTTCATCAACGAAGCCTCATCAAATGTGATATCCCTGCTGATTATGAACTTGTTGTCCTGTTGGTCCCAAATCTTGAACCCCTTGGTTCCTCGCTTGAAGCCAATGAACACCCCTTTCTTTGCTCTCGGATCCAACTTGTCTTCTTTGACATGGTAGTAGGCTGGACATCCGAAGACCCGTAGCAAATCATAGTCCACAGCATCTTTTCCTGACCAAGCTTCCAGAGGAGTCTTCCCCCCTATTGCAGATGACGGCAACTGTTCACAAGATGGCATGCATGCCCCAAAGCTTCAGCCCAAAACTTCTTTGGCAGTCCTGCATTTGACAACATGCACCGAACCTTCTCTAGCAAAGTCCGGTTCATTCTTTCAGCCACCCCATTCTGTTGCGGAGTTTCCCTTACTGTGAAGTGTCTCTCTATGCCCTCATCTAGACATAGCTGTAGGAACGGATCTGACTTGTACTCTCCTCAGTTGTCAGAACGGAGGACCTTGACTTTCCTTCCCGTGTTTCTCTCCTGATTAGCCTTCCACTTCACAAACAATTCTAGGACTTCACTTTTGTGTCGCATAGTGTACACCCAACATCGCCTAGAATAGTCATCAATGAACGATACAAAATAGTGGTTACCTCCAATTGATGCAGTCTTGGAAGGTCCCCATACATCCGTGTGAACATAATCAAGAATGCCTTCGGTGCAGTGTGAAGCTGTACCAAACTTCACCTTCGTCTTCTTGCCGATGATGCAATGTTCACACAGATCCAGTTTGCAGGTCTCTGCACCCTTCAGCAGCCCTTTCCTCACAAGAGCTTGCATCGATTTCTCCCCTGCATGTCCCAGCCTCATGTGCCATAGCCGGGTTAGATCTTCCTTCTGACTGGTAGAAGCTGCCACCTGCCCTGTCACTGTACTACCCTTCAAGTAATACAAATTGTTCCGGCGGTCGGCCTTTAACACCACCATTGAGCCCTTTGTCATTTTAAGAACACCTTCTTTAATAGACACACTGAGCCCCAATGATTCCAAAGCACCCACAGAGATTAAGTTCCTCTTCAGCTGAGGTACATATCTCACTTCTTTCAGCTCCCTCACCATCCCATCAAACATCCTGATCGGAATAGTGCCTACACCCTCCATGATGCACGGATGATCATCGCCCATGACGATCGAACATCCCTCCAACTTCTCAAGATTGGTAAACCAATCTCGATTAGGGCATACATGATATGTAGCACCTGTGTTCAGGATCCACTCGTTATCCCCCGAGTAGCCTACGACGGGAGCGGTCACTGAAAAGGAGAACACCGAAGAATCTGAATCTGAACCATCTGCCTGTGATTTACCACTTGCAGCCTTTGTCACTCTTGCCAGATTTGCCTCAGACTTTGATTCCTTCTTCTTCCCCTTGTACTTTAGACAGTCAACCTTCCAGTGCCCAATCTCTTTGCAGAACATGCACTGATTTTTCTTAAGATCCCTGAAGCCCGACCTAGACTTCGATCTTCCTCTCACCTCCTTGCCTTTCCTCGATGAATTCCTGCCTCTTACTTCCAAAGCCTCCGCTGATGAACTAGACCGACCAGAATGTCTCTCATTCTTCCTTGTCTCATAACTCATCAGTGCTGACGACACTTCATCATAAACTAAGGTTTGCCTTCCATTAATGAATGTCATAGTGAATGTCTCATACTCCTCCGGTGGGAGTGAGTTCAGGAGAATGACTGACTTGTCTTCCTCACTTACAGTGACATCCACATTTAGCAAGTCTGTAAGAAGCTTCGTATATCGGTTGATGTGCTCGTTTACTGTGCTTCCCCTCTGCATCCTGAACTGATACAGCTTACTCTTAAGTTGCAACCTAGACTCCACACTCTTTGTCAGGTACTTCTTCTCAAGAGTATTCCACAGTTTCTTCGCTGACGTCTCATGTTGTACAAGATATTTGATGTCTTGTGACAAGCATGAACGTATCAAGCCACATGCCGACCTGTTCATCTTCGTCCACTCTTCCTCAGTGGTAGTGATCTTCTTTCTCTCTAGTAGGAGCGTGTCCTCGAGGTTCTGTGCATTCAGTGCATCCATAACCTCACACCTCCACATCCCGAAATTATTAGTTCCATTGAACTTAACAACTTCAATTCTTGAGTGATTCATTGTTTTAACGGAAGTAGTTTCTTCTGCCATTGAGGTCTTCTTTTGATTCTCTATTTATACGAAAGAATAATCCAATTGAAAATAGATCTCTACTCAGATAAAAATGAGATTTTTACCTGCCTCTTGAAACCCTAGATCGAGTTTCTCACCGGATCTACTCCAAACACTGATTCAACAAGCCCTCCTTGCGTCCTCCTGAGATCGACACACGATCTCCTCGAACACCAATACCTCTGACCTGAGATCGACACACGATCTCCACATGGAGCCCTTCGAATCCTCAGAATCCCAATCGTAACCTGGCTCTGATACCACTTGTTGTGCGCGCAGACAATCACAACAACGAACCAATAGAGAATCCCTATATCTCCAGCACAATGCAATCACAAGAGAAAACGCACAAATCACAAACACACAGTTTAACGAGGTTCGGCCAACGTGCCTACGTCCTCGGGGCAATCAATGGAGAGGTTTTACTATTAGGAAGATGAATACAAGTTACTCTAAGTCTCTTTGAATGCAAGAGAACTCAAGCAAATACAATTTCGCAGAGATCTCAAACCCTAGAAATCCTTTAGGCTTAAATACCTCATACAACGGATCAGCAGAAAAAACCCAGAACCCGCGTGTCGGTCGACCGGGACGGTCGACCGACCTCCCAATTCTCCAATACCGGTCGACCGGGCCGGTCGACCGGAAAAACCCGAGAGTTGGGGTTTGTCAGTCAAGGGCTTCCGGTCGACCGGGCCGGTCGACCGCGCAAACCCGAGAGTTGGGTGTTTGTCAGTCAGAGCCCTGCGGTCGACCGGGCCGGTCGACCGCTCCAACTCCTGTGCATGTTGTGCACGTCGGCCGACCGGACCGGTCGACCGACCTCTGTCTTTTTCTGCTGCTGCTGTTTTTTCCTGCCCGCTGTTCCTTTACCTTTCGTCGTAGACTCCTTGGCAATCTTCAACAGCACCTGGCATGAATTCACCTCCTCTACTGTACTCTCTCCTCCAACACTATATAAAGAAGATATTAATATAAGCAATAAGTGTTAAATTAGTATAGAAAAGAATAAAAGACAAAAAATAAGTGACTAATCATAAAAGAGTGTAATAAAAATAATTAATAAGGATAAAATAAAAGTAGAGTCAAAGTCATATTATAAAAAAAGATAATTGGAATGGAGCAAACAACTAATGACTAATATTTTAAGAAATAAAGTATAAGTCATGAAAAATAAAATATTAATGAAGAAAAGTAGTAGATTGAGTACTAAGTAATAACAGTAAGAATAATAAAAATTCTTTCATAAGAATTCAATAAGAGTAAGAATGCACTGGTGTACAAAAAAATATTATTAAAAAAAGCTAAATAGGAGTTGATACAATCTTATAATTTACAAACCTATTATAAATTAACGTGAAATTATACTAGCATAAAAATAAATAAGTAACGAAAGTCACTAAAAAAAAATAACAATGGATTAACTAGAAATACACACATTAGAATATTTATATAAATGTAACATTAATATATATATATAAGAAAATTATTAAAGAAAAAAACATAAGGTACTAGTCATACAAGACACTAAACAAAAGTTAAGTATGGAGAATTAACAAGTCTACATATATTACAAGTAATAATAACAATCAGTGCAAAATTACATTTTTCATTCTAATAATGCAAGTTATAATCAGCTAATATAATCAATTATCTAGAATGATTAAATGCAATCAGTATATATAAACTAATACAATTATAGTATATAGAAATAATTGAAAGGAGAAACAATAAGCAAAGTTACTTCTAAAGTTAGGTCAATCTATTCAATTAATAAACCAACTAACTAGTATTATAGGTTAACTAATAAATACCAGCTAAAATCTTATAAAAACTAAATAATTATTAATTATTTGAATTGCAAAGTAATAGCTAGAACAAGTATTATTCTAATACTATACAAAAACAAGCATTATCAGAAAGGAATAGTTATCAAATAATTTATAATAGTAATTCTATGTAAGATAGCAGCTTACGTTTCAATGATATTTTGAATAACACAAGAGCCTCTAAGAGTTCGGCACGGGAATCGATGTTGGCGTTTGAAGAAAAGCGAGAAGTTATCTCTCTCAAAATAGAAAATAGAGAGACAAAAGTACATACAAATCAAAGAATAAGGATTCTAAGTGATGAAATGTGGGTTTGCATATATGTGTGAATCAGTATGCAGTTAAGAACCTAGTTTATTATATTTGTTGTATTATAATTAGTGGGTGACATTTAAACCTAGGCTCTGATACCAAAAAGAGCCATGTCACGCCCCGCTTCCCACTAAAGCGAGATAAGCACGTAACTTGGGCCGACGACACACTTAAAATAGCATACTAAGTCTCTAACCTATAAATTATGTCATTTTTTCTATCTGCTGCATGTGTGTGTGTGTGTATGTATGTATATGTGTGTGTGTGTGTGTGTGTGTGTGTGTGTGTGTATGTATGTGTGTGTGCGCGTGTGTATATATATATATATATATATATATATATATATATATATATATATATATATATATCAAGTCAAAATGAAGTACACAAACATGAAATAAAACTAAATAATTGGTACAAATGCATGTACTGAGAAATGAGTCCAAACTCTATTATACACACATCTATGAAAGAAGTAAATAACTAAAGGAATCTCCAAGTCTTCTATTGAGCTCCAGTTGGCTCCTCGTAGTACTCCTTTTCCTCAGTCGATATCTCTATGTATTCTCTGCTATCTAGGGCAAGCAAACCCTGAGAAATCAGAAATCTCCCGACAAATACAAACAAAGGAAAGAAAGTATGCAAGTGTGTGTAGAGCACGAAGATATGCATGAACAAGAAAAGGACTTGCAATATGATTAATGATACTTATTTTTGTTACACAACCATGTATTCGCAGCATAATTTATTATTGAAATTAGTCATTCAACATTCAAGTTATGATGATAAGTAGGTATTCACTGAAGCATAAGAATAGCCATCGCATAGAGTAAGTCAAGTATAATAAGTATAGCTAAACAACACACAGCTATAAAGTTAATTATGAAGATGTCTCTATGGGTTATTAATTAGTGAGACTTCCCAACTGCCATGTGCAGTAGAACATACCCCATCCTACGCCTACTACACATGTCAATTGGGTTCTAAGACGCGAAAATGACTGCGTCCTATACCACAACTTATTCTTACATATCAATCAATAGTTATCATTATTTAAAAACTGTTAGTGAAAAAAATGTCCATGTACCCTAGAGGGAACCATACCAAGAGTAATACAGTATAGTAACATATAAGTAGAATGAGCTCCTCAATAACTCATGTCACAAAGTGATATGCACCATATAAAATAAACACCACCATATCTTGTACATAGGTAGGGGTACTCAATGTACTCTTTCTCAGTTTTCACTATTAATTTCCCCCATATTAGCCTCGTGTCTTGTCATTTTTAAAACTAAATTTATTATAGGGCATGAATATTTTTACATGAACCAAGTACCAAGAATAACCATGCTACCATGTCCTTGACAAACCCATATAATCACCATGGTCTACTTTTTCAATTAATTTTAAGTATATGCTTCATGCAAGCGTTTATCTATGTCACTACATCTTTCATGTTCAGATTTATGTTTATATTCATATTCATGTGTTCATGTCCAAGATGTTCATGTTGCAATTCCTATATCATGGTGTCTCTACGTGAACAATGTCACTCATGTCAATTATTTATCCAAGCATGGCATATACAAGTGATTAATTAGAGGTTATACCAATAGCATGCATGAAAATCAGTATCAAATAATAACAACGTGTCTCAATTCGTCCATAACTAAATTTCGAGTTTAAACTTAGAAACTTCACATTTATTAGTGTTAAGATTTTGATTTTAAATTAAAATTTGTTAAAATTTCATTAAAAGGTTCAACATGGAGCAAACATAAATTATCATAAGTTCTTAGACTATTTTATGGAAGCTAAACTATTTTAGCATACTAGATCGAATTATTTTTCTTTTTTTTTAGAAAACTTGTGAGAGCTAAAGAGTGATATTGTAGGACTGAAAATAATTTTCAGAAGTTATAGGGACAAATTGATAATATTTTAGGTCTCGAAACAATTTTTAGAAATTATAGGGACTTAACATTAATTATTTCACGTCTGAAAACATTTTTTAGAAATTATAGGGATTTAACAGCAGTTATTTCAGGGCCAAACAGAATTTTCAGAATAGTCAGGAACTAAATAGAAATTTATTCAGCACTAAACAAAATTTTTAGAAAAGTCAGGGTTCAAACTGTAATAGAACTTGATGTGTGAGAAAATAATAATAAGAGCTTCCAAAATAAACTTTTTAAGAAGTGAGGGTCCATAATAAATTTGTCATACAATTTAGGTCACTTTTAACAAATATAGGATGATACATATTCTCATAATATAATTTTATATTATAATCATCACCAACCTGTGCACAGAGAAAAAACTAGTGCACATATATTACACTATTATATTAACACCATCCGTGAAGTAAGGACAAAAATCTATTTAATCTACTTTAAGATAATACTTTTCATTATTAAATGGCTTCAGATAAATATCAAAACTGTTCAGTAAGCACCGATTTATTATTTATTATTTTTTTCTGAGACTTGATTTTGATCCTTCAATCTCTTGGTATGGAATTTTGTACCATTGTCCTTTCAATTAATTTCTCAAAAATTTAGCTATATTTTTCTCTATGTGTTTATGTGCCATTGTCCTCTCAATTAATTTCTCAAAAATTTAGTTTTATTTTTCTCTATGTATTTATGTCCATGAAATTAATGTTTACATCATTTCTCTATTTTCATTTCTTCCTTTTGGATTGCTTAGCACTATGACTAAAATATTTTTGAGTTTGTACATTGAATCTCAATAAAAATCTGTATTTTATGGTATTCAAGAGACTTATTGTAACCCTCGGTTCCTAATATACGTATGTCCAATCTGATGATGATTTAATCATCCTGATAGTCGAATTGAAGTCATTTCAGCTCAAAATATCATTTTCCATTATTTTGATTTTTTCTGGATTTTTGGAATATTTTTTGGGAATTATTGGAGAAGGCTCTCAATTCGGAATCGACCGGTGTCACTACTGACTCCGAGATTTTTAATTAACAATCGGGGATGAATTTTAGAAATATGACTTCACAACAATGTGCAGGATGACATCTTCTATTTTTGAGAATTTTTTAGAATTTTCGGAATTAATAGAGTTTAATCCAATAAAATAATGCATAAATGTTTATTCAAAAAGGAAAAAAATGAAATTAAAATAAAATAAAAATAAAAAATAAAAAACCCGCATTTGTAGCAGATTTTAAACCCATGACCCATTAGAAATGGAAATGAATGCACCAACCAAACCAAGATGCCTTCTTGGTTTTTAGTGTGGAAAAGTAAACATACTTTATTTAACCCTAAATTCTTTTACCCCTTTATTTTCTCAATATTGAAATAAAACAAAAGCACCCTGATTGGTTCTCAGATTTGAATCCATGGCCACCGCCCCCTCATCCTAACGCCCAAACCGCTTTGCCACATTGGCGTGTGGTTTAAAAGCCCATGTCTATTTATTTAAACCTCCCTTTTACTCCCCCCATCTTTTCTAACTTCCCCCACTCTCTCTAACTTCGCTTACACTTTCTCCCCCTCATTCCCACGCACCCAAACTGAACCCACTACTCCTCTCATGTAGCCTAACTCTCAGGGGGCTTAGGGGTGTGTGTGGTGCCTATAAAAGGGATATCTCACCATCTCGAGTCACTTGCAAAACCAAATTTCTCTCTCTTTCCTTCACTGCACTAGCTCTTTCTCTTTCAAACTTGGTGAGATTCTGAAGTGTTGAACGAGGGGAGGAAGATTCAGACAGAAGGGAAGCGTTCTAGGTAAATAATTTTGAATTTTTGTAGGATTTAGTTCGTTATGGCATTTCACCGAACACGTAGTATGCGTTGCATGTTAGCTTTAATTTCACCATGTAAAACAAAAACTAAAATCACAATAAAATTTTATAGAACACCTAGGATATGCCTTCTAATTATCATGATTTTAAATTAATTTTAAAAATTTATTTGCAATCGAAAAAAATAAATAAAAGACTAGATTGTGCTGTGCACAGCACTGTGCACAGCACAGTGAGGACCAGGCCAGGTCTGGCCTGAGCCAGACCAGACCAGGCCCAGCCTGGCCAGGTCGGGCCAGACCAGACCTAACCTGGGTCTGGTCGGGCCAGGCCAGGCCCAGCCTGGCCTGGTCGGGCTCAGCCAGACCCGACTGGGTCTGTGCTGGGCACAGACCAAGTCTGGGTCTGTGGATATAGACCCGGGTTTTACAGACCTGAACCCGACCCAATATAAAAAAAAGGGGGGGAGGGAAAAAGAAAGAAAGGAAAAAGAAAAAGAAAAAGAAAAAAAATAAATAAATAAAATAAAAATAAGTAGAAAAATTATTGTAGCATTTACTGTAGCAAACCAAACCCAAACTCATTATTATAGCAACAGGCCCGTTACTGTAACAACAGACCTGTTAAGGTTATTTATTTATTTATTTTTATTGATTTATAGGTTTATTTTAAATCAGAAAATTCCAGAAAATTTACAGAAAATTTCAGAAAATTCATAGAAAATTACAAACTAAATTTGAAACTCTATAAAATTATTTTGATAAAATATTACTTAGAATAACATGAAATTAAATATTTAGTAATTACTATTCAATGATAATTTATTTAAAAATGACCAATAAATTTCTAAATAGCACAAAAGAATATGAAATTCATAATTCAGTAATATGTAAATATTATACATCAATTTATTAGTTTATGCATATATTTTAGTATGAAATTATGTTTTTAATAGTTGCTATAAATTCAGAAATTAAATTATTTGAAAATATTAACCAACCAAAATTATAATAAATAGTAAAAAAATACATTATCACTTAACTTATCACTGAATAAATAACATGTCAAGTCTCTAATTAATTCACGTAATATTTAGGCCACGAATTGTACCCAGAGCCGGTTGCAGTTGCGGGAAATCAGATTCCAACGACATCAGGTAAGTGTACACGATTCTCTCGTCTTTGACTTTCGTGTCGATTTTAACTTTGTCTCTTAATTAATTTCTAGATATTATGTCCTTGATCTTTTATATCATTTTGTGATCACGTTTACATGATTAGCCCATTCTTGAATCCAATTATATTATTAATCTTGTATTTCTTGATATTATAACCCATTTTGTCTCGTGATCATTACCTTATCGTGTTTGTATCTCATTCCTGTACTTGCATACATCCAACTAAAATTAACATGATTACTTGTATGTAATAGACTAATGTATTGGCAATGAAATCTACACTAATCATGATAAATACTTTGATCTGGATCTTGAGGTTAACTGGATAATAATAAAGAAAGATTGATAGTTAAAGATTGAATATCGTTTGATATTGTGATCCTGATATTACTGGAAATTAATCAAGGAAATTGACCATTATATTCTTAGTAATTATTCGAGGATATCTTATTAGATTATGGACACATGATCATGACCGTTTTACTTTAACATTTAGATTACATGTCACTGACATTACTTGCACTATTTTGCATGCATCTGTATCACTTGTACAATCATATATTTGTCACATGATATTGTCACTATCTACATCGCCCCATGATTTTGATACACATTGTGTTCACTATCTAATGCTGATATTCTTGGTACCGATTCATGATCCTGTAATGCTGAGTAACACACTGTTTGAATTTACATTTAATTAAAAAATTAATCAAGCCAGGGTTATTGTGGGAGACTGTAGCAGGGAAAATCCAGGGAGGTGTACTTGGAAGGGCGACCCTTGTGGGTTTGGATGCCACACGTGATCTTGTTATTTATGCGCACCCCTGTTATTACATGTTACATGATACCTGAGTATAGTGAACTGTTTCTCCCTGCTATCAGGATCCACTAATGCATCACTTATTTGATATGCAGTTGTCCTGTGGGATGGGGCACAAGATGGTTGTATTAATTAGGGTAATAAAATATGCTAGACATATGTACTTGCATCATATCTTTCATTGTCTTCAGTGATCTAGTACCTGACATGTATTTTCAAGATACTGACACTTGAGACTCATGTGACATGCATTATCTTGACTACATGACATTCCTGGATATACCATGTTATTTTATCTTGTGATCTCGAGTTCTTTTGATCTTGTGATTATGTTACACGACAGTTACTTGTTCAAGACATCTCATGTTCATTATATACAAGTCACACCATGCATGCACGATCTTATTGTACATGATCTATCTTCTCGATTATTCCTGTTATTGTTATTAACTATAGTTCTCGATACTGCCAAATATATTGTTTTTATGGCCTGTTTATTGTTACTACTTTTTCATATTCTCTCTTTTCTCATTCTTTTTCCTTCGTGTACTCTTGCTAGTATTATATTTTCAGTATTTAGATCTGAAAGTCTATATAGAGAGTTGTTCATAGATCATATTCTGGTTCAGCAGTTCTCCGGTGAGTTCAGTTTTCTTTCTTGGCTTGCTTTATTCAGATAAAGTGGATGATATTGTTTATGCTTTAGTTTTTCATATATGTGATTTTATCCCTGCGCTTGGTTGTATATGCATATCTGCGTGCTATCCTGCTTGTTATTGACAGCCTAAGGTACTCATCGAACAGATTTCACTCTTCATGAGTATCTGCTGGCCATCGTCACGTACCTGTATCCGCATTTTGGGAAGCGGAGCGTGACATGATTTTGTTGGTATTAGAGTCAGGTTAGTTATATGCCATATATACAATCCGGCCACATATATGATAATCATCCACAAAATTATCTGAGTAAACAGTCATTGACTCTCTTATCTGACTCCATACTTGTACAATCGATCCCCGGAAACCCTTGACCGTCACCTTGATGTGACTTTTCCATCCATGTAGTCTTCGTACCTACTCTTCCCTGCTTGACCATATCTAGTTAAACTATTCTTAGGTTAGACTGAGGATAGATATATTGAGGACTTGACCTGATTATTTGGATGAAGAAGAATAATTGAGAGGATCTTTGTCGAAATTATCTGGCAGTTAATTTTATGAGAAATTTCAGATCCAAAACTTTTGAGATACATGTCTACGAGGGAATCATAGTGAGATGATGGATTTAAAATAATAATCATGTATGAATTAAATAATGATTAGATCACATCCGTACATATTGGATTTAGTGCATGGATCTTAGAGTGATAATCAGATCAATAAATGAAACTATTGCCTTGGGCAAAATATGACTATACCTTGGATCAGATTGCTTGGATTTAGTTTTGAAGGTTAAAATCTTGAAGTTTTCAGATCTAAGTAATATTTTAAGAATATCTATCATAGTTTGAGATTTTGAGTTAATCCTATGACTCTTAAGAATATTGTAATTGGAATACCTTATAATTTTGTGATCTTCTGTTTGAGAATCATATATGAAAGGAGAAGATAGGTATATCTGGATCTTCATAGAGATCAATGAATTTTAAACTCAACTTCTAGGATCTGAAGCAGGAAAATTACAGCAAGATTATAAGAATCAATTTGAAAATATATTGAGGGATTGAGATAAAAACTAATTGATATCATTGCGCATTTTTCAAGGACTTTAATTACTGATTATTGATATTTGATCTTGAAAATTTCCATTAGTGACTGTTACTTGAACTGATGATATTTCAATAGTAACAGTCTGATCCGATAATTGGGTTATTGTGATACTGTGAATATAAAACATGTACTCGAGGATTTGAAATTTTTGGGATTTTAATGGTTTTAAGAATATAACAATCAGGGGTGATTATTATTTGAGCAATATGTAATATTCTTAAAGATAATCTAAATTTGGAGTAATGTTATAAGAAAGGTAACGTAACAGAGATATCTGAATTTTTGTTCGATGTGATCATAGTAGATCAAAAGAATTAAAAAAATAAATCTGTGGAGTATGGTTACTGATAGACCTTAAATATTTGACCTATATATGGTGGGAGTAATCTTATCAGATGAACATGATTATAGTTGATCGAAGGAGTAAAGTAATATTAAGGATGACCGATTATGAACTCTGGGAAGTCAATTTGGTCCCCAGACTTATGGTGATACTCTTGGCATATGAATATGTTGGATCATGACTCATGGTTGACTTGGTATTGATTTTATCATATTGACACGACTGCGAATCTCGGACAATCCTAACTTACGGAGATGCTGCTTCGATTCATATGTCGACGCCCTGCTGAATTTCGAGGACGAAATTCTTTTTATAAGGTGGGTAGGATTGTAACCCTCGGTTCTTAATATACGTATGTCAATACTGGTATCTGATGATGATTTAATCATCCTGATAGCCGAATTAAGGTCATTTCAGCTCAAAATATCATTTTCCATTATTTTGAATTTTTCTGAATTTTGGAATATTTTTTGGGAATTATTGGAGAAGGCTCTATATTCGAAGTTGACCAGTGTCACAGACTGACTCCGGGATTTTTAATTAACAATCGTGGATGAATTTTGGAAATATGACTTCACAACAATGTTCAGGATGACGTCTTCTATTTTTGAGGATTTTCTTGAATTAATAGAGTTTAATCCAATAAAATAATGCATAAATGTTTATTCGAAAAGAAAAAAAATGAAATTAAAATAAAATTAAAAATTAAAAAACCAGCATTTGTAGCAGATTTCGAACTCGTGACCCATTAGAAATGGAAATGAATGCACCAACCAAGATGCCTTCTTGGTTTTTGGTGTGAAAAAGTAAACATACTTTATTTAACCATAAATTCTTTTACCCCTTTATTTTCTCAATATTGAAATAAAAGGACCCTCCCTGATTGGTTGTCAGATTCGAACCCATGGCCACCACCCCCTCATCCTAACGCCCAAACCACTTTGCCACATTGGCGTGTGGTTTAAAAGCCCTTGTCTAATAATTTAAACCTCCCTTTTACTCCCCCCATCTTCTCCAACTTCCCCCACTCTCTCTAACTTCCCCTACACTTTCTCCCCCACATTCTCACTCACCCAAACTGAACCCACTGCTCCTCTCACGTAGCCTAACTCTCAGGGGGGCTTAGGGGTGTGTGTGGTGCCTATAAAAGGGATATCTCACCATCTCAAGTCACTTGCAAAACCAAACTTCTCTCTTTCCTTCACTCCACTAGCTCTTCCTCTTGCAGACTTGGAGAGATTCTGAAGTGTTGAACGAGGAGAGGAAGATTCAGACTTAAGGGAAGCGTTCCAGGTATTTATTTTAAAATTTTGTAGGATTTAGTTCGTTGTAGCATTTCACCAAACATGTAGTATGTGTTACATATTAGCTTTAATTTCACCATGTAAAATAAATGCTAAAATCACAATAAAATTTTGTAGAACACCTAGGATATGCCTTCTAATTATCATGATTTTTAATTTATTTTTAGAAATTTATTTGCAATCGGAAAAAATAAATAAAAGACCGGACTATGTTGTGCACTGCACTATGCACAACACAGTGTGGACCAGGCCAGGTCTAGCTTGAGCCAGACCAGACCCGAGTCTGGTCAGGCAAGATCAGGCCCAGCCTGGCCAGGTCGGGCCAGACCCAACCTGGGTCTGGTCGGGCCAGGCCAGGCCCTGCCTGGCCTGGTCGGGCTGAGCCAGACCCGACTGGGTCGGGTTCGGGTCTGTAAAACCCGGGTCTGTATCCACAGACCCGACTGGGACCCGACTGTGCGGGGCACAGACCCAGTCCGGGTCTGTGGATACAGACCCGGGTTTTACAGACCCGAACCCGACCCAATATAAAAAAAAGGGAAAAAGGGAAAAAGAAAGAAAAGAAAAAGAAAAAAAGGAAAATAAATAAATAAAATAAAAATAAGTAGAAAAATTATTGTAACATTTACTCTAGCAAACCAGACCCAAATTCATTATTATAACAACTAACCCGTTACTGTAGCAACAAATCTATTAAGATTTTTTATTTATTTTTATTGATTTATAGGTTTATTTTAATTCAGAAAATTCTAGATAATTCACAGAAAATTTCAGAAAATTCATAGAAAATTACAAACTAAATTTGAAACTCTGTAAAATTATTTTGATATAATATTACTTAGAATAATATGAAATTAAATATTTTGTAATTACTATTCAATGATAATTTATTTAAAAATGACCAATAAATTTCTAAATAGCACAAAAGAATATGAAATTCATAATTCAGTAATATGTAAATATTATACATCAATTTATTAGTTTGTGCATGTATTTTAGTATGAAATTATGTTTTTAAATAGTTACTATAAATTCAGAAATTAAATTATTTGAAAATATTAACCAACCAAAATTATAATAAATAGTAAAAAATACATTATCACTTAACTTATCATTGAATAAATAAAATGTCAAGTCTCTAATTAATTCACGTAATATTTAGGCCGCGAATTGTACCCAGAGCCAGTTGTGGTTGCGGGAAATCAGGTTCCAACGACATCAGACAAGTGTACACGATTCTCTCCTCTTTGACTTTCGTGTCGATTTTAACTTTGTCTCTTAAATATAATTTCTAGATATTATGTCCTTGATCTTTTATATCATTATGTGATCACGTTTACATGATTAGCCCATTCTTGAATCCAATTATATTATTAATCTTGTATTTCTTGATATTATAACCCATTCTGTCTCGTGATCATTACCTTATCGTGTTTGCATCTCATTCCTGTACTTGCGTACATCCAACTAAAATTAACAAGATTACTTGTATGTAATAGACTAATGTATTGGCAATGAAATCTACACTAATCAAGATAAATACTTTGATCTGGATCTTGAGGTTAACTGGATAATAATGAAGAAAGATTGATAGTTAAAGATTGAATATCGATTGATATTGTGATCCTGATATTACTAGAAATTAATCAAAGAAATTGACCATTATATTCTTAGTAATTATTCGAGGATATCTTATTGGATTATGGACACATGATCATGACCGTTTTACTTTGACATTTAGATTACATGTCACTGATATTACTTGCACTATTTTGCATGCATCTAGTATCACTTGCATAACTATATATTTGTCACATGATATTGTCACTGTCTACATCGTCCCATGATTTTGATACACATTGTGTTCACCATCTAATGCTGATATTCTTGGTACCGATTCATGATCCTGTAACGCTGAGTAACACACTGTTTGCATTTGCATTTAATTAATAAAATTAATCAAGTCAGGGTTATTGGGGGAGACTGTAGCAGGGAAAATCCAGGGAGGTGTACTTGGAAGGGCGACCCTTGCGGGCTTGGATGCCACACGTGATCTTATTATTTATGCGCGCTCCTAATATTACATGTTACATGATACCTGAGTACAGTGAACTGTTTCTCTCTGCTATCAGGATCCACTAACGCATCACTTGTTTGATATACAGTTGTCCTGTGGGATGGGGCACAGGATGGTTGTATTAGTTAGGGTAATAAAATATGTTAGACATATGCACTTACATCATATCTTTCATTGTCTTCAATGATCTAATACCTGACATGTATTTTCAAGATACTGACACTTGAAACTCATGTGACATGCATTATCTTGACTACATGACATTCCTGGATATGCCATGTTATTTTATCTTGTGATCTCGAGTTCTTATGATCTTGTGATTATGTTACACGACAGTTACTTGTTCAGGACATTTCATGTTCATTATATACAAGTCACATCATGCATGCACGATCTTATTGTACATGATCTATCTTCTCGATTATTCCTGTTATTGTTATTACCTATAGTTCTCAATACTGCCAATATATTGTTCTTATATCCTGTTTATTGTTACTACTTTTTCATATTCTCTCTTTTATCATTCTTTTTCCTTCGTGTACTCTTGCTAGTCCGCTTCTGACGGACCTTTATTATATTTTTTAGTATTTAGATCTAAAAGTCGATAAAGAGAGTTGTTCGTAGATCATATTCTAGCTCAGCTGTTCTCCGGTGAGTTCAGTTTTATTTCTTGACTTGCTTTATTCAGATAAAGTGGATGATATTGTTTATGATTTAGTTTTTCATATATGTAATTTTATCCCTACGCTTGGTTGTATATGCATATATGCGTGCTATCCTGCTTGTTATTGACAGCCTAAGGTACTCATCGAACAGATTTCACTCTTCATGAGTATCTGCTGGCCATCGTCACGTACCTGTATTCTGTATTTTGGGAAGCGGGGCATGACACTTATTTAAAAAAAAAAACACATGTTTTCAATATTGATATTAAACTAGAAAGTAATCAACACTACAAGTATAATAGTTAGTTATCATGAAATGATAAATTAATAAAAAATAACAAAAATAATACATATGATCATGATTATGGGTCTAGAATAGTTAGGTCTAATTAGAGTAGTGAGAAGGATCATCAAAGGGGTCCTAGACATGATGTCTATTGAATCAAAGGAAAAGAAGGGGACTTTGGATACTTGTCTTTGATGATTAACTCCAAAGCTTGATGGTAATGGCCTTCTCAGAGTAGATTTTTTTTTGATTAATTTTAGATTTATTTATAGATGGTCATAAAAATGAGTTTTATCATGTCTTTCTAATGTTTAGGTTAAGTTTAAATTGGTTTTTAGTTAAGATTTAGATATACCCACAAATTTAAATATTTATCTACTAATTTGAATTTGATTTGAATGTGTTTTAGGATAGGGAAGAATTTTGCACGAATTTAAAATGTTGTTTTTTTGTTTTTATCTTTGGATATTCTTGGATTTAAAGGGATAAGGAATTAAGAAAAAGAATTCTATTTGAGTTGGGTTCCTTATTGAGTTTTAGGTTTGGGTCTAAGATTCATGGGCTAAGGGAATGAATCTGAAATATTAGTAAGAGGAACAAAAACAAAATAATAATAATAGTAGCAATACTAATAATAGTAATAATAATAATCCATAAAGATTACATGTAAATAATAATTATAATAAACAATATTGATAATAGTAAATAATATTATTATTATTAATAACAACAACAATAATAATTATAACGAAATAATAGTAACCATCGACTATTAATGATCACCAATAATAATAATAGAAATTTATAACTATTAGTTATCAAAACCCACATAAAATAATAATAACTCTTAATACAAATCATATATACATATTAAAATACTACTATACATATTAAATCATATATTATACATTAGAGTTATTACATGTTGGGGCCGGAGAGTCAACTGGTCTTGTTTCCTGTGGATTAAACAAGTCGAATCTAATGGCTCAAAAAGAGTTAATTAAGAGCTGGCCCTTTTTCGGGGGATCAACAGTAGCTACCTGAAAAAGAATTTCGTCCCCCAGAAATGGCTCAAAAGAGTAAATTAAGAGCTGGCCCTTTTCGGAGGATCAACGGTAGCTACCTGAAAAAGAATGCCGCCGCACCCCCCAACCCCACCCCCCCACCTCCCCCCCCCCCCACCCCCCCAAATCCCCACACACCCACCCACCCACCCACCCAAGGGTCGGTTTACATCATTGTTAGCTTTGGTTATATGGGTGAATTTGAGGGGAGAATTCAAAAACGAATTTGTTTTAGTCCTGATAAAAAGCTCAGGTAAAACCAAAACCCATCCGCACTTTTTGACTTAGCCAAAACGCATATTTTACATGTTCCTCGCTTTCATATTGATTACCTCTATGTGCACCCTTAACCGCATGCTTGCGTGACGTGGAAGAGTCAACGGGTAAAGCGAAAGTGCAGTCCTTCAAAAGGCCCATGTGTTTTTCGTGTTGGGTGGGTCCAGGCTAGAATGGGACCCACCGCATGAAGGCCCCACCCCAAAAGAGCAAAGCGAGAGAGAATGAAGGACGACAATGGAAGGCTGGAAGCAGCTAGAAAAAGAGGAGAGGGGAGGGAGGGGGGGAAGGAGGGAGCGGGAAAATAAAAAAAGACCAAAGGTTTTGCTCTTATTTTAACTTTTCAAGTATAGTTCAGTTAAGTCCGTACCTATAAGCAACAGTGCAGAGCATCCGCTAAACTTCCATACGACGCGTTACCTTCCCTCTCAAACTGAGGGCGTGTTTGTTTCGCCGCAAAACGTCGCAAAATGCAAGTCATAAAACTTCTTTTCCATTTTTCGCAGTTTGTTTCGCTGAAAAACAAGTTGCAAAATGCAACTCTTCTTTTCCCACTTGCAGTTGCTACAGTTAAATTTGTGGTCATGTAAATCTCACTTTTACACTCATATTTTCCCACTTGCAGTTGCTACAGTTAATTTTGTGGTCATGTAACTCTCACTTGTAGTACACTTACAGTTCAAAACAGTTACTTGATAATCAATATATAATTTAATATTATTAAATATTTAATATTTTAAATAGTGTTCAATTTCTTATTTAATTATTTAATTATTTTATATTTTAATCTTTAATTTTTTATTGTTTTTAATATTGTTTTAATATTTAATATTTTAATATTTTAATTTAATATTTTAATTTAATACTTTATTATTTTATTAATACTTATTCCATTTTTTATTATTTTATTTAGAGTTAATATTTTATTAATATAACAATATTATACTTTAATATAAAATTACTATATATTTAATTATTTATTTTTTAATATAAAAATTATTTTATTAATATCATAATATATTTTATTATTATATTAATATTTTATTATGTTAATATTGTAATAATAATTCAGTATAATAATACTATAATGATAATTTATTATTAAATTATAATTATATTTTACTTTGTTAATTTTATATTTTTATAATATTATAATAATATTATAATAAAATTTATATTATAATAATTTTCAAGTATTTTTAATATTATAATATTATAACTATATTTTATTATTGTTGTAAGATTTTTTAATATTTATATTTTATTAGTATTTTTAAAATTTTATTAATGTTCTTTAGATTTTCTTAAAATTTTATATTATTTATTTAGTTAATATTTTAGTAATATTTTACTATTTATACTAATATTTTATTAATATTATTATTATAAATAAACTATTAAGATTATTAATTTTTTATCTCAACTTTATTAATACAATTTAATTTGCAATATATTTAATTTAATAGTATTTATAATATTTAAATCACTGCTACAGTAATTTTGTGGTCAACTTTTTCACTTACACTTTTGCATTACCAACCAAACACCGTAAAACACAATATACTTTACCATTTACACTTTTACTTTATCAACCAAACACCGTAAAACGCAACATACTTTTCCATTTACACTTCACTTTATCAACCAAACACCGTAAAACACAATATATTTTCTCTGCTGCAGTTCACTTTTTCCATTCTCATTTTACGACTTACGACTTGCGACGTTTTGCAACGAAACAAACAGGCACTGAGTGTCAAGCTCGAGCTAATGATAAACAAATAAAAAAAGACCAAAGGTTTTTCTCGTATTTCAACTTTTCAAGTATAGTTCAGTTAAGTCCGTATCCATAAGCAACAGTGCAGACCATCTACTAAAGTTTCATACGACGCGTTACCTTCCCTCTCGATCTGAGTTTCAAGCTCGAGCTAATGAGAAAATAGTGTTTTTCTTTTTTGGTATTATATACAGGTCGAGCTTGAACATGCCAAACTTGGTCATTCAGTCGAGTCTACAATCAAATATTTCGCTCCAAATACCAACTATAATTTTTCAAAAAAATCATGTAGAGAATTGCAAGATTTTCTTGCTCATATGTGCTATTTTATCTTTCTTAGATGTATTAGGCACATTTAAAGATGATCAAATAATTGTGTATATTATGTTGGTCTCTAACATATCTCACACTTGCGAATTTTTTTCAAATTGAGTTTAGAAATATATCCTAAATTAGACAAGTTTTACAAAACTTGTAATTTACATATCCTAATCTGACGTGCCATAACATAGGAAACTCAAGCAAATAAATAGAAGATTTTTTTTTATTTATGAGTTTTGGGTAAAGATACACGACTTTTTGTCCACAACAGCAACATTGGAGTTAAAAAGGCCATCGAGAAGATAAACCTTGACCACAGACACTCCACTCTTAATAAGTGCAAATTTGTCAGATTCAAAAACCATTCTAAAGCCTTTCTTACTAAGGATTGAACCGAAGAACAGACTTTTGCGGATATCCGGAACATGTAACACATCATTCAAAGTGAGTTCTTTCTTAGATGTATATTTCAGTATGACCTTTCTCTTTTCCTCAATCTTGGAGACGGCTGATTTACCCATGAATAGTATCTCATCATGTGCCAATATTCAGCGAATAGTATTTTGTCAGAACAGATATGCCGGATAGTCCCAGGATCTACCCAAAAATCATTGTTATTGGTTATCATATTCACTTCTGACACCATACAGCTGATAGGCTTTGTGACACATGGTCGGATATATTTGCCTATGGCTGGTCCTTCTTGTTCTTCTTGGGATGACTGTGACATCAGTTGTTCTCCTCAATCCTAAGCCTCACAATGAGATCTTCCAACTTCAGCTCTTTGCGCTTGTACTTTAGTTAGCTCTTGAAATCTCTCCACGCAGGTGGGAGCTTCTCCATGGTAGTAACAACCTGAAAAGTTGCAAGTAGAACCATACTTTCAGCCTCTTATCTCATGCAAAAGATAAGTTGGAACTCTTGCACTTGACTGATCACAGTTTTGCTATCCGCTATCTTGTACTCTAGAAATTATCCTACGACGAACTTCTTAGTACCGGCATCCTCAGTTTGTACTTTTTGTCAAGGCTTGCCCATAACTTCTTTGCCGTTAGGATAAAACTGTAGACATTGTAAAGAGAGTTATCTAGTCCATTTAAAATATAATTTCGGTAAAAGAAGTCACCTTGTGTCTATGCATCGACTGCAAAGAAAGAATCCCAATTAATTCCCAGTTCCGGCAGATCTTCTTACAGGAATTTGGCCAGATGCAAGTGGTCAAGTAGAAGAGCATCTTCTGTTGCCACCTCTTGAATTCTGTGCCATCAAATTTTTTTGGCTTCTCCGGCTTCGGGTTAGGAAGTGGAGCAGACACCAATGTCTGGATCGGCACGTTCAGTGTCCTACTGGAACTATCTTCGTGATTAGCTTCAGACATCTTCTGTATTCAGGCAGAGTAGAAGTTAGTAACTTCAATAAAAAGAAATAATTGTCTTAAGATTGTTGACCTCTAACAACTAATCAAGATCAGCGATCTAATTGGCTAAGTCAGTGAAAATCAAGTGAGAGATTTTTCTACTCGATAGAACATTCCTTAATTATAAGATCACCTTTCAATTCCCTTCCTTAGTTAAACACCAATTAGACTGGTATTAGTCAGTCTCAATATATATTTAATATATTAACAGTAATATTTATGAAAATAAATATTCCAGCACAACCCCTACAAAAATAACGTTAGTTCAATTATATAGTATATGAAGTGAGGTACGCATATAGCGAATCTCCTTAAGACAATTACGTCTTCTGCTACGGTGCAAAAGGGTTGCTGGACGCTGGTCTCCCAAGATACACCACTTCTTCACAGTATTTGGATAGTACTACAAAATAGAAAGTACAGTTGAACCAAAAATTAATCAGTACCTTCACTAATTGAAAGTAGACAAAGCTTAGATCAAGACAAATTTCAGAAAGAATATTTGCCTTAATATGGAAGACTATTGTAACACTCCTTCCCAGAATACGAACTTAGATACGTATTCAGATTTTTTTGATCATATTCTTCAATTTACTTCTCATATTTATTTTTATTTTATGATTATTTATGTGATCGTTTTACCTTGAATCTGGATTTGTGGACTCAGAGTCAGCCCAAGTCTAAATCGGGGACCCGATCCTAGTGTATTATTTGATTTGGTCTTTATGGTAGTTAGATTTGACAGGTTTCAATTTCAAACAACGTTTTTTTAATATTTAAGATTTTTCATGATTTACTGGAATTTTTTCGAATCACTTTGCAAAATCTTCAAAATCGGCGTCGACTAGTATCAGTGGTCGATTCCAAGAATTTAATTTACAAATACAGTTGAATTTCTAAAATCTTCTTTCACATTATTTCTTAGAATCACCTTTTCTACTTTAATGCATTTTTGGAGATTATTCTGAATTTATTGAAATTCGGCCAGATTTGGTGTCGGCCAGTATCAATGGTTAATTTCAAGATTTTTAATTTGAAAACGGGAGTTTTATTTCTAAAAATCGATTTCATATTATTTCTCAGGGTGATGTTTTCTACCTCTGAGAATTTTTAGGGATTTTTCTGAATTTCTCAAATTTTGTCGTATTATATTATTTTAATATTTTATTTTAGGTTTTCCTGCCTTTTCCCCCCACTTCCTGGCTTGCCACGTGGCACATCCCTACCCACAAAATATCTCCCTATTTAACCCTATTCTCTCTCTCCCCTTCTCTTTCTCTCTCTCCCCTCTATTTTCTCTCTCACTTTCTCTCTACTCTTCCACTCTCTCTCACCCTTTCCCTGGGGACTGTCACAGTTGCCGCTCCCCGTAGTCTTGCGCCGCTGCATCGGCGCCCTCTCTGGTGACCTAACGTCACCGAACAAACCTCCTATGGCAGATCTCCTCTCTCTCTTTTTCACTCTCTCTTCTCTCCTCTCTCTTCTTTCCCTTTCTTCTCTCTTTCATCTGGTCCTACATGGCCAGATCCGCCACCAGTTGCTCCCTAGCACTAGAAACGAACCTCCCTCCCTCTTGCCTTGCTCTCTCTCTCTCTCTCTCTCTCTCTCTCTCTTTCCCCTTCTTCTCCTCCTTCCTTCTTCTCTCTCTCCCCTAATTTCTCCCCTCTATCTGATTTGTGGTCGCGGCGGCCAACGCCGCCGACGACCACCTGGCCAGCCACCACGCCGGCCAGCATCTCTCCTTCTCTCTCTTGGATCTCTCTCTCCTTCTTAGTCTCTCACTTTCTCTCTCCCTCATCCTCTCTTTCTCTCTCTAATTTTGGGCTGCCGGTACCGCCGCCGACCACCCCCTGGTCGGCCACCACTTGGTCGGCCACCACCTCCTTCCCTAGTTCTCTCTCTATCTCTCCTCTCTCCATGTCTCTCTGTTCTCTCTTTCTCTCATGTGTGTGTTTGTTTCTCTCTCTCTCTGTTTCTCTCTCTTCTCTCTCCCTCTCTGTTTCTCTCTCTATTCTTCTCTCTCTTCTTTCTCTCTTCTAATCGCTCTCTCTATTTTCTCTCTCTACAAATAAAACACTTCCTCTCTCTCTTTCTCATGGTGATTATGGGTGTGGCCCGTACACGAGTGCGTGTTTTCAGAGTTTCGATATTTTTAGAGTCTTCTGTAAATTTTAGGCGAGTGTCCTCGCCTTTTTATTGGGTGTCCCTGCTTCGACGGGTTGACTGTATTTTAGGAAACATTTGTATTTTATCCCCCCGCATTGTAAATTGTATTCTGTTTCATATTGTGTTTTCAGATTATACATGTACTAGAGCTGTGATGAATGCTTGTATTAGTGTAGTTTACTTCCTGTACATACATACTGCCTGTGATGTATTCTTTTACTGCTTTATATCATGCGTGGCCAACCCTTCGTGGTCATTTAGCCTCCGGGCTTTACACTCAGCCTCCGGGCTTTAACACTCCATTGTGGTCTAATTATTATCACGTTTATGTGTGTTCTCGTGTGGTACTAACATCTCGTGCAGGTACTATACCCAGCCTTCGTGCTGTGTTCAGCCTTCGAGTTTTCTATACCCAACCTTCAGGCTGCGTTCAGCCTCCAGGCTTTCTATACCAACCTTCGGGTTGCGTTCAGCCTCCAAGCTCTCATGCTCCACCTGGTAGGCGAGTCTAGCACTCTATCGCTAACTCCGTCCGAATGTACTTACGTCGCGAGTGATTGATGTACATTATATGGCTTCGCCGTGAGCGATAACTACACCAGACGTGATAGTGTTTAGCACTGTGCGTTAACCTCGCTCCAGCTTGCTTAGCTCCGCTTGATTGTTTGCTTGTATGCTCGCTTACCTTATTCCTTCCTTGCACAGCCTCTGAGCTTCACTAATCTATTGATAGCTAGTTATTATGGTATTTACATGCGTGTGTTTGGTACTAACACTTCAGCAGGTATCTACTTGGTCTTCCGGCCCTTCAGCTCTTATGGGCTTTTCACCCATTTTCTCGAAAGAGGAGTGCGCTCAGATCGTCAGTCTTTTAGCTACCCTGGTAAGTGGAGTAGTGCTCAGCGCTTTGCCGCTAAATCCGTTCGAGCGTAGCTACACCGTGAGCGCAGCTTCGCCACACGCGGTAGAATAGCGTTCATGCGCTCGCTCTGTCGTATGCGTTTAGCCATAACGCGAGTGGTAATCTTGCCGAACGTGATGGCATCTAGTGTCATACGTTAGCTTCGCTCTATCTTACTTAGCTTCGCTTGGATGTACGCTTGCATGCATGTCTGCTTGTCTACTTGTTAATTCAACTATTATTTTTCCTTGATTGCAAAGAGTTTGAAACCTGTATTTATAGTGTTTTCTAAAACTGTGTCATTTATTGTATTCGTACAGATCTCCTGTATCAGAACCGATTTGTTGTATTCGTACCGATCCCCTGTATTGGCACCGTTTTTTTGTATTCATACCGATCCCCAGTATCGGTACTGTTTTCCTGTATTGAGATATATGATAGTGATATCTACCATGATATTACTTAACATCTGACTCCTATTTGATATCACTTATCACCTGCCACCTGATACATTACTGCTTGTCTTGTGATTATCATATTTCGGGAATTCTGTCTTGCTATTCTGTATTATATATACAATGACCTGTATTTCTAGTACTTATGTACTCTGTAACTCCTGAGCCTGTCCTGCTCCTGTTATTCTGTGATATGATAATTACAAATAATGAACTATAAAAGGACCAACTTACATCGGGTAAGGGGAAACTGATAGACTTCAAGTGGTGAATATGTTTACAGTGGTATTAGATATGTTGTACAACTCAAAACTTCTGGATCAACCTGAGGGCCTCCAAGTGTCCGAGGGGAGCTAAGGGAGCGCTAGCTCCCTAGTTCCTGATACATTCCTGAATGAGCATAACATAAGACTCACCTCCTGTAGGCTCTGCGGCTGGCTCCGTACACCAGCAATTGAACACCCTGAGTCGTAGTCCCCGGCATGTACGGGACCCACTGTAAACATAACACATTGGTCTCATCATCAATTTTCAATAACAACCTCAGCTTACTCATATATGGATGCATGTGTGTTGGGACTCTAGGGCACATACTAGATATATGTGTTGGCCCAAAGGCCCATCACTCTAGTGTTGATGATGATTAACTCATGTAGTTATAGTACTAATGATCTTGTGTTTATTAAGTTTCAGATATTGATCAAGATCTTCGTTGGTATTTAGCTTCTACAATGGACTTGAAGTCAACTTTTGAAGCTATCACGTGTTGATTCAAGAGCTCAAGCGTCAAAATCGCATCAAGTACTCGAGATAGAGTCTAGCTCTTTGGATCGTGTTTAGATCGAGTCGTCTTGGAGAAGAAGATCGACAAGAAGACATTAGTCTAGGTTTGTTTAGTTTAGCTCCTGTGTAAGGATAGAATAGTTTTAAATTGCATAAGTTCACACACACAAACAAAAGATTATTTATCGCTTTCATGATAAATAGTTTTGATTTCTGTTAACCGTTTCGTTGTAAAAGTTTACGTTTACATAGTTTACATCCCAATAGAATAAGTTTCATGATTTATATATGTGTTGGATTTTATCTACACATATTAGAACTTTATTGCTTAGAAAAACTTATTTCTATGAGTTCATGTGTTTCGGTTCAACATGCATACGGTTTTTGAGTTTTGAATATATCAAGTATACATATATCGATTTCATGAATAGATTTCATCAAAAGAAGTTTACATGATTTATATGTATATTGGATTTCATCTATATACATTAATGGTTCATATATCTTTAAAAAAACTTATTTTGATGTATCCAGTTCATGTATTTAAGTTTTATTTTTATCAAAACTTATTTTGGTATATATTATCAAAAACAAGTCTATATTCATTTACTATGTGTATTGGATTCTATCCATACACACTATACTTCAAATGTATTTCAATATCTTATTTTTGTATTTATAGAAGTTTATAGAAAAATCGGATTTCCATTTTTGGATTTTGGGAAATACGATTTTTGATTTTCGCCTATATTTCTTTATGGCAAAAATAGTTCAATTGTTTGTAATATGTGTTGATTTTTGATCAAACATATTTGTACTTCAAAGTATTTATATGAACTTATTTTTGTGAAATTTATGAGGATTTATTTGAATTTTTATGGGTTTATGAAGTTGGTTTTAAACCCTCAAAATTTGGGTGTTTGGGCTGCTTACGGTCGACCGCATGGTAACTCGGTCGACCGCATGCTAACTCGGTCGACCGAGCAACCGACGTGCACACATGCACGAGCCCAACTGGCGGTCGACTGACCGGTCAATCGATTGGCTCAACCCTACTTTCTGGTTGACCCTAGTCGACCGACAGAGAGTTAAACTCTCCGTACTTTGGGGGCGGTCGACCGACAACCTTAACGGTCAGAAAATTGACCGTTGGCCTGTCGACTAGGCAGTCGACTGACAGGACAGTTTGGCCTGGGTTCTGTCCCTAACGGCTAGTTTTTTTTTGGACTATTTAAAGGGGCTTTGGAGGCAGTTTTCAACAAGTTTTCAAGAGCTATTTTGCCTACTTTCTGAAAAGTTTTTAAACAAGTTTTTTTGTGCTAAAATTCTATATCTTTATTTAGTTTCCAAGTTTTGAAAAATCAAAGAAAAATAAGTTTTGAGAAATCTAGTTTCTGATTTTCATTTCTATATCTTTCAAGAGTTTTTCCCAAGTATTTTCCTTTGTGTTTCTTTTCTAAATTTTTGCTCACTCACATACTTGCGCTCTTCATTGAAAATCTATCCACTAAGATCTTGTATTGTGAGACGTTTTGTTTGTGATCTTCTGAGATCACCAACTTCTTCTTTGTGATCTTTGTGATCACCAAGTTGTAATTTTCTCTTTACTTTGTGCTTAGCTTTGTGCCTATCCTCTTGTGTAGAAGTGTGTGAGAGTTGGAATTGTCTACTCCCGATTTATAAGTTGTAATTCCTCGGTGGAGGTCCCATTGTGGAAAGTCCTTGGTGGACATAATAAAAATCCTTCTGTGTGAAGGAGGAGACGTTGACCGGTGGTTCAAACTTCGAAACATATCCTTGTGTTTGCGTTTGGCTATCTTTTTCTCTCTCAACTCTCTCTACTCCTTATATCTTGCATTGCTATCATTGTTCTATTTATACATGCTTGATATTGTTTGCGTGCTCACACTTGTATTGAACCAAGAGAGCTATTGAAGCACCTCAACTCTTACTTTAGAAGAACCGTGAGGAGAAGTTCTAAAGCCCTTCACGGGGAATTCGGCTTTACTCTTGGTTATACATTGTGTGTTAATGTAAAAGTTTTTAATTCCGCATTATTTGTCACTATATTAGCACTACACCTATTCAACCCCCCTCTAGGTGTATTTTCAATTTGTATCAGAGCTAACGCTCTTGATATTCGGTTTAACCACCTAGGAGTATGATTCTTTTATTGCTAATCTAGTTATTTGCTTTGCACACATATTTGTTTACACTCATGGATTATCTTGCACCGCTCATGTATGAAGTTTCCAATATTAACATGTGAAAATTTAAAATGAGTGCTTACCTTAGAGCCTTAGGATTGCATGTTTATCTTCCCACTACCAAAAAATCTTATGTTGATAATGACAAGTATTTAGAGGCTAATGCACAAGCCATGGATGTACTTTAAAGCACACACTTTGTAAAGAATATATTTCTTTAATTTTCATTGTGATTCTGCTTTTGTAGTATGGAACACTTTGATCTCTCACAAGGAACAAGCTTCACACGACATTGAGAGGGAATCTATTGGTGATGAGTCCGATCGAGCTTGCTAAATGGTCTAAGAGAATGACTCCATTAAGGCAGATTCAGATTCTCATATAAATGATTGTGCTAGTACTTCCAATGATGATAATGCTATGGATGCACATGCCTTGAATGAAGAGCTTTTTATGTTTTGTGAAAACTTGCTTTCAAAATATAAGGTTTTGAAAAGTAAGAGTTTTGATTTAAAAAAGGAAAATGAGTTATTGTTTTCAAAACTCGATTTGATTTTAAAAGAGAAGGTTGAGGTTTCAAGTGAAAGAGATTCTTTGAAATCCCAACTTGATCTTATTTTGAAAGAAAATGAGATTTTGAAAAGTAAAAATGATTTGGATGTTGTTTTAAAGAAAAATGATGTTTTGTCTTCTAGATTTGCTTTGTTTTAAAAGATAATGATTCTTTGAAAATAAAATTGTTTTGATTTATAAAGAATTGGAACGTATTTTTAGAAAATGTTTCTTTGAAAAATGATTTTTTTTTCTCATGTTTGTCATGATTCTATTGTTTTACCTCCTAGTGATAAGAATTTTGTTTCTCTTGCATGCTCCACATCTTCTTTAAGTATTGATAATGATATTTATACTTTGAAGAAAAGTGTAGATTGTTTAGGCACTACTTTGAACCAATGCGCTAGTAATCACAAGAGGTTTGAATCCATGTTTCGAATGAAACATGTTCCACATTTGCATGTACACCCTCGACAGTATACACATGCTCATCATGTTCACACACATAACTCCACGTATGCTAGAGTGTACACTTATACACATTGTGGTCGTAAAGACCACCTTACAAAATTTTGTTATGATAGAATAAATGCTTTAAATTTTGCAAGTAAAAATGTTTGGATTAGGAGAGACACTAACCCCATGGGTCCAAGAAAGTTTGGGTACCAAGATCCATTTCCATTTCTCTTGATATAGGTATGGGCTCTCATAAGACATAAGAGATTTGGTGCCTTGATGGTGGATGCAATCAAAGCTCGATGGACACTTAATTGATGCATCGCTATCAAGGAGTTTTGGTGGGAGGACCATCATGTTTGGAGAAGTGAAGATTAGTTCAAATTGGTTTTAGTAACTATCTCTAACTTCTATTTTATGTTTTTAGCATATCATATTTAGGTTTACATGATTTTATATTGGATGATCTTAGCATGTCATGGTTTTAATGTTCATTATAGTTAAATGCAATGCTTATTAGACTTGTGATATATATATATATATATATATATATATATATATATATATATATATATATATATATATATATATATATATATATATATATATATATATATATATATATATATATATATATATATATAGGGCTTACTGTACCTCAGCCTGCAGGCTGAGAGAGTTTCTCAGCCTGCGGGACGTGGCTGAATATATGCCACACATCGGTCGCAGAGTGTGGGCGCCAAAAAAATCAAAAAAATCCCGCCTAAACAATCGTGAAACAAATTGACAAAAATACCCCTTTTATATGACGACGGCGACTTCTAGCATTGAAAAGTAAAAAAATATTCCATGGTCGCATACTTAATACAGAATAAAGAATACCAGAGGAAACATGCTATCGTATAGCAATGCGACCTCCTTCAGTACTGCGACCAAAGTCGCAAACTTCTTTCTCATTACGATGGTGATGACGAGGATTAGAAGTTTAAAAAAATTGTATTTTGTTTTTTTTTAAATATATATAAATCTGTTTTCTAAAGTTAATTGTGTGAATTACATTTTTTACTACTATGTCTTGGTTGAAAATGCTGTACAATTGTTACAAACCTTCATTTTAAATATTTTATGCTAAACTAATATACTGCGACCATGGACGCAGTTAATAATTATATTACTTCACCCTTATAAATTTTTAAAATGAAAGGTTGCGACATTGGTTACAGTTGCTGGACGCAGACTTAATAAATACACTGCGACCTTGGTCGCAGTTGCTGGACTTTAGTCTTAATCAACAACAACACTGCTACCTTGGTCGCAGTTTCTGACCGTAGTCTTAATAAAATAAACGACCGTAGTCTTAATAAAATAAACTGCGACCTTGATCGCAGTTGTTGGTGTTTAGTCTTAATAAAATACACAGCGACCTTGGTCGCAATTGCTGGTCTTTACTCTTAATCAACAACATCACTGCGACCTTGGTCGCAGTTGGTGGTCTTTATAAATAATCAACAACAACACTGCGACATTGGTCGCAGTTGATGGCCGCAGTCTTAAAAAAATAATCTGCAATCTTGGTCGCTATTGCTGGTCTTTAGTCTTAATCAACAACAACACTGCGACGAGGTGACACGTCACCGCAGCAGTTGCTTAGTCGCAGACTTTGGTCACAGTGTCGACCCTGGTCGCAGTAGTTACTGTTTGCAATGTATCTTATGCGACCTTGGTCGCAGTGTCATCTATGGTCATAGTTGTTTTGTTTGCAATGCATGGCTGCGAACAAGTTCGTAATTTATTAAAAAAAACAAATATGCTTTTTATTTATGTCCAGGCATTTATCTCCAGGCATGTGCAAATGATACAAAACGATCTCTTATACAATAAGATTGAGTGTTACAATATAGCAGTACAAAGAAGACTAAACATCAAAAATCCCTTGTTGACTAAGAGCAATCTTCTTCTTGAGGTCTGGTGGCAGCAGAATCAATAAGATTGAGTGTTACAAAGAAGACTAAACATCAAAGTAGCCAAGAAGACAAAACATCAAAATATCCCTTGTTGACTAAGAGCAATCTTCTTCTTGAGGTCTGGTGGCAGCAGAATCCTCCGATTCCAACTGACCCTCCAAAGTGCCGGGATACGATCTTTCGTTGATGAACATCTCTTCACCAGAAGGCTATCCAGTGAGCATGGAGTTTCCTCGATGTCACTTCTGGGGTAAGAGAGGGAGAGTGAGACCTCACAAGGTATGCTACCCACCACTATATCCACCACATCCCCCGCCGCCATACCCACTCTGACCATCCGTTATCAGCAAGCTTGACTGGTGCATCAAGTCAGAACAGATCTCGGTGAGGCTTAAGTCCTCGTCAGGGATTATGACTTCTTCCCTTGTGAACGACGAGGACCATGACTTCTTCCCTTGTGGACGATGAGGTCTATGACTTCTTCCCTTGTGGACGAACATCGATCAAGTTCGTCCATAGGGTCATCTTCATCCATGGAGGCAGGCCCCTGTTAGAGACTCTAAAGAAGGCGAAAATTCTCAGAGCAATTGCTCTCGAAAGAAAACAGTCTAATTATGGGCTGTTAAAGGGAGAGGGTGAGCCCTATTTATAGGCAGCCCATAATAACCATAATTAATGGTTCATTAATCAGAATCGTCGGCATTAATGGTCTCCAACCGCCAGCGCCGGTTTGGCATTAAAAGACATTAACGCCTAAACCCAATGAAGAGCCGACGCGTGGACAACCGCTTCGGGAAATAACGAATGGTGCGGGGTTCGTCAACATAGACTTGACGTTAAAAGATCTCATAAAATCTTTATGACAGGTCGCGTCTCACGGACTGACTCCAAGTCGCATCAGACAACAGACAACTTTTCATTTTTCATTTAGATTCAAAAAATGACTTAATCCAAAAACAACACTTAATAAAACAACACTTACTTAACGTACTGCGACCAAAGTCGCAGTCCATGTAATGCAACCCTAGATTGCAGTTGCTGGCCATCTTTATCAATAACAACACTGCGACCTTGGTCGCATTTAACCATGTACACTGCGACCAAAGACTTTGACTAAGGTCGCAGTTTAAATGTACAATGCGACCAAAGACTCTGACTACATTATATACAAAAAAATTAATTACTTAACGTACTGCGACCAAAGTCGCAGTCCATGTAATGCAACCCTAGATTGCAGTTGCTGGCCATCTTTATCAATAACAACACTGCGACCTTGGTCGCATTTCACCATGTACACTGCGACCAAAGACTTTGACTAAGGTCGCAGTTTAAATGTACAATGCGACCAAAGACTCTGACTACATTATATACAAAAAAATTAAACTATAAAGTAGAATTTTATCGCAGGCTGAAAAAATTGATCTGAAAAGATTTTATATTTTCAAAAAAAATTTTATCGCAGGCTGAAAAGGAGAAACTAGATCTTTCAAAAAAGAGGTAAAGAAATAGGGCGAAAAGTAATTTATATCCTATAAAGAGCGGCAAAAATAAAAGGGGGAAAAATAATAATAAACAATAAGGAAAAGTTATCATAAGGGGTATTTGGTAATTTAACTTCTACCTAAAAGCGGGCCGCAAGTCAGTGAGGTGACAAATTGAGCCACGTCACCGCAGGCTGTATATCAGCCCGCGGGCTGAGAGTACTATCTACAGCCTGCGGTGACGTGGCTCAATTTGTCACCTCACTGACTTGCGGCCCGCTTTTAGGTAGAAGTTAAATTACCAAATACCCCTTATGATAACTTTTCCTTATTGTTTATTATTATTTTTCCCCCCTTTTATTTTTGCCGCTCTTTATAGGATATAAATTACTTTTCGCCCTATTTCTTTACCTCTTTTTGAAAGATCTAGTTTCTCCTTTTCAGCCTGCGATAAAATTTTTTTTAAAAATATAAAATCTTTTCAGATCAATTTTTTCAGCCTGCGATAAAATTCTACTTTATAGTTTAATTTTTTTGTATATAATGTAGTCAGAGTCTTTGGTCGCATTGTACATTTAAACTGCGACCTTAGTCAAAGTCTTTGGTCGCAGTGTACATGGTGAAATGCGACCAAGGTCGCAGTGTTGTTATTGATAAAGATGGCCAGCAACTGCAATCTAGGGTTGCATTACATGGACTGCGACTTTGGCCGCAGTACGTTAAGTAATTAATTTTTTTTTGTATATAATGTAGTCAGAGTCTTTGGTCGCATTGTACATTTAAACTGCGACCTTAGTCAAAGTCTTTGGTCGCAGTGTACATGGATAAATGCGACCAAGGTCGCAGTGTTGTTATTGATAAAGATGGCCAGCAACTGCAATCTAGGGTTGCATTACATGGACTGCGACTTTGGTCGCAGTACGTTAAGTAAGTGTTGTTTTATTAAGTGTTGTTTTTGGATTAAGTCATTTTTTGAATCTAAATGAAAAATGAAAAGTTGTCTGTTGTCTGATGCAACTTGGAGTCAGTCCGTGAGACGCGACCTGTCATAAAGATTTTATGAGATCTTTTAACGTCAAGTCTATGTTGACGAACCCCGCACCATTCGTTGTTTCCCGAAGCGGTTGTCCACGCGTCGGCTCTTCATTGGGTTTAGGCGTTAATGTCTTTTAATGCCAAACCGGCGCTGGCGGTTGGAGACCATTAATGCCGACGATTCTGATTAATGAACCATTAATTATGGTTATTATGGGCTGCCTATAAATAGGGCTCACCCTCTCCCTTTAACAGCCCATAATTAGACTGTTTTCTTTCGAGAGCAATTTCTCTGAGAATTTCCGCCTTCTTCAGAGTCTCTAACAGGGGCCTGCCTCCATGGATGAAGATGACCCTATGGACGAACTTGATCGATGTTCGTCCACAAGGGAAGAAGTCATAGACCTCATCATCCACAAGGGAAGAAGTCATGGTCCTCGTCGTTCACAAGGGAAGAAGTCATAATCCCTGACGAGGACTTAAGCCTCACCGAGATCTGCTCTGACTTGATGCACCAGTCAAGCTTGCTGATAACGGATGGTCAGAGTGGGTATGGCGGCGGGGGATGTGGTGGATATAGTGGTGGGTAGCATACCTTGTGAGGTCTCACTCTCCCTCTCTTACCCCAGAAGTGACATCGAGGAAACTCCATGCTCACTGGATAGCCTTCTGGTGAAGAGATGTTCATCAACGAAAGATCGTATCCCGGCACTTTGGAGGGTCAGTTGGAATCGGAGGATTCTGCTGCCACCAGACCTCAAGAAGAAGATTGCTCTTAGTCAACAAGGGATATTTTGATGTTTTGTCTTCTTGGCTACTTTGATATTTAGTCTTCTTTGTAACACTCAATCTTATTGATTCTGCTGCCACCAGACCTTAAGAAGAAGATTGCTCTTAGTCAACAAGGGATTTTTTGATGTTTAGTCTTCTTTGTACTGCTATATTGTAACACTCAATCTTATTGTATAAGAGATCGTTTTGTATCATTTGCACATGCCTGGAGATAAATGCCTGGACATAAATAAAAAGCATATTTGTTTTTTTTAATAAACTACGAACTTGTTCGCAGCCATGCATTGCAAACAAAACAACTATGACCATAGATGACACTGCGACCAAGGTCGCATAAGATATATTGCAAACAGTAACTACTGCGACCAGGGTCGACACTGTGACCAAAGTCTGCGACTAAGCAACTGCTGCGGTGACGTGTCACCTCGTCGCAGTGTTATTGTTGACCTCGTCGCAGTGTTGTTGTTGATTAAGACTAAAGACCAGCAATAGCGACCAAGATTGCAGATTATTTTTTTAAGACTGCGGCCATCAACTGCGACCAATGTCGCAGTGTTGTTGTTGATTATTTATAAAGACCACCAACTGCGACCAAGGTCGCAGTGATGTTGTTGATTAAGAGTAAAGACCAGCAACTGCGACCAAGGTCGCTGTGTATTTTATTAAGACTAAACACCAACAACTGCGATCAAGGTCGCAGTTTATTTTATTAAGACTACGGTCGTTTATTTTATTAAGACTACGGTCAGAAACTGCGACCAAGGTAGCAGTGTTGTTGTTGATTAAGACTAAAGTCCAGCAACTGCGACCAAGGTCGCAGTGTATTTATTAAGTCTGCGTCCAGCAACTGCAACCAATGTCGCAACCTTTCATTTTAAAAATTTATAAGGGTGAAGTAATATAATTATTAACTGCGTCCATGGTCGCAGTATATTCGTTTAGCGTAAAATATTTAAAATGAAGGTTTGTAACAATTGTACAGCATTTTCAACCAAGACATAGTAGTAAAAAATGTAATTCACACAATTAACTTTAGAAAACAGATTTATATATATTTAAAAAAAACAAAATACAATTTTTTTAAACTTCTAATCCTCGTCATCACCATCGTAATGAGAAAGAAGTTTGCGACTTTGGTCGCAGTACTGAAGGAGGTCGCATTGCTATACGATAGCATGTTTCCTCCGGTATTCTTTATTCTGTATTAAGTATGCGACCATGGAATATTTTTTTGCTTTTCAATGCTAGAAGTCGCCGTCGTCATATAAAAGGGGTATTTTTGTCAATTTGTTTCACGATTGTTTAGGCGGGATTTTTTTAATTTTTTTGGCGCCCACACTCTGCGACCGATGTGTGGCATATATTCAGCCACGTCCCGCAGGCTGAGAAACTCTCTCAGCCTGCAGGCTGAGGTACAGTAAGCCCATATATATATATATATATATATATAGAAAAATGTATATCAGCCCGCGGGCTGAGAGTACTCTCTCAGCCTGCGGTGACGTGTCTCGATTTGTCACCTCACTGACTTGCGGCACGCTTTTAGGGAGAAGTTAAATTACCAAATACCCCTTATGATAACTTTTCCTTATTGTTTATTATTATTTTTCTCCCCTTTTATTTTGTCGCTCTTTATAGGATATAAATTACTTTTCGCCTTATTTCTTTACCTCTTTTTTTGAAAGATCTAGTTTCTCCTTTTCAGCCTGCGATAAATTTTTTTTTGAAAATATAAAATCTTTTCAGATCAATGTTTTTAGCCTGCGATAAAATTCTACTTTATAGTTTATTTTTTTTATATATAATGTAGTCAGAGTCTTTAGTCGCATTGTACATTTAAACTGCGACCTTAGTCAAAGACTTTGATCGCAGTGTACATGGTTAAATGCGACCAAGGTCGCAGTGTTGTTATTGATAAAGATGGCTAGCAACTGCAATCTAAGGTTGCATTACATGGACTGCGATTTTGGTCGCAGTACGTTAAGTAAGTGTTTTCCTTTAGATTAACATGCATAGCGACCAAGGTCGACACTGCTGTTTTGGTTAAAGACTGCCGCCAGCAACTGCGACCAAGGTCGCCGTGTTGTTGTTTTATTAAGTGTTTGATGCGACTTGGAGTCACTCCGTGAGACGCGACCTGTCATAACGATTTTATGAGATCTTTTTAACGTCAAGTCTACGTTGACGAACCGGCACCATTCGTTGTTTCCCGAAGCTGTTGTCCACGCGTCGGCTCTTCATTGGGTTTAGGCGTTAATGTCTTTTAATGCCAAACCAGAGCTGGCGGTTGGAGACCATTAAGGCCGACGGTTCTGATTAATGAACCATTAATTATGGTTATTATGGGCTGGCTATAAATAGGGCTCACACTCTCCCTTTAACAGCCCATAATTAGACTGTTTTCATTTGAGAGCAATTGCTCTGAGAATTTCCGCCTTCTTCAGAGTCTCTAACAGGGGCCTGCCTCCATGGATGAAGATGACCCTATGCACGAAGATGACCCAGAGCTTGATTGTCCTTTTTCAGGTTCGCTGGGCCTCTGGGAGAATATTTTTGGCCGGTGAACTTGATCGATGTTCGTCCACAAAGAAAGAAGTCATGGTCCTCGACGTCCACAGTTTTTTAATACACGAGGACCTCAATAACACCACTGCTCTTATTCAACAAGGGCTCTTTTGATGTTTAATCTTCTTTGTACTGTTATATTGTAACACTCAATCTTATTGTATAAGACAGCGTTTTTGTATCATTTTCACATGCCTGGAGATAAATATCTGGACATAAATAAAAAGACCTCAATAACACCACTGCTCTTAGTCAACAATGGCTCTTTTTTTGATGTTTAGTTTTCTTTGTACTGCTATATTGTAACACTCAATCTTATTGTATAAGAGATCGTTTTGTATCATTTTCACATGCCTGGAGATAAATACGTAGACATAAATAAAAAGCATATTTGTTTTTTAATAAACTACGACCTTTGGTCGCAGTCATGCAATGCAAACAAAACAACTTGGACCAAAGACGACACTGCGACCAAGGTCGCATAAGACTACAGTGCAAAAAGAAACAACTGCGACCAGGGTCGACACTGCGACCAAAAAACTGCGACTAAGCAACTGCTGCGGTGACGTGTCACCTCGTCGCAGTGTTGTTGTTGATTAAGACTAAAGACCAGCAACTGTGACCAAGATTGCAGATTATTTTTTTAAGACTGCGGCCATCAACTGCGACCAAGGTCGCAGTGTTGTTGATTATTTATAAAGACCACCAACTGCGACCAAGGTCGCAGTGATGTTGTTGATTAAGAGTAAAGACCAGCAACTGCGACCAAGGTCGCTGTGTATTTTATTAAGACTAAACACCAACAACTGCGATCAAAGTCGCAGTTTATTTTATTAAGACTACGGTCAGAAATTGCAACCAAGGAAGCAGTGTTATTGTTGATTAAGACTAAAGTCCAGCAACTGCGACCAAGGTCGCAGTGTATTTATTAAGGAGGCGTCCATGGTCGCAGTATTTCAGCCAATACATAGTAGTAAAAAATGTAATTCACACAATTAACTTTAGAAAACAGATTTATATATATTTAAAAAGAAAAACAAAATACAATTTTTTAACTTCTAATCGTCGTCATCACCATCGTAATCAGATTCGTCGTCAAGAGTCATGCTTTCGTCTTCTGTCTCTTCCTCCTCTTCAGGTACAGTCTCATCGTCGCTTTCTTCCTCTTCATGTTTGTGTTTTGGTTCATCAATGAACTCCCAGAAAGGGTCGTCTGTATCAAGCTCAGATTCTGACCCGTAGCGAGACATTGTTTCAGAACTAAACATAAAATCATCATTTGATGATTGGCTTCTTTCCGGTGAAGACGGTGGTGATGGTGAAGACATTGTTTGAATGTATTGGCTTCTTTCCGGTGAAGACGGTGGTGATGGTGAAGACATTTTTTGAATGTATTTCGGAACAGTGAGAGTAACGAGTTTGAGCAAAAATAACTTAGTATGTTTTTAATCCTTTGCTCATGACCCTTTATATATATTTAATCCCGGAATTCCAAAAGGTTTAAGCTCTCGGACCACGTGAATATCTCTCAAATATATTTTCTATCTTTTCCCAAAAATTGTATACTTCCTAGGTGACTGTTCAGTTATCCAAAACAGTTTAAAAGTTAATACACTATAACTTTAAATTACTTTGAACTCCAAAACAGTACATTATTGCGACCAAAGTCGCATTGGGAACTGATAAATGATTAACTGCGACCATAAATTGCATCCGTAGTAGGATTGCGACTATGGTCGCAGTGTTTAAGAGCAGCAGTCGCAGTTTGGATATGTAATTAAAAGAGCTTATAAGTTAATATAGTGAGAAAGAGACCTTACAAAAAAATAGAATTAAAAGCTTTTAAAAGAAGACAAAATATAATTGAATATCAGAAGATCAGGAAATCCTAATCCTCGTCATTATCACCATCATAAGCAGATTCATCGTCTTCATTCTTCTGCTCTTTCTCTTCATCACTTATTTCCTCATCATCTTGCTGTTTTTGAGGTTTTTTTGTTTCACCGATGAACTCCCAGAATGGATCGTCTCTATCAAGCTCTTCGTCTGACCCGTTGCTAGGAAGCGAGCCTACAGCATCAGAGGACATGCTTTCATCAAGCATGTCTCCGTCAAGTGGCAGAGGAATAATGTCTTCTTCACTAACCCACATGAAAACTTCATTATCATCATGAATAGGAGGATCAGTTAATACATTATTTGATGTAGTGAGATAGTCAAAAGGAGTGAAGTCCAGACTGGTATCAGATTCACTAGAATACCCTGAAGAAAGAGGACCGGTGGGGATTGATTGAAGTTGAATTCTGAGTGTTCAGAGGAAGAAGATGGGGAAGACATGATTCAAGAATGAATTTTTTTTTGGAAGTTTTTGAAATCAAATTGAAAAGGAAGAGCAAAAATATAGTTTTTAGGTATGAGATAATATATTAGTAACAAGCATTATATAAAGGTGAATATTTGTGGAAGAACATGAATAGTAATAATAATTGTTAGAGGTGATGGTTGAGTATGGTAAGAAGTGGTAAAAAAATTTAACTTTTTATATAATTTTTTGCCTATATCTTTAGATTACGTATGGTGCACATCTTTCCTTTCTCAGAGATTAACATTAGTGCGTCTCTTTTTTCTAGACTGTTGTTGTATCACGGTAGATATAATATTAATTACTTCTTTTACATAAGGCATGAGAAAGAAGATTGCGAATTTGGTCGCAGTACCGAAGGAGGTCGCATTGCTATACGATAACATTTTTTTGTCTGGTATTCTTTATTCTGTATTAAGTCTGCGACCATGGAATGTTTTTTTACTTTTCAATGCTAGAAGTCGCAGTCGTCATTTAAAAGGGGTATTTTTGTCATTTTGATTCACGATTGTTTAGGCGGGTTTTTTTGATTTTTTTTGGCGCCCACACTCTGCGACCGATGTGTGGCCTATATTCAGCCACGTCCCGCAGGCTGAGAAACTCTCTCAGCCTGCAGGCTGAGGTACAGTAAGCCCATATATATATATATATATATATATATATATATATATATATATATATATATATATATATATATATATTATTTGAGATACACCAATGATTATATTGATTCACATCTTTGTGTTCTCACTATAATTTAGTTATTGTGTATATCCTAGTTCTAATAACGCTTGCATTTACACTAATAATTTCACAACCATATTTTGGTGTTTTTATACTTTATGTTTTGATCACATGTTTAGATGTAATTTTCATTAAAACTTGTGATTATACTCGTACAATTAGTGAGCTACACTTGATTATTATGTTTATATGTTTTATTGTTCTTCTCTACTCATTATATGTACTTGTATGACCTAATTTTGATGATTCTTATATTTATACTTGTACTCCTTTATTTGTTTTTACATCACTCATGTACATGTTTTCATGAAAATGTTTTAGCTTCGTGTATGTATAGATTTTGTCCAAATTTTGTCTAAACAACTTGATATACATTTTCTATCTTTGAGTCACTTATATTAGATGTCATATATTGCATGTGGACTCATTTCATGTTTGGATAAATAGTATGCTTTAGTTTAGATAAAAATACACATATGCCTTAAAGTTTGTTTAGTTTTTGATGAAAATAAAATTTTTTCATGTTTTGTGATTTCATGTTTATGAAAAAGGAGTTTCATATTTGTTTTTGATGAAATTGAGCTTCATTACTTTATCTCCATGTATATGTTTCTTACATGATTTTCGTGCACTCGATTTCCTTTGTTTACTCATGACTTTTGTTTTATGAGCATATATGTGCTTCATAAATCTTTGAGTGTCAATTATTGTGTATTTAGCATATTTTATGGGATATATATGTTTTATTCCTTACTTGAAGGATTTCGTAGTAGTTTTCAAAATTACTTTAAACTAGTTCTTTATTCTTCAATTGGTAGAGTTTTCAATCTATACTATATTATTTTCAAAATATTTTTTTGAAAATTTCTACCTTCAAAGGGCGGTTGGTTATGCGACCATACCTTATATGTTCACATTGTATATCTTTTAAACATACGCATGATAAGGTGGATGCTATGAGTTATACATGATTCTTATGATATTTCATTTTTGTATCTCATGTTTTCTTATATATTATGCATCATATTTCAATTGATACTTAAATTGATCATAAATACATATATATAGTTTTTTGTGCTAAATTAATAATGTTTAAACATATATGTTTTATAACACAAATTGTTTTATACTAAGCTTAATTTAGTTCTAAACATTAATTGGTATCTTTTACAAGCTTATGCATTGGTTTTTTTGGTATTTCAAAAAAGGGGAGAAAAAATCTTAATTTTATTTTCAATCGGTATCTTACTCCCACTTTTTTTGAGAAAAATATTTTGTTTTAGAAAATGCTTATATTTTCCATATTGGTATCAATTGTTTACAATTGGTATCTATTTGCAAAATGGTTTATAATTTAAAAAGATTGATATCATGGATTATTTACTTTCAATTGGTATAGTTTTTATATGATATCCATGTTATTTTTCAATTAGTATATTTTTTTTGTATCAAAATTTTGATTTAATTGGTTTTCAAAATTTGTTTTGACATATATTGATTATATGCAAAAGGAGTTTAACATCTGTTCTATATATAGATTCATGAAGAATGTAATATATAAAGAAGAGCCTGACCTCTTTTCTTCATGTGGTACACGTGTATAGGGGGAGCTTAACATCTCCGTCTATACATTTTATATTACGCTTATATGGTTAGAGTTTAGTCATCTCTTTCTTCATGTAATGCATGTATGCAGTGGAAGTTAACTTTATAGTCTCTCCTCTTTATGGATTTATATCGCATATACATTTACCTTATTTTTTTACCCCTTTATTGATGAATTAACAAAAAGGAGGAGAGAAATTAAGAGTTTATATATACATGCTATGATTGTGTTTATGCATATATATCTTTTTATGTTTAAGTGCTTCATTGAATATCTATATGTTTATGCCATGCATGAATTAAGGGGGAGTTTCTATGAAACTTAACTTTAATCCTTGCATATATAACTCCATGAGTTTTGCCATCATCAAAAAGGGGGAGATTGTTGGCCCAAAGGCCCATCACTCTAGTTTTGATGACGATTAACTCATGTAGTTATAGTACTAATTGTAAATCACCTAGAGGGGGGGTGAATAGGTGATATGCTAATCTATAAACTAAATGCGCTAAATGCGGAAGCTTAAAACAAATTTTACAACACACTTAGTACAACACACAAGTGTAGCCGAATTCCCCATGAAGGGCTCTGGACTAACTCCTCTTGATTCCCCTAGATATGGGTTGAGGTGCTATATGAAGCTCTTGTGGTTAAGTACAAGTGAGGCACACACACAAACAAGCCAAGCATATAAGGATGAATAATATGAAATAATACAAGACACAAATGCAAGTAATAAGATATGAATGAATGAATGATGCTTTGCACAAAATAAAGAGAGAGTTTAGAGACAAGTGGATCAAACGCAAACACAATGATATGTTCCGAGGTTCGAGCCCCTAGCTCTACGTCCCCGCCTTCACCGAGAAGGATTTCTAATCCACTATACTCCCACCGAGGGAACCTCCACCGAGGAGGATTTGTTACAACAATAGGAGTACCGAACTCCTCTCTCAAACACCGCCTCACAACCGAGGGGTAGGCCCGTAGCCAAACAACAACCAACACCTCTACCGAAGAGGGTTTACAAACCAACTCCACCTCTCACTAGAGGGAGCAAACACAAGCCTCAACCTCAACCAAAGAGGGAGCAAACCAATCACCCGATCAATCTCTACCAAAGAGGGATACAACAAAAGCAAGAGTGTACAACTTGGAGGCTCAATCAACCTCAAACACTTCTCTTTTCCACAAAACAAAGATCCTAATAGATTAGGATAGAAGATATAGCTCAAGTGTGAAAAAACTAGAGTTTGGAAAACAAAAACTCAAAGAAAAATACTTAGGAAAACTCTTGATAAATGATAGAATTGAAGAACAAAACAAATCTCCCAAATTTCTATTTTCTTTGATTTTCCCAAACCCTAAAACACAAAAACCAATTTGAAAGTTTAAAGCCCAAAAACACTTTTGAAAACTTATTTTAAACACTGGAGAAACTCTGAAATTTTTCTTGTCAAAAACCTTAGCCAAAATCCCAAAGGAATGGGGTTTATATAGGCCAAAATCAGAAACTAGCCGTTAGGCTGATCTGGCAGCCTGACAGGCTAGCGGTCGACCGCCCGGTCGACCGCCAACGGTCATAAATATGACCGTTGGGGCAATCCGGTCGACCGTCCGGCCGACCGCCCAGATACAGAAAGCAGAGCTCTCTGGTCCGGTCGACCGGTCGGTCGGCCAGCCCACAGTGCTGCCAGACGTGCACAAGGCTGTGCACGTCAGTCGACCGCTGGGTCGACCGGCCCTTGGTTCGGTCGACCGTGCGGTCGGCTGAACTGGCCTGTCAGCCAATGTTCTGGGTCAGAAACACTTGTTAAAAATATTTTTAAAATTCTTTTATCTTTTCTAAAAATCCCCAAAAATAGTTTTATCATTTTGCATTGATACATAAACATGTGATAAAATTTTCAACTCAAATATCAAGCAATTTGAACTATTTTTGTGTCTTATCATTTTTATCAAAAATCAAAACTTGTATTTTATTAAACTTGGATTTTTCACAACATGAATAGGATAGTCAAAATAAGTTTGTTTAAAAGTTAATCATGCATGTATAGAAAGAATACATCTACTATACATAAACCAATTAAACTTGTTTTGATCAACTATTCATGAAAATAAATATTGGTTAAACCAAAACCGAAAAACCAATATCCAAACATAAAACGTGTGTGTGTTGTGCACTTGAGCATTTCAACTATTCTAAACTTTACAAATGGATCTAAACACACTAAACTATGGATACTTAAGTCTTCTTGACGATCTTCATCTTCAAGTCGACTCAGTCCAAACACCGTGATCCAACGAGCATGGCTATGTATCATCTTGACGCTCGGGCTCGGGAATCACCAAGTGAAGGCTTCCAAACTCCTCTTTTTGAAGCAATCGCCAACTAATATCTTGCTAAATGATCTGAAACTAAAATCACAAGATTATTAGTAAACATAACTACATGAGTTAATCATCATCAAAACTAGAGAGGAAGGCCTCCGGGCCAACAATCTCCCCCTTTTTGATGATGACAAAACTCATGGAGTTATATATGCATGGATTAAAGTTAAGCTTCAAAGAAGCTCCCCCTTAACTCATGCATAAAACAAATAAACAATAAATATGCAATGAAGGCTCTTAAACATGAATGCATATCTATGCATAAACAATAAAAAGGCTCAAGATACACAATGAAATGTTCAAAAACAAAACATGCTCTAGATACCAATTAAAATTAAACTAAATTAAACTTAATATATGCAAAACATAAATATGCATATATAAACCAAAATCTTTCTCCCCCTTTTTGTCAATCATTAATAAAGGGGTAAAAACCAAAACAAACAAAATCTTCTCCCCCTTTTTAATACAAAGAAACAATCATCAATAAGGGTAAATAAAGACAATGTTCTCTCCCTTTTTGTCTAAAACAAAAACAAAACCAAATAGGGGTGACAATCAATTAAGATATCAAAAAAAATATGTCAAAGTAGCATCTTGATACCAATTGAAAGTAAACATAGATCAATAAAATAAATGGTATATGTGATATACATTCATGAAGAGGAAGATGTGAAGCTTTCCTACATAGATACATTACATGAAGGAGGGATGACAAGCCCTAATTCACATAACATACACTATGCAATACATAAGAGGAGATGTGAAGCTCCCCCTACACACGTGTACCACATAAAGAAGAGATTGTCAAGCTCTTCAATACAAGATACACTCATCATGAATCTATATGTAGAAGAGATGTTAAGCTCTCCTTGCATATAGGCAATACAAATCAAAACTTTTGAATTTTTCTTTAAACTAAATTTTGAGATACCAAATTTTAAAAATATTCAAATAAACATCTTGATATCAAAAGAGAGTATTTTTCTTTTTTTTTAAGTATATGATATCAATTAAAAAAATTTATTTTCTATCATAAAGCAAGGGAGTGAAAATACAAATACCAATTGTAAATATGAAAATCGAATTTTCTCCCCCTTTATGAAATACCAACAAAAATAATGCATAGGCTTGAAATAAGATACCAATTGAAAAGCAATGAAAACTAATCAATTGAAACAAAATTGAAGCTTAAGCTTAGCATAAACACAAACATATATATGTATGAAAAAATAGATACCAATTGAAATTGATATTCTTTGAATTGAAAAACATACATACATATAAACATATATGAGTATACAAGAAATGTCAAGATTGATACCAATTGAAAGAATTCAATGATACCAATTGAAATAACAATAAGATCAAGTGTATACATCATATAACTACCACCCAACCATGTTCAAGTTTAAAAGATATTCAAGAAGGGTATACATGGCATGGTCTCCCAACCAACCGCCCTTGGAAGGTAGGGGTTTTCAAAAATAGATTTGAAAATAAGCTTTGTTTGAAAAACTCTACCAAAATGAAGAATATCGCAACTAGTAAAAAGGAAAGTTTGTAAACTAGTACGAAATCCTTCAAGTAAGGAACAAAACAAAATTATTTTTCATGAACCATGAAAATCACATGATAATCAATACTCTAAACCAATTAAGCATAAATATGACTCATGAAAACAAAACATGAGTAAATAATAAATGTGAGTGTACAAATAAGATGTGAAGATCATGATCATGAAAGATGGACAATAAGCTCAATATTACTTGAAACATGAAAACATGAAAATCATCAAAACTTATTTAATTTTCAAGGTATATGTATGTCCTATACAAACTAAAGTATACATACATATCCAAACACAACGAGTCCACAAAGATATATGCATGAAGGCACGTGGTTCAAAAAGGATGTATATGTATAAACAATAGTTTGGATAAAATAGACATATACATGAAGTTAAACATAAACACAAAAACATGAAACAAATCCAAAAATGGGAATACAAGTTTAAAATGCATGAATCATCAAAACTTAACTATACTAGCACATCTAATGGGTTCAAATAAGCATTCAAGCTCAAACATATATAGATTTATTTGTGACCCAATATATGCACAAATATATATCCTAGTTTTAATGAAAACTAACATCTAAACATGTAATCAAATCATGAAGCATAAAAACAAAATATAAATCATTAAGAATAGGTATATACTTGTATCAAAACATGATTATTATGTAACTTCACATGTTATTAGAACTATGATAAACATGATAGCTAAACAAAGGTGAGAACACTAAAATAATGGTCCACATTAAACATGGGTGTCTCAAAATGCTATACATGCATATCAAGGATCTAATAAACATGGCATTATAATAATCTACAAACAATAAAACATGCTATAAATAATGAACATGAAAAGCATGCATAAATATAAATAAGGAGTTAGAGACCGTTACCAAAACCTATGAGGCAACTCTCCATGACTCCAAAACATGGTGGTCATCTTCACCAAACATCCCTTGAAAGTGATGCATCCAAATAATCATCATGAGGTGTAATACCCCGTTTCCGTAATACGTACTAAGTTGCGTATTCTGATTTCCGATCGTATTTTTTCGATTTACTTCCCGTATTTGACCAATTTCAATTTCAAATATCATTTTCTAATATATTAGATTTTAGGTGAATTTCTGGAATTTTCTAGAATTAAAATGAATTTCTTCAAAACCGGTGTCGACCAGTGTCGCTGATCGATTCCCGAATTTTTATCTTACAAACAGTTAGGAATTTCTAGAAAGTCGTTTAGGCATTATCTCTTAGAATCGTATTTTCTATCTACATTCTTTTTCTTAGAATTTTATGAATTTATGAAAATTCCAACGGAGTCGGTAGTTAACTGATTCCGGGAATTTTAGTTTTAAAACTATAAAGTATTTCTTCCAACGGATTTCACTATACGTCTTCATATATTATTATTGATTTTTGGTAAAATTTACGAGTCGTTCCGAGACACTTGAATTTCGGACGATTTAGGTATTTTCCGAAATGTTTTCCGCATTCTCGATTTAAACCCGGGAATCAGTGTTTTCAATATTTTCATTTTTCAAAATTAAGAAAATATCTTTTCTTTTACAAATCCTTTTCCTTTTTCTTTTTCCTTTTTCTTTCCTTCTTTTCTTCCACCAACTTCCCAAAATATCTTCTCCTCCAAAATATCCAAATTCCACACCCTTCCTCATAAATGCCCTTCAATTCCTCTCTCTTTCTCTCTCTTCTTTGGCCGGCCACCATTGGCCAAGGGAGACATCCCATCCCCCCTATTTGCACAAAACCCCTCTCAATTTATTTATTTACACCTCCTTTACAAAAATCAAATCCTATATAAACTTCCCTTTACAATTCTTTTCTCTTTTTTCACTTCACCAAGAAATAGCCTTCAACATTTCTCCTCCATCTCAAACCCTAATTCCAAAATCACCACCAAGTCTTCATCTTCTTCTCAAGCTACCACAACTCTTGGATTTGGATCGCATCTCACTTCGTCGGAGGTATCGCCAAAGACCTAGTTGGTGACATCGTCGACAAACGATCCTTCAAGACTCGTAGAACCTTCAAATAACCTTACCTTGTGAGTATTTTTACTCACCAAGACTAGATTACTTCTTTGTGTACATGTGATGATCATTCATATACACTTGTGTCATAAAAATCCCATTTTTAGGCCAACAAACAACTATCAGAATTTCTGTTCTGTTTTCTGTTTTTTCCAGGATTAGTCGACTTAACCTAGAACCTAGTCGACTAACCCACTTTAGTTGAAACGTAGCTTTTCTGATTTTCACAGTTTTAGTCGACTAAGCCATTTTACCAGTCGACTAGACCCCCCTAGTCGACTACATTTTGACCCCTAGTCGACTAATTTTCCTTGAACCAAAAACACCAACTCTCGGCTCTAGTCGATTTATCCCAATTATTAGTCGACTTGAGACCTCTAGTCGACTACACATAGTACCTTAGTCGACTAACATGTCCCTGAAATAAATCCCAATTTTCTATATCACAGATTTAGTCGACTTGCGCATCCGTTAGTCGACTTATAGTTCACCACTAGTCGACTACCCTTCCAACCCTAGTCGACTAACTATTCTTGAAACAGAATTCCAACTCTCTGGAAACCATTATTAGTCGACTCCTGCAGACTAGTAGTCGACTTAAGACCTCTATTAGTCGACTAACCCTTGCACCTAGTCGACTAATTCTGACTATTTAACTTAGTTGTTTCCTTTTCTGATTTTGGACTTTAACCTCTATACACATGTGATACATTGTTCATGTTTACGCTACATTACTGATATTACATGACATGTTACTTGATGAATCTTATCTCATATTACTTCATGACTTGTTATTATATATTTCCGTTTCATGACTTGTTAATAAATGGATATCCCCACTTATCATGCCATCACTTGAACCAAGCATGATATACTTGGCTTTTGTATAAAATGGACCAACTTATATTGGGTCGGGGGAAAACATGCGGATATCGATATGTGTTCGTGTTTACAGTGGCTTTTAGGAGTGTTGTGCAACCCATGTTCCGGTCTGACCTGTGGGCCTCCAGGGGACCGAGGGGAGTGCTTGCTCCCTGTATTACTGGTACCATCTTGATAAGGGCATACATAAGTCCCTCCTGAATAGCCTAGCGGCTGGCTTCCGTCACCAAGCAACGGAACAATCCTGGACCGTTATCCCGGGCATGTACGGGGTCCACTGTAAACATAGTTCGTCGATACAACCGCTGATTTCCAATAACAACCTTGTATTACTAGGATATGGATCTATGTGCACTGGGACGCTGGACCACATAGCTAGATATCCGAGTAAAACAAGTAATAATAATAAAACGTTAATTGTAGATCTATTGTACGACTTTATCTATTCATGCTTTTCATATCTGTTAGTTGATATACCTTATATAGTCCCATCTTACTGGTACTCGTCCCTTAGCCACTTGGCTGTAGCTATCTATTGTTTATATGTCTTGATCCTTTGGATTTGCATATTCAGATTCTGAGGCTTGGAACGAAGTGGAGCCATCCACAGAGGACCAGGCTTATTTCAGTGAGCAGGCTGATCAGATCTAGTTCCCTCGTGCCAGACTCTCCCTCTTGGCTCACGAGTCTCCATCTCTTACGTGAGCATCTTGTGTATATGTTTGTATATTGTCCTTTTGGACTTGGATATGATAAATAACACTTGTAAAGTGTATTACTTTATCATAATTTGTATAACTTTGTGCTTGTATCTTGTAAGTTGGCCTATGAATACACCACGCTTTGTGTTGTACTCTGTTTCCTTATTGTACTTTTATGCTTAGCGTATATACGTGGGGGCTTCTTCTGACCTACGTATATACGTCGCAGTGACGTCCCCGTATCCGTGTAATCGGGGCGTTACAGGTTGGTATCAGAGCCTAGGCTCTCAAACCTAAAGTACAAACAAGTAGCAAATTCTAGAAATTTGCTTATGCCAACTACAATGTACAAAGTTATAGAGTCCTTCTTGCTTCTTTCGTTGATCAATTCCTTCGTATCCTAAACTCCTTTCCTTTGTTTCCAGTTCCAGTTATCATTCGGTATGGAGAGACGATCGGGTCGTAACAATATCAGGCAAGTCCCGAATGGACCCGTAGGAGGAGAGAATGCTGATATCCTGAAGGTCATTCAGACCATGCTGGGAAACCAGCAACAGCAGATGGAAAATCAGCAACAGCAGACCGAGCTCCTTAGGCAGGAGTTGGCAGCCCCGAAGGAGCAGAGGCCGGGGAACGTGTCCGACTTCCGGCGGCTGCAACCGGCCATCTTCACGGGAGGCGAGAAACCATTGGAGGCTGAGCAATGGTTGACGGACACTACAGACCTACTGAATGCAGCCCGTGTCCCGAAGGAGAGCCAAGTTGAAGTAGCTAAGATTCAGTTAAAGGATGTTGCGAGAACTTGGTGGCTCGCAGAGGAGGCTAGACTGGAGAAGCCCGTTACTTGGGACGCCTTCTCCAAGAGTTTTTACAGCCGCTTCTTCCCTGCTACGGCGCAGAAAGATATGGAGGAGCAATTCATCAGGCTCCAGCAGTGGAACAAGTCCGTGGACGAGTATGCCGCGGAGTTTCTTCGACTGAGCCGCTTCGCGCCGTATATGGTAACGGACGAGGAGAAGCGAGCGAGCAGGTTTCAGCAGGGTCTACAGATGAAGATTCAGATGTACCTGATGCCCCAGCAGCTGAAGACCTATGCAGAGGTTCTCACCATCGCTCGGGAGGTAGAGCGTGGGTTTGAGAAGGAGCAAGGGGATCAGATGAGACAGCAGGTCATGAAGCGGCCATTTGTACCTATGGGAAGAGGGGGCCCGTTCAGAGCAGCGAAGATCCAGATGAGGCAACCTTTCAGGCCAGCACCTTATCAGTCAGCCCAACCACTGGTATTCTGTAGTCATTGTCAGAAGCCAGGGCACACTCGACAGACTTGCCGGAGGGCAAATGGACTGTGCTTGGTGTGTGGAGCCAGAGATCACTCCATAGAGGCATGTCCACACAGGAGATTGGGGATGGCTAACCAGACCTTGCCAGCACTTCCAGGACCGAGTGGACAGCGGGCAGTACCAGGGCCTCTTGAGCAGAGGAACCAGGGGCCAGTGATGAGGAGAGCTCTTCCACTTCCTCCACAGCATGTTGTTCGCCCAGTCCAGAGAGGAGGTAGGACTGCAGCAGGGCGTGGCAGAGGTCAGGCTTATACTCTGACAGCAGAAGAGGCTGAGGCTTCAGAGGAGGTGATAACAGGTAACATCAGAGTTCATTCAATACCTGTTCTCGCTCTCTTCGATTCAGGAGCATCCCACTGTTATATCTCAGAGAATTTTGTGGCTTTACATTCTATACCTGTTAGATCATTAGACCACAAATGGGAGATAAGTACAGGGAATGGGGTAGTTATATCTTCCCGAGTTTGTACTGATTGTCCAGTAGAATTATGTGACAAGACCATGGCCATAGATATGCTCGTACTAGACACCAAAGGGTACGACGTGATCTTAGGCATGACCTGGCTCAGTCAGTACTATGCTATGATTGATTGTAGGGAGAAGAAGATCAAGTTTAGAATTCCACTTCAACCAGAGTTCCAGTTTAGTGGAGAAGTGAAGACCACCAAGGGAAAGTCTCAGATTACTTCTTCGGAGGTTCAGAAGCAGAAGGTGCCGGTGTGGGATGAATTCCCGGAGGTGTTTGCTGAGATCGCAGGACTGCCACCTGTGAGGATGATTGAGTTCTCCATCGAGACTATTCCAGGAGCAGCACCTATATCTAAGGCTCCGTACAGGATGGCACCGACGGAGTTGGAGATCCTGAAGAAGCAGCTGCAGGAGTATTCAGATAAGGGAGTGATTAGGCCAAGTACTTCACCATGGGGAGCTCCAGTACTGTTGGCGAATAAGAAGGATGGTAGTAAGAGACTTTGTATTGATTACAGGGAATTGAACAAGGTCACCATCAAGAACAAGTATCCCTTACCCAGAATTGATGATCTATTTGATCAGCTTAATGGAGCCCGTGTATTCTCTAAATTGGATTTACAGTCGGGTTACCACCAGCTGAGGGTGAAGAAGGAGGATATTCCGAAGACGGCATTCAGGACCCGATATGGCCACTATGAGTTTCTAGTAATGCCTTTCGGAGTTACCAATGCCCCTGCAGTTTTCATGGACTTGATGAACCGAGTGTTCTCGCCCTACTTGGATCAGTTCGTTGTTGTTTTCATAGACGACATTCTGATCTATTCAAAGAACAACAGGGAGCATGCAGAACACTTGAGGATTGTGTTGCAGACTCTCCGGCAGGAGCAGCTTCATGCCAAGAGAAGCAAGTGTGAGTTCTGGTTGGACAGCATAGCATTCCTTGGACATATGGTGTCAGCAGAAGGTATCTCAGTTGATCCGAGCAAAGTCCAGGCAGTAAAGGATTGGCCAGTTCCGAGGACGGTGACTGAGATAAAGAGTTTTCTTGGACTAGCCGGCTATTACAGACGCTTTGTTCAGGATTTCTCTAGAATTGCAGCTCCGTTGACCAGGCTCACCAGAAAGGGGGAGAGGTACATTTGGACAGAGGAATGTGATGCAGCATTTGAGCAGTTGAAGCAGAGGCTTATTTCAGCTCCAATCTTGAGGACTCCCTCAGGGAGAGGAGGGATGGTCATCTTTAGTGATGCTTCAGGTAAAGGCCTGGGATGCGTACTTATGCAACATGATCATGTTATAGCATATGCATCTAGGCAACTGAAGACTCATGAGCGGAACTACCCAACTCATGATTTAGAGCTAGCAGCAGTGATCTTTGCCTTGAAGATTTGGAGGCACTATCTTCTGGGAGATAAGGTGTTGATTTATACAGATCATAAGAGCCTCAAGTATATCTTCTCGCAGAAGGAGTTGAACATGAGGCAGAGGCGGTGGTTGGAACTGATGGCAGACTATGACATTGACTTGCAATATCATCCAGGCAAGGTCAATACAGTTCCAGATGCCCTGAGCAGGATGCCAGAGAACAGAGTGTTAGTCCAAATCACTCAACAGAAGGAGTTGATTCAGGACTTTATCAGATTGGACTTGATGGTGGTTCGAGGAGCTGAGAAGACAGGACAGCTTATGACCTTGCAGATCCAGTCTTCATTGATAGAAGAAATCAAGGAAGCTCAGAAGGAGGACCCCAGACTTCAGACATTCAGAGCTCAAGTAGAGGCTGGATTGAGGACGGATATCTGTATTCGTCCGGATGATGCATTGTACTTTGGAGGTAGACTTTGTGTTCCCCAAGGGGAAGTTAGACAGAAGATTTTGGAGGAAGCACATAGTTCAGCCTATTCTATACATCCAGGAGGAAACAAGATGTACCAGGACTTGAAGAAGCAATTTTGGTGGAATGCCATGAAGAGAGAGATAGCTCAGTTTGTAGCTAAGTGCTTGGTGTGCCAGCAGATAAAGATTGAGCATCAGAGATCAGCCGGGCTTCTTCATCCTTTGCCAATACCTGAATGGAAGTGGGAGCACATCACTATGGACTTTGTCACGGCATTACCTCGTAGTCCCAAAGGTAATAATGCTGTGTGGGTTATCATTGATCGTCTTACCAAGTCAGCTCATTTCATACCATTCAGGGTGGGTCAGACTACAGAGGTTCTGGCAGATAAGTATGTGAAGGAGATAGTTCGTCTGCATGGAGTTCCAGTCAGTATTGTATCAGATAGAGATACCAGATTCAGATCTCATTTCTGGGAGAGTCTCCAAGAGAGTCTGGGAACTCGTCTGAAGTTCAGTACAGCCTATCATCCTCAGACAGACGGACAATCTGAGAGGACCATCCAGATCCTCGAAGACATGCTTAGAGCCTGCATGATTGAGTTCAGGGGTTCATGGGAAGACCATCTACACTTGGCTGAGTTTTCTTATAACAACAGTTATCAGGCAAGTATTAAGATGGCACCTTTTGAGGCACTGTATGGGAGGAAATGCAGGTCACCGATTTGTTGGGATGAAGTCGGTGAGAGGAGTCTATTGGGGCCAGAGATTCTGATCCAGACCACAGAGAAAGTTAGAGTTATCAGAGATCATCTCAAGGCAGCTCAGAGTCGGCAGAAGAGCTGGGCAGATTTGCAGAGGAGGCCATTGGAATTCGGAGTTGGAGATCATGTGTTCTTGAAGATTTCACCTACCAAGGGAGTAATCCGGTTCGGCACTCGTGGGAAACTAAGTCCGAGATATATCGGCCCATTCGAGATATTGGATCGAGTGGGAGATGTGTCTTATCGATTGGCGTTGCCGCCATCGTTGGACGGAGTTCATAATGTTTTCCACGTGTCTCAGTTGAGGAGGTATGTTAAGGATGACAGCCATATTTTGGATCATTCCGAGCTGGAGCTACAACCGGATTTATCATATCAGGAGCAGCCAATGGCCATCTTGGATAGGAGTGTGAAGACACTGAAGAGCAAGGCTATACCTTTAGTGTTGGTGTCTTGGAACCGCCATGCGCCAGGAGAGGCCACCTGGGAACGAGAGGACGTCATCCGAGAGCGTTATCCTCAACTCTTCTCATCTTGATTGGTAAGACTCTTTCCTTTTACTCTTTTCTATTTGTTATCTTTCTTCCTAGCCTTATCTATCTGTTACCATTCCTGTTACCCTTCACCTTATGAAATTTCGAGGACGAAATTTTTGTAAGGTGGGTAGATTGTAATACCCCGTTTTCGTAATACGTACTAAGTTGCGTATTCTGATTTCCGATCGTATTTTTTCGATTTACTTCCCGTATTTGACCAATTTCAATTTCAAATATCATTTTCTAATATATTAGATTTTAGGTGAATTTCTGGAATTTTCTAGAATTAAAATGAATTTCTTCAAAACCGGTGTCGACCAGTGTCGCTGATCGATTCCCGAATTTTTATCTTACAAACAGTTAGGAATTTCTAGAAAGTCCTTTAGGCATTATCTCTTAGAATCGTATTTTCTATCTACATTCTTTTTCTTAGAATTTTATGAATTTATGAAAATTCCAACGGAGTCGGTAGTTAACTGATTCCGGGAATTTTAGTTTTAAAACTATAAAGTATTTCTTCCAACGGATTTCACTATACGTCTTCATATATTATTATTGATTTTTGGTAAAATTTACGAGTCGTTCCGAGACACTTGAATTTCGGACGATTTCGGCATTTTCCGAAATGTTTTCCGCATTCTCGATTTAAACCCGGGAATCAGTGTTTTCAATATTTTCATTTTTCAAAATTAAGAAAATATCTTTTCTTTTACAAATCCTTTTCCTTTTTCTTTTTCCTTTTTCTTTCCTTCTTTTCTTCCACCAACTTCCCAAAATATCTTCTCCTCCAAAATATCCAAATTCCACACCCTTCCTCATAAATGCCCTTCAATTCCTCTCTCTTTCTCTCTCTTCTTTGGCCGGCCACCATTGGCCAAGGGAGACATCCCATCCCCCCTATTTGCACAAAACCCCTCTCAATTTATTTATTTACACCTCCTTTACAAAAATCAAATCCTATATAAACTTCCCTTTACAATTCTTTTCTCTTTTTTCACTTCACCAAGAAATAGCCTTCAACATTTCTCCTCCATCTCAAACCCTAATTCCAAAATCACCACCAAGTCTTCATTTTCTTCTCAAGCTACCACAACTCTTGGATTTGGATCGCATCTCACTTCGTCGGAGGTATCGCCAAAGACCTAGTTGGTGACATCGTCGACAAACGATCCTTCAAGACTCGTAGAACCTTCAAATAACCTTACCTTGTGAGTATTTTTACTCACCAAGACTAGATTACTTCTTTGTGTACATGTGATGATCATTCATATACACTTGTGTCATAAAAATCCCATTTTTAGGCCAACAAACAACTATCAGAATTTCTGTTCTGTTTTCTGTTTTTTCCAGGATTAGTCGACTTAACCTAGAACCTAGTCGACTAACCCACTTTAGTTGAAACGTAGCTTTTCTGATTTTCACAGTTTTAGTCGACTAAGCCATTTTACCAGTCGACTAGACCCCCCTAGTCGACTACATTTTGACCCCTAGTCGACTAATTTTCCTTGAACCAAAAACACCAACTCTCGGCTCTAGTCGATTTATCCCAATTATTAGTCGACTTGAGACCTCTAGTCGACTACACATAGTACCTTAGTCGACTAACATGTCCCTGAAATAAATCTCAATTTTCTATATCACAGATTTAGTCGACTTGCGCATCCGTTAGTCGACTTATAGTTCACCACTAGTCGACTACCCTTCCAACCCTAGTCGACTAACTATTCTTGAAACAGAATTCCAACTCTCTGGAAACCATTATTAGTCGACTCCTGCAGACTAGTAGTCGACTTAAGACCTCTATTAGTCGACTAACCCTTGCACCTAGTCGACTAATTCTGACTATTTAACTTAGTTGTTTCCTTTTCTGATTTTGGACTTTAACCTCTATACACATGTGATACATTGTTCATGTTTACGCTACATTACTGATATTACATGACATGTTACTTGATGAATCTTATCTCATATTACTTCATGACTTGTTATTATATATTTCCGTTTCATGACTTGTTAATAAATGGATATCCCCACTTATCATGCCATCACTTGAACCAAGCATGATATACTTGGCTTTTGTATAAAATGGACCAACTTATATTGGGTCGGGGGAAAACATGCGGATATCGATATGTGTTCGTGTTTACAGTGGCTTTTAGGAGTGTTGTGCAACCCATGTTCCGGTCTGACCTGTGGGCCTCCAGGGGACCGAGGGGAGTGCTTGCTCCCTGTATTACTGGTACCATCTTGATAAGGGCATACATAAGTCCCTCCTGAATAGCCTAGCGGCTGGCTTCCGTCACCAAGCAACGGAACAATCCTGGACCGTTATCCCGGGCATGTACGGGGTCCACTGTAAACATAGTTCGTCGATACAACCGCTGATTTCCAATAACAACCTTGTATTACTAGGATATGGATCTATGTGCACTGGGACGCTGGACCACATAGCTAGATATCCGAGTAAAACAAGTAATAATAATAAAACGTTAATTGTAGATCTATTGTACGACTTTATCTATTCATGCTTTTCATATCTGTTAGTTGATATACCTTATATAGTCCCATCTTACTGGTACTCGTCCCTTAGCCACTTGGCTGTAGCTATCTATTGTTTATATGTCTTGATCCTTTGGATTTGCATATTCAGATTCTGAGGCTTGGAACGAAGTGGAGCCATCCACAGAGGACCAGGCTTATTTCAGTGAGCAGGCTGATCAGATCTAGTTCCCTCGTGCCAGACTCTCCCTCTTGGCTCACGAGTCTCCATCTCTTACGTGAGCATCTTGTGTATATGTTTGTATATTGTCCTTTTGGACTTGGATATGATAAATAACACTTGTAAAGTGTATTACTTTATCATAATTTGTATCTTTGTGCTTGTATCTTGTAAGTTGGCCTATGAATACACCACGCTTTGTGTTGTACTCTGTTTCCTTATTGTACTTTTATGCTTAGCGTATATACGTGGGGGCTTCTTCTGACCTACGTATATACGTCGCAGTGACGTCCCCGTATCCGTGTAATCGAGGCGTTACATGAGGCACGGAACGCATCCACTCCAAGGTACCTCTGCTCTCACGTCATGTGAGAGCCCACACCTACATCATAAGCAATAGGGGTGGTCTTTGGTACCCACAACTTTTTGGGTCCATGGGGGTTAGTACCTTCTCTAACCCAAACAAATTTATTTGCTAAATTTAAAACATGTATTCTATCATAACAAAATTTAGCAAGGTGGCCCTTACGTCCACAATGTGTACAAGTGTACACATGAGCATACTTGTGGTGATGGTGTCCGTGAGGAGCATGTGTATGCCGTGGAGGGTGTGCATGCATAAAAGATGGAACTTGTTTCTTTCGAAATAAAGATTCCAAACGTGTATGGCCCACAACACATTGGCTCAAAGTGGAGCCCAAATAATCAACACTCTTCTTAAGCATAGACATATCTTTTTCAATTAAAGAAGAAGTGTGGCATGCAATAGGTGAAGTGTGTGATACTACACTAGCATGGCAAACATGAGAATCAATCTTATTTTGCAAAACTTCATTTTTCTTTAAACAAACATTTAAATCATTAGAAATAGAAACTATTTTATTTTTCAAAGCAACATTCTCTTTTAAAACAAAATCAATTTTTGAAGACAAGTTTCATTTATCTTCAAAATATTTTCACAATCATTTTTATTTTTTAAAATCTTATTTTCTTTAAGTGCAAGTTCTAATTGAGATCTCAATGAATCCCTTTCATTATAGACCTCAACCTTCTCTTGTAAAACATTGTTAAGTTTAGAATGTAAACTTTTATTTTCTTTTTCAATTCCTAGACTTTTCTTTTTCAAAATTTTATATTTTTCTATTAATTTTTCACAAACAATTGAAAGTTCTTCATTCAAAGCATGGGCATCAACAAATTCATCACATGAAGAACTAGAATCAAAACTATCTAGTTGAGTTTCCGATTGTACCTCAAGGGAGTCATTCCCTTGGATCATGAAGCATTGTGAATCGGATTCTCCACTAGTCTCCTCCTCTTGTTGAATTGGCACTTGAAACTTGGAGGTGGTGGTTGTGGTTGTCAACATATTCCACACTGCAAATGCGGAATCAAAGTTAGAAGCAAGCAAAAGATATTCTTTAGGAAGTGTGCTTCTAATGGCCTCAAGGGCTTGTTCATTGGCCCCTACATGCTTGCTATCACTAAGATAGGATTCCTTGCTAATGGTAAGGTGAACCTTATAACCTAGGGTCTGGAGGTATATGGACATCCTAGTCTTCCAAATAAGAATGTTGGAAGGGTCAAACATAGGTGGGGTCATGAAGTCCATGGGTCCAAAACTATATGTGTGCAAGCAAACAAATGTGCAAATGCAAATGGTAGATTAGCAAAACAAGGATCTCACTCTTAGGATGTTAAGCCTAAGTATCAGGAGCGTAGGCTCTGATACCAATTGTAAATCACCTAGAGGGGGGTGAATAGGTGATATGCTAATCTATAAACTAAATGCGCTAAATGTGGAAGCTTAAAACAAATTTTGCAACACACTTAGTACAACACACAAGTGTAGCCGAATTCCCCGTGAAGGGCTCTGGACTAACTCCTCTTGATTCCCCTAGATATGGGTTGAGGTGCTATATGAAGCTCTTGTGGTTAAGTACAAGTGAGGCACACACACAAACAAGCCAAGCATATAAGGATGAATAATATGAAATAATGCAAATGCAAGCAATAAGATATGAATGAATGAATAATGCTTTGCACAAAATAAAGAGAGAGAGTTTAGAGACAAGTGGATCAAACGCAAACACAATGATATGTTCCGAGGTTCGAGCCCCTAGCTCTACGTCCCCGCCTTCACCGAGAAGGATTTCTAATCCACTATACTCCCACCGAGGGAACCTCCACCGAGGAGGATTTGTTACAACAATAGGAGTATCGAACTCCTCTCTCAAACACCGTCTCACAACCGAGGGGTAGGCCCGTAGCCAAACAACAACCAACACCTCTACCGAAGAGGGTTTACAAACCAACTCCACCTCTCACTAGAGGGAGCAAACACAAGCCTCAACCTCAACTAAAGAGGGAGCAAACCAATCACCCGATCAACCTCTACCAAAGAGGGATACAACAAAAGCAAGGGTGTACAACTTGGAGGCTCAATCAACCTCAAACACTTCTCTTTTCCACAAAACAAAGATCCTAATAGATTAGGATAGATGATATAGCTCAAGTGTGGAAAAACTAGAGTTTGGAAAACAAAAACTCAAAGAAAAATACTTGAGAAAACTCTTGATAAATGATAGAATTGAAGAACAAAACAAATCTCCCAAATTTCTATTTTCTTTGATTTTCCCAAACCCTAAAACACAAAAACCAATTTGGAAGTTTAAAGCCCAAAAACACTTTTGAAAACTTGTTTTAAACACTGGAGAAACTCTGAAATTTTTCTTGTTAAAAACCTTAGCCAAAATCCCAAAGGAATGGGGTTTAAATAGGCCAAAACCAGAAACTAGCCGTTAGGCTGATCTGGCAGCCTGACAGGCTAGCGGTCGACCGCCCGGTCGGTCGACCGTCCGGCCGACCGCCCAGATACAGATAGCAGAGCTCTCTGGTCCGGTCGACCGGTCGGTCGGCCGGCCCACAGTGCTGCCAGACGTGCACAAGGCTGTGCACGTCAGTCGACTGCTGGGTCGACCGGCCCTTGGTTCGGTCGACCGTGCGATCGGCCGACCTGGCCTGTCAACTAATGTTCTGAGTCAGAAACACTTGTTAAAAATATTTTAAAAATTCTTTTATCTCTTCTAAAAATCCCCAAAAATACTTTTATCATTTTGCATTGATACATAAACATGTGATAAAATTTTCAACTCAAATATCAAGCAATTTGAACTATTTTTGTGTCTTATCATTTTTACCAAAAACCAAAACTTGTATTTTATCAAACTTGAATTTTTCACAACATGAATAGGATAGTCAAAATAAGTTTGTTTAAAAGTTAATCATGCATGTATAGAAAGAATACATCTACTATACATAAACCAATTAAACTTGTTTTGATCAACTATTCATGAAAACAAATATTGGTTAAACCAAAACCGAAAAACCAATATCCAAACATAAAACGTGTGCGTGTTGTGCACTTGAGCATATCAACTATTCTAAGCTTTACAAATGGATCTAAACACACTAAACTATGGATACCTAAGTCTTCTTGACGATCTTCATCTTGAAGTCGACTCGGTCCAAACACCGTGATCCAACGAGCATGGCTATGTATCATCTTGACGCTCGGGCTCGGGAATCACCAAGTGAAGGCTTCCAAACTCCTCTTTTTGAAGCAATCACCAACTAATATCTTGCTAAATGATCTGAAACTAAAATCACAAGATTATTAGTAAACATAACTACATGAGTTAATCATCATCAAAACTAGGGAGGAAGGCCTCCGGGCCAACACTAATGATCTTGTATTTATTAAGTTTCAGATACTGATCAAGATCTTAGCTGGTATTTAACTTCTACAATGGACTCGAAGTCAAGTTTCGAAGTAGCACATGTTGATTCAAGAGCTCAAGTGTCAAGATCGCATCAAGTACTCGAAAAGAAATCGTAGCTGTTTGGATCGAGTCGTCTTGGAGAAGAAGATTGACAAGAAGACTTTGGTTTAGATTTGTTTAGTTTAGATCTTGTGTAAGGATAGAATAGTTTTGAATTGCTCAAGTTTACACACACACAAAAGTTTATTTATCGCTTTCATGATAAATAGTTTTGATTTTGGTTTAACCGTTTCGTTTTAAAAGTTTAAGTTTACATTGTTTACATCTCAATAGAATAAGTTTCATGGTTTATATATGTGTTGGATTCTATTTACAGATATTAGAGCTTTATTGTCTAGAAAAACTTATTTCTATGAGTTCATGTGTTTCGGTTCAACATGTATACAATTTTTAAGTTTTGAATATATCAAGTATACATATATCGATTTCATGAATAGATTTCATCAAAAGAAGTTTACATGATTTATATGTATATTGAATTTCACTCATATACATTGACGGTTCATATATATTTAGAAAACCTTATTTTAATGTATCTAATTCATTTGTTTAAGTTTTGTTTTTATCAAAACTTAGTTTGGTATATATTGTCAAAAACAAGTCTATATTCATTTACTATGTGTATTGGATTCTATCCATATACACTATACTTCAAATGTGTTTCAATATCTTGATTTTGTATTTATACAAGTTATAGTAAAATCAGATTTCCATGTTTGGATTTTGAAAAATATGATTTTTGATTTTTGCATATATTTCTTTATTACAAAAATAGTTCAATTGTTTGTAATATGTGTTGATTTTTTATCACACATATTTGTACTTCAAAATATTTATATGAACTTATTTTTGTGAAATTTATGAGGATTTATTGAATTATTATGGGTTTATGAGGTTGATTTTTAAACCCTCAAAATTTGGGTGTTTGGGCTGCTTACGGTCGACCGACCAGTCGACTGCAGGCTAGCTCAATCGACCGACCAGTTGACCGACGTGCACACATGCACGAGCCCAACTCGCGGTCGACCGACTAGCTCAACCCTACTTTCTGGTTGGCCCCAGTCAACCGACAGGGAGTTAAACTCTCTGTGCTTTAGAGGCGGTCGACCGGGCGGTTGACGACAACCCTAACGGTCGGTAAATTGATCGTTGGCTGATCAACCGAGTTGTCGACCGACAGGCCAGTTTGGCCTGGGTTCTGCCCCTAACGACTAGTTTTTGTTTAGGCTATTTAAAGGGGTTTTTAAGGCCAGTTTTTAACAAGATTTTCAACAAGTTTCCAAGAGCTATTTTGCATACTTTTTGAAGAGTTTTTAAATAAGTTTTTGGTACTAAAATTCTATATCTTTATATAGTTTTAAATTTTTGGAAAACCAAAGAAAAACAAGTTTTGAGAAATCTAGTTTCTAGTTTTCATTTCTATATCTTTCAAGAGTTTTTCCCAAGTGTTTTCCTTTATGTTTCTTTTTCAAAATCTTTGTTCACTCACATACTTGAACTCTTCATTACAAATCTATCCTCTAAGATCATGTATTGTGAGAGGTTTTGTTTGTGATCTTTTGAGATCACCAAGATCTTATTTGTGATCTTTGTGATCACCACGGTGAAATTCTCTTTGTTTTATGCTTGGCTTTGTGCCTACCCTCTTGTGCAGAGGTGTGTGAGAGTTGTGTACGCCCAGTTTGTAAGTTGTAATTCCTCGGTGGAGGTCCTTGGTGGACATAGTGAAAATCTTTCTGTGTGAAGGCGGGGACGTAGAGCGGTGGCTCGAACTTCGAAACATATCCTTGTGTTTGCGTTTGGCTATCTTCCTCTCTCAACTCTCTCTACTCCTTATATCTTACATTACTATCATTATTCTATTTATACATGCTTGATATTGTTTATGTGCTCACAGTTGTATTGAACCAAAAGAGTTATTGAAGCACCTCAACTCTTAGTTTAGAGGAATCGTGAGGAGAAGTTCTAGAGCCCTTCACGGGAAATTCAATTTTATACTTGGTTATACATTGCGTGTTAGTGTAAAAATTTTTAATTCAGCATTATTTGTCACTAGATTAGCACTACATCTATTCACCCTCCCTCTAGGTGTATTTTCAATATAGGTAGAATGAGTAATAATAATAAAGTGCTAATTAATAATTTGTTGTGTTGTTTTGCAATTAGGGTTGTATGAACTCAGATTACGGTGAAGTAAGGCATAAGCTATATAAATGAGGGTTTCCTTATTTTGATTATTCCTTCGACGAACTTGTCTAATGAAGCCGTAAACTGAGCTTATACAACTGGTTTTACTTGTATTCAGTATTATCTGTTTTATTGGTTTTATCGATTTTTATGTTGTTTTCTTAGTTTAGGAGACAACTTAGGTTATATGAACTCAGGATACAGTGACGTGAGATATATATGGTATGTATATATATATATATATATATATATATATATATATATATATATATATATATATATATATATATATATATATATATATATATATATATATATAGGGAGCTGATCCTCTAAGAATGGTTCTCACGAACTTCTGTGAGAACTTTCACGTGGGTCGTCGGATCTGATAGATCAAATCACATAAGACTAGATCTCTATCAGATCCGACGGCCCACGTGAAAGTTCTCACATGAACTCGTGAGAACCGTTCTTAGGGGATCAACTCACTATATATATATATATATATATATATATATATATATATATATATATATATATATATATATATATATATATATATATATATATATATATATAGGGAGCTGATCCCCTAAGAACGGTTCTCACGGATTTCTGTGAGAACTTTCACGCGGGTCGTTGGATCTGATAGATAAAATCAAATAAAACCTGATTTCTATCAGATCTGACGGCTCACATAAAAGTTCTCACAGAAATCCGTGAGAACGGTTCTTAGAGGATCAACTCACTATATATATATATATATATATATATATATATATATATATATATATATATATATATATATATATATATATATATATATATATATAGAGAGTTTCCTTATTTGAATTATTCCTTCAACGTACTAACCTCACGGATCGATAATTTAGGCTTATATAACTAGTTTTGTCATATTTACTTCTCTTGCTGCCTCATTGCCTGCTCCTGTATATCTGTGCTCATGACAGAATTTTCGATACATGCTTTTCACTTGAATTTATCGATACATGTGTGCTTATTTATGCACGCCACTTGGCATTCACCACACCACTCGTTGGGGAGTTCTGACTCCCCTGAACCTGCATGTTCAAATCTTAGAGTTTGGACCGTGGTGGACTTCCTGGTGATCAAAGTTGTGCAGCGGTAACGTCGTGGATCAGCAGTTGACTATCCGGAGCCCTATTCTTCCAGGCCTCATGCTTGTCTCTCGAGTTTTTCTTTTGTAACTTATGAACATCTTTTGTACTGTTCATAATTGTATATCTTTTTTTATTCTCACATTTGAACCTATCGGTGATATAATATTCTTGTAATATTGTATCACATCTTGTGATAGCTTTGTAATTGTACTCTTATGTTGGAATGTATAATACACCACGTACTTTCATACTCTAATTCTTACTTGTACTGATACTTAGTGTATATATGTGAGGGTATTTTTGACCTATAATATAAGTCACAGTAACGTCTTCGTACCCGCGGAATCGAGGCGTTACAGGATGGTATCAGAGTCTAGGCTCTGACATCCACAATACAACCAGTCGGCAAATTAATAGTAATGAAATTTGCAACTGGAATGCAGGAGTCCTAGTTATACAATCCAATTACAAGTGCAGAGTTATATATTTCTTCTTGATCTTTCTTCCTTTGATTCCTGAATCTCTTCCATTTTTCACTATTCTGATTTTCGTAATCTTTATACTAGCTTAAGATATGGATAGGCTGGGCGGAAGAGGGCAGAACGAAGCTATTATGTGATCTCTTCGATGAACTCTATGAAGCTCAAGTATTCTCATAATCGATCTACAGTCAGACTATTATCCAGAAGACGGCATTCATGACTCATCTCGGTTATTAAAAATTCTTGATCATGTCCTTCGGAGCCACAACACCTATCAGTCTTTCTAGATTTGATGAGCCGCAAACCCCACTAGCCTCGCCAAGCAAGAGTTATGATCTAACCACGCGAGATAACCAGGTGTGGGCTTTGCTGCACCATGGCGCTTAGCATTTAGCGCTGTGTTATGCGATGACTTTGCCGCATGAGCTCCGCCAAGTGCGAGCCTTGCAAAGCGTTAACTCCGCCACAAGTGATTAGCGTCTGACGTTATGTTACGCAATGGCCCCACCTGGCCATGACTTCGCTTGTGGCTAGTTCCATCAGAGTAGCATCCTAGCCTCGTTCTCCAGATTTCTCCTTCCTAATGTGTTGCATGGACTTACTGAACTGAGTTTTCTAGCCGTATCTGCACCAACTTGTCATAATCTTTACCAACAATCTATTTGGTCAACCTTGCGGAGCTTAGGTATTCTTTAAATATCTCATCTATAATCGGGTTATCATACAGAGGACGGTATTTGGACTTGCTATGGTTGTTCTATATTCTTAGTTAGGCCTTTCAAAGTTTACAGCGTTCTGTATTCAGAACCCATTATTATCTATTTTCTTTATCCATGCTCTCTCTTAGCAGGATTTTCTTTATTTAAGATCTTCTGGCCTACTCCCGAAATAATGATAAGTATGCAGCACGTCGGAGAATTCTATTGCAGACTTCATCAAGCACAGCCTCGAGCCACGCAAGGATTCTATATCACCTCTATGAATTTCTATGGATTTCATCAGCATTATCTCGCAGTGCAGAAAAAATATTATTGATCATCCCACCAATTCAACTCGTTTCATATTTTCAGAAGGGTCAGTCTACTAAAGTTCTGACAGTATTCTCTTATTAGCCATTATCAGATCAGTATTAGTATGTAACAGTCAGAAGATTTATATGGCAAGAAGTGCAGAAGGCATCTAGTCCCGAGATTTTGTTTAGTTTATTGGGAGAACCACCCGTAGTTATTCATATCTTAAGTGGTATAATCCTCGTCTCTATCTTTCCTGTGTTCATTTTCCCCTTATAAAAATTTCGAGGACGAAACTTTTGTAAGGTGGATGGAATGTAACACCCAATTCGCAGAATACGTACTTAGATCGCATTCAAATTTTTCGATCATATTTTTCAATTTACTTCTCGTATTTTTTTGTTTTATGATTATTTATGTAATCATTTTGCATTGGATCCAGATTCGTAGACTAGAAGTCAACCCTAATCAGAGCCGGAGACCCAATCTTAGTGCATTGCTCGATTTAGTCTTTCTGGTAGTTAGACCCATTTCAATTTTAAACATTATTTTCTAATATTTTTGATTTTTCATGATTTACTGAAAATTTTCTAAATTACTTTGCAAAATCTTCAAAATCGGTGTCTTGACCGGTATCGCTAGCCGATTCCAGGAATTTTAATTAATAAATGGAGTTAAATTTCTAAAATCTGCTTTCACATTATTTCTTAAAATCACCTTTTCTATTTTAATGCATTTTTGAAGATTTTTCTAAATTTATCGAAATTCGGCCAGATTTGGTGTCAGCCAATATTGCTAGTTAATTTCAGGATTTTTAATTTGAAAATAGGAGTGTTATTTCCTTAGGGTGATGTTTTCTACCTCTGGAAATTTTTGGGGATTTTTTTTCTGAATTTCTCAAATTTCGTCGTATTATATTATTTTAATATTTTACTTTAGGTTTTCCTGCTTTCCCCCCACTTCCTGGCATGCCACGTGGCACATACCTACCCACAAAATATCTCCCCTATTTAATCCTATTCTCTCTCTTTCCTTCTTATTCTCTCTTTCTCTCCCCCCCTTTATTTTCCCTCCCACTCTTTATCCACTCTCCACACTCTCTCCTCTCTTTCCTGGGAACCGCCATAGCTGTCGCTCCACTCCTGCGTCGCCGCCCTCCCCAACGACCCAACGCCGTCCCCTGCAGATCTCCCCCTCTCTTTCTTCTCCTTCTCTCTTTTTCACCTGTCTTCTCTCTCTGATCTGGTCCTCTATGGCCAAATCCGCCGCCGGTCGCTCCCCAGTGTCGTCCCTCCCTCCCTCCTCCATTGCTCTCCCTCCCCCTTTCCCCTTCTTCTCCTCCTTCCTTCTCTCTCCCCTAATTTCCCTCTCTCTGATCTGTGGTCGCGGCGGCCAACGTCGCCGCCACACCGACCAGCCTCTCTCCCTCTCTCTCTCTCTTGGATCTCTTTCTCCTCCTTGATCTCTCCCTCTCTCTTTTTCTTCTCTCTTTCACCCTATCTTTCTCGCTCTGATTTTGGGCTGCCGGCGGCTAGACCCGCCGCCGGCCACCACCTCCTCCCCTAGTTCTCTCTTTATCTCTCCTCTCCCTTTGTCTCTCCGTTCGCTCTCTTCTGTCTCTTTGTTTCTCTCTTTCTCTCTCTTTCTGTGCCTTCTCTCTCTATTTCTGTCTCCTACTTTCCCTCTCTTCTCTCTCTCCCCCTTTTCTCTCTCTACAAATAAAACACTCTCCCTCTCTCTCATGGTGGTTGTCGGTGTGGCTCGTGCACGTGCGCGTGTTTCCGGAGTTTCGAGATTTTCAGAGTCTTCTGTAAATTTTAGGCGAGTGTCCTCGCCTTTTTACTCGCCTTTTTATTGGGTGTCCCCGCTTCGACGGGTTGACTGTATTTCAGGGAACATTTGTATTTTATCCCCTGGTATTGTAAATTGTATTCTGTTTTGTATTGTGTACATGTGTATGTATATGGCCGAGTGCCTAGGACTATGCATGAATTAGATCTGTGACAAATGCTTGTATTAGTGTAGTTTATTTCCTGTACACATATACTACCTGTAATGTATTCTTTTGCTGCTTTATATCATGTGTGGCCGACCCTTCGTAGCCGTTTAGCCTCCGGACTTTACACTCAACCTCCAGACTTCACCACTCCACGGTAGTCTAGTTGTTATCACGTTTATATGTGTGCTCGTGTGGTACTAACATCTCGTGCCGGTACCAAGCTGCGTTGGCCTCCGGGCTTTCTATACCCAACCTTTAGGTTGCGTTCAGCCTTCGGGCTCTCATGTTCCGCCTGGTATGCGAGTCTAGCGCTTAACGCTCTATCGCTAACTCCGTCCGAGTGTAGTTACGCCGCAAGATGTTGCTATACGTTATTGTGCCTTCGCCGCGAGCGGTAACTACACCAGGCGTGATAGCGTTTAACACTGTGCGTTAGCCTCGCTCAAGCTTGCTTAGCTCCGCTTGATTGTTCGCTTACCTTTTTCCTGCCTTACTCAGCCCCCGGGCTTCACTACTCTAACGATAGCTAGTTATTATGGTGTTTACATGCGTGTGTTTGGTGCTAACACTTCTGCAGGTATCTACTTGGCCTTTCGGCCCTTCAGCTCTTATGGGCTTTTTACTTACTTTTTCAAAAGAGGAGTGCATTTCAGACCGTCAGGTCTTTTAGCTACGCCTGGTAAGCGGACATAGCGCTCAGCGCTTTGCCGCTAACTCCTTTCGAGCATAGTTATGTCGTGAGGGCAGCTTCGCCACACACGGTAAAATAGCTTTCATACGCTCGCTCCGTCGTATGCGTTTGGTCGTGCCACGAGCGATAATCACGCCGAATGTGATGGTGTCTAGTGTTGTACGTTAGCTCTGCTCCAGCTTACTTAGCTTCGCTTGGATGTACGCTTGCTTGCATGTCCGCTTGTCTACTTGTTAATTCAACTATTATTTTTTCCTTGATGATTGTGAAAAGTTTAAAACTTGTATTTATACTGTTTTCTAAAGCTGTATATCGATCTCCTGTATCGGTACTGTTTTTCTATATTCATACCAATCCCCTATATCGGTACCTTTTTCTTCTATTCGTACTGATCCCCTGTATTCGTACTGTTTCCTATATTGAGATATATGATAGTGATGTCTACTATGTTGTTACTTGACACCTGACTCCTGCATGTTATCACCTAACACCTGTTTGATATTACTTATCACCTGCCACCTGATACATTATTGCTTACCTTGCGATTATCATATTTCGGGAATTCTGTCCTGCTATCCTGTATTATATACAGTGACCTGTATTTCTAGTACTTATGTATTTTTGTAACTCCTGAACCTGTCCTTCTCCTGTTATTCCCGTGATATGATAATTACATAATAATGAACTATAAAAACACCAACTTACATTGGGTAAGGTGGAAACTGATGAACTTCAAGTGGTGAATATGTTTATAATGATATTAGATATGTTATGCAACTCAAAACTTTCGGATCTACCTGAGATCCTTCAGGTGTCCGAGGGGAGCGCTAGCTCCCTACTTCCTATTACATTCCTGAATGGGCATAATATAAGACCCACCTCTTATAGGCCTTGCGGCTGGTTACGTACGCCAGCAACAGAACACCCTGGGTCGTGGTCCCGGGCAAGTACGGGGGACCTACTGTAAACATAACTCATTGGTCTCATCATCAGTTTCCAATAACAATCTCAACTTACTCATATATGGATGTATGTGTGTTGGGACGCTAAGGCACATACCTAGATATATGTATTTATCAGTTTTATCGATTTTTATGTTGTTTTTCTTCTTTTAGGAGACAATTTAGGTTATATGAACGCAGGATACAGTGACGTGAGATATATATGATATATATATAAGGGTTTTCTTGTTTGGATTATTCCTTCGACGTACTAACCTTACGGATCGGTAATTTGGACTTATATAACTAGTTTTGTCATATTTACTTCTCTTGCTGCCTCATTGCCTGCTCCCGTATACCTGTGCTCACGATACAATTTTTAATACATGCTTTTAACATGAATTTATCGATACACATGTGCTTATTTATGCACGTCACTTGGCATTCACCATACCACTCGTTGGAGAGTTCTGACTCCCTTGGACCTGCGTGTTCAGATCTTGGAGCTTGAACCGTGATAGATTTCCTGGTGATCATAGTTGTGCAACAATAGCATCGTGGATCAGCAGTTGACCGTCTGAATCCTTATCCTTCTAGCCCCCCTTGCTTGTCGCTCGAGTTTTCCTTTTATAAGTCGTGAGCATCTTTTGTACTGTTCATAATTGTATATCTCTTTGTATTCTCGCACTTGCGTCTATCGGTGATATTCTTGTAATATTGTATCACATCCTGTGATAACTTTGTAATTGTACTCTTATGTTGGAATATATAATACACCACGTACTTTCATACTCTGATTCTTGTCTGTACTGATGCTTAGTATATATATGTGAGGGTATTTTTGACCTATGTATATACGTCACAGTAACGTCTCTGTACCCGCGAGATCGGGGCATAACAACTATTCATTATAAGAGAAACGAAGAGAGAAGAATTTTTGCCTTAAGAACCAACAAATTCAGATATTTCTTCTGAGTTTCTGTAATGTGTTCTACTGTTCTGTTTTCTTCAGTTCTGTTTTAGAAATGGTCGAGAAGAGTGCTATTTATAGCACTCCTGGACTGTCGTTGTAAGGAGCAGTTGTGATGGTTCGAATAGAACCATCACAATTGTTATGACAGATGAAACTGTTCAGAATGGCTCTTTTCTAAACTATTCTGTTTGTTCAGAATGTTGGAGTTAACCGCCCGCTTCTAGAAGTGGGCAGGTGTCGGTTTCGGTTTCAGGTTCTCTCGCCCGCACCCGGTCCGTACCCGGTCCAAAAAGAACTGAGTATGGCCCGGTCCAAAAAGAACCGGGCCCAACCCCGCACTCGTGTCGGGCCGAAGTGCGCTATGATGCACGCACGTGTGGGCATGATTTCTCCCCAAATGTTCGTGAAAACTCTAAGTACCCAAAGGGCACGTTTGTTCCCATCTTTTCATATATAAACCTCTCAACTTTCTATATCATATCCAATGTGGGACTAAAGAGTTTATTCTTCTTTGATTTTCTTTTGCTATTGAATTAGACCAACTTCCGACTTGAGTATCTCATTCATTCAGAAATGAAATTGAACATGTGATATCATGTTCATCCCCAATGGAAGGAGAACACACTCCAACCATTATTTGTGTGATTCTAGTAATAGATCATTCCAAAATTCAGCTCAAAAATTTACTTGAAATTCCTAGTTTCCTAACATATTACATTCAGAAAGAGGAAGAAAAATTTACATCAAACCAACGGAAAGAAATTATAAAACAGCTTTGGGATAAACTAACTATGAGATTTGTATCCTTCTTGATTTATATCTACATCCCTACCCAAACATATTATAAAATATGATGGTAAGGATCCAAGCCTGGAAAATCGACATCGAATTTAAAATATGATTATCAGGTTATCGGCTCCCATCCCTACACTTACTTGAGATTGGTCACTAGGGATGAGAATGGATATCCCTATGAGCCTCATTGGACATGTCCAATAGAAAATTTTGTATAAGAAAACGAGAAAATTCATATTCCTATAGAAAAAATTCTAATGGACATGTTCAATGAGAGCTCATGAACACGTCTATTTTCATCTCTATTTATCACAGTAAATTGCATGAGTTTTGAGCTTATAATCTTGTATATAGTATTGTCCTATTATCTCTTTAATCGATTAGTGAACCTTGAAGGGAGTTTCAGCTTCACCTGCTGCTCAAAGAGGGGAGTAAAAAAGCAAGCTCAGTGTCTCGGACACGGGAAGCAATACTCAGAATATAAGGTTCCATTGACCCCTTAATCAAATCCTCCCTGTGAAATTGTTTCCGGACGCTGAACTTGTGGTCAAGCAAGTGACAAAACTCCAAAGCATTTCTGTATGCTGTACAACTGGTTAGAACTAGCAGGCACAATTCAGATAGACCCAGGGCTAAGAGACGAATTACTAAAGTTGGTCGTGCGAAAAACTTGGTTAAATGGGCCAGCCCAATAGGCTCTTAGCGGAGCTTCGGCCGAACTATTATGACCCATTTTGCTTCAGTGTCTGGGCCACGTTCAGCCCGACATGACACAACCAAAACAGCCCAGCCCAGCAAACACCAGAATAGAACTTCATTGAGCCAACACGATGGAATTCAGCCAATATTTATGGTTTTATCAACTGAATCTAAATTTATATGTAACTCGATCACAATCATTAATTTGATACATATTAACCAGTAATCTATATCTAATTTAAGTGTTAAAACTCAACAAAAAAAAAGTCAGAGACTCAACCCTTGGAATGATTATCACAAACGTCTTTATTTTCTTCACAATTGATTTCTCAGAAAATAAAACAATTGACTCATTAAACTTTGCCCCTAACACCAAAATGGACACAAAATAAACCTGAAATAAACACAAAATAATAAGTCACATTATGACACGAATAAAGCGGCACAATGCAAGCACGAATAGGCCAGCCCACTGGCCGACACATACGGCACATGGGCCAGCCTAAGACACGTGTGATAAGACCATACTAGCTTGGGCCTAAACCTAGGTGTTTTTGCTCGACAGGGCATGAGCTTGGCTATGCACAGCAAGGCCCATTACCAACCCCACACGCAACAGTTTTTTCCTCTAAAACTCAACATCAGATTCAGTTATAGTATCTGCTGATAACTGATGGCAATCTGATTGGGATTAATTAAATCCCCAAAAAGTAGAATAGACACAAACACCGTTAGTTCCCAGACCTTCCTTGCAATCACCTTGCGTCCATACAATCAGTCAGAATTTCACCAAAGTTTTTTTTTTTTTTTAGCTTGAAAGGCAAGCATAACAAGCATCACAAATTAGAATCACTACACAACGCAACATGCACTACAGGTTCGTTCGACTTTCTATTCTTTAATGTTAAAAGATTTTGGAGTTGATTCGCCTGTTAAAGAATCACACTACGGTACAGGGGCTACAATAAAATTGCCATCATTTTCAAAGAAATCGGACTATAACTCAATCAGGACCACAACTCAAAAGCTTTAGCTTTCACTCCCAAGTGGACAGATGAAAGGAATAGAGACTGGCTATTACAAGCATCGAAAGTGAGTGCTATAAATCAACGGCTGCACACCTTCGCGTGCACTAAAGCTCCATGCAGCAAATGGGCATGACTGAAAGCTCCATGCAGCAACAAAGACGATCACTACCTATTGATGCACAAGCCTTCTAAGCAAAAGACTGAGCAGCAGTCAAAGAAATCGGCACCAAAAGAAGTAGAAGCTCATAGAAGCTAAATTGACATGAAGGAGAAAGCTACAGCAACCAGACAAACCTGGTATTATACAAATAGAGGTAGAGTTGCGCTGCACTGATGATGGATTGGCCCATGGGAAACAGTACGATGACAGCATAGAGAACCTAAGCAATCAGTTGTTCCCCCCGTCTTCTAATAACTTGAAAAACAAAAACATACCAATCAACATTTCTTATTCTTCCCATTCCGTCAGTCTAGAGCTGACATACACAGCACCAACATAGAATTCCCAAGTCTCCCATGCATAGCACAGGCAGACAATCCCAACAAAAAACTAACAGATCACCAACAAAAAAGGCAGAGTACTTCCTACAAATTTGCCGTTGTAAGAAACTAAAAAAGAACCTACATCCCTGGGGATTGTTAATAGGTAAATCCACATGGATTAAACGCAACATATCAGGATAACTGGAAGACACACATGTTCCAATCTCAGGCCAGTTTAGCGACCGAACAAGCAAATACAGCAAGATGATACAGCATCAAGCAGAACAAGATTGATGAAAATGGATAAAGCAACGGTAACAGAATTTAATGGTCTAAAATTTAACAATAATGAGACTAAGTTTCACCAGAAAAGGAAGAACCCTTCAACAGCCTCAAGCTCGTCCAGAAGCAGCTGTTGGATGACACCTACCCAGCTACATGGCAATAAAGATTTACAATAAAAGTCAAAGGCTGCAGCAGCAGAACATGACCTTCTACTAAGGGGTTGTTTGTTTCGTGTAAAAGGCCATAATTCGTAAATGACTTTCAACCCGATTACAACTATGGTGTTTGTTTAGACCGTAGTTCGTAAAAGACTTACGCAACTCAATTACCACTCACTTGCAATCCAATAACTACTCACTTACAACCTACTTACAGTTGATTTTGTGATCATGCAAATTTGTATTATTTTTTATATTAATATTAATTTTTTTAATATTTAATATTTTTAGTATTTATTTGCAATATTTAAATTTTTTAAATCACCAAATAGTTAATTTTGTGGTCAACTTTTTTACGACTTACACATTACGATAACTAAACACCGTAAAATATAATAAACTTTCTCACTTACAACTTTATATTACCAACCAAATACCGTAAAACTTACATTCATGTAACTCATTTACAACCATAAATGAGTTTACCAATTACGACTTATGAATTATGGCCAATTACGACAACCAAACAGACCCTAAGAGTATTAGTTGATTGAAATGGTAAAGTATTCTAGTAATTCCTGGATTTTATAACAAATTAAAGCCTTATATATAAGGTATGAATTATAATTAATAGGATATATATAGAAAGATAGTAGGCACCATAAATTAGCTAATATATTATTTTTTTAATCAAAATTTCTATTTAAAGTAGTCATTAGAAATTATGTAAAGGCCATTTATAGGAGGTTTAATTAAGGTAAGGTTTACATTTTATAGAAATAATAACCCCAGCTCTATATTTCCAATAACATTTTTTTTTTTTTTTGGGAAGGGGGGCACCTTGATTCCGCACCAGCATCTAGGGAAAACAAAAACAGTTCATGATTCTGACAGCAAATGTATGGAAAACTTATAGGACACGTTTTCTGAAGCTTATAAGATGCTAGTAGGAAATCTTTTCATCGGTAATGTGAAACTTGCTGAAATGCCTGAACACAATACTTTACCTACCGTTATAATATGCTGCCATCATTCTTGTTTGAAAAACTTTCTGAGAAATGAAGGTATTTCTTCAGAAACAACACTTGGTATAATTTAGAAACCATTTTCAAGAAGAAAAATTTTGAAAGAACATATATTTTATTTAAATAAATTAATTTATACCGATCCTAGACAAAAGCGAGATTTTTAAAAAGGAAATGCTGCTTGAAGAAAAAAGAATTAACTGTGCATGCCTTTGCTCTGTGTGTGTGTGTGTGTGTGTGTGTGTTTTTTCGCACATGCACCACATGTCAGGATAGTCAATGCCTCTAAGGTAGAAGATGTGCAACAGCAGGATGCCAGAGGCGAAAGGTGTCAGAGAAGTATTATGATGTTGCAAGAAATGCTCTGAGAAGGCAGAAAAGATAGAGGCCTCAAAAACAGGGAGTCCTGACAGAGCGCAAGTTGCTTAGTCAAATGATATAGGATATTGAGATTGTTGGTGCTACCAAGACTTAACCGCAGAGCCCTTGGTGTGAGGAACACAAAGGCAATCAAGATGCAAGATACTGACCAGAAAGGGCTGCAGACATGAAGGCAATAATCACACTTCGTAATGGACAATGATCGCAAACGCGTCACAGTGGCCTACATTGAGAGAGATGATGGTGGAATAGGGTGCAGACTTTGAAGGCTGAGCTGCACCTATCGACCTGGTGAAGTGGTCGCAAGAGACTGCTCTGGAAGCAAACCGCTCAGGAATGCAGCAAGACCAACAGTGTTCTTCCACAAAAATTCAGCCAAATCCATAGCAACAAACTCCATTCCGTAGGAAGAATAAACAGTTAAGCATGCATATCATAAGTTCCGGCCTACAAGTAACTTTCGGTGTAATCCGCAAATGTGTGGTTTGGGTATTGAAACAAAAAAGAAGCATGCGAGAGTTTGATTCACAAAATAAAACTGATTTAAAACATCTGGAGTAAATAACGATGGAGTAATACTAAAAAACACCAGGCAGAGACTATACTAAAACCTGGAAAACCAACATCACAAGTTTAAACTAGATTTTAGTTGGGATACATTCAGTCAGATGACAGTAAGTCACCAACATAGAAATAGAAGCTAAAGTTGTGATAAACAGAACATCTCCCTTCAGATCTTTTCACAGAAACGGATGGAATGCAATTGAACAAGTAATGCAAGGGAGAACAAATGAAGAATCCTTGGCAACCATAAATGGTTCAATGATTGTGCTAAGAAAATCTAAATATGAACTTTCACCACGAGATCAACAGTCTCAAAAAATATAGTATGGTACCGCACAGATATGAGGGATAGAATACATAAAGAGGATAAGGGAAAAGATCTGTGCGCTCAAGTTGAGAAAAGAGTTGAATCATAGAGTAGATATTTGATTTCTCTAAAAATAGAGTAGATGTTTGAAAGTTTTGACTATTTCTTCTTCTCACAAAGGTGGTGCCTCTTATAAAAATATGATTAATGAAACGTGGTTTTTTTCTGCAATCAAAATCTAAAAAATCCCAGAAAAATCTGTTTTTTTCCCATGAAAGAATCAAATGCAGCAAAATTAAGGAGGTGTTCTAAGAGAAGACAGACTCAAACCACCAGACAAATACGTATATAATGTAAGGGTACATCTAGCTACCTTTAATTGGAAAACTCAATACAGTGAATTAGACCAATTCCAAATCCACTGGTTGGTTGGCTGGCATGAAATTTAGGATATTCAATTCGACTGTGAGAATTCACTACTTATTACTTAAAAAGTATTGGAAAGAAAGCCAAGGAATTTGACATGGATTGCCAAGGGTTGTCGAAGTGATCGCCAAGGAAGTCGACGACGAAAGGCAAAGGGAACAGCAGCAGGAAATAACAGCAGCAACAAAAAACAGGCTGGTCGGTCGATCGGAACGGTCAACCGACATGCACAGCATGCACAGGTTCAGAAGGCGGTCGACCGACCGGTCAGTGTTCTAAATGGCGGCCACAGCGGCTATATCGGCCGGGAAAATTTATCGGAGATGGGGATATATCGGGGACATATCGGGGATATTTTCAAAAATCGGATGTCAAAATCGGACTATAAATATACATATCTTGTCTTAAATTGCAGCTCAATAAGACAATATATTAATAAATTATATAAAGTTACATAAAACATCATACTTATATGTTTAACATATACTTAACTCGATAACTTGCATTAAGCTTATAAATGCATAATCACTATCCAAGTGTAGAATCTTTACAAATGCCACATTGTCACATCGTTCGAATTACCCAAATACCTAACCTAGAAATTGAGTGTAAAACGCTATATCGGATCCAAAATCGCCGAAATTGCGGCCGATATATCGGGTCCATGCCGATTTATCGGCGATTTTGAGTGAAAATCGCTATATCGGTTTGGATGTGCCAAATCATTGCGGCTAGGTGTCGTAAACGCAATATCGGCGCAATACGGAGGTTATATCGGGGATATTTAAAACACTGCGACCGGTCGACCGCAGACCCTGACTGTAAGTGCCCAACTCTCTGTTGGGCACCCGGGCGACCGACCGGTCGACCGGGGAAGAGGTCGGTCGACCGACCGGTCGACCGACAGTCGGGTTCGGGTGAAAATCTGCTGTTTCGGAAATCTGTGTATTTAAGGCTGTTGTTTAATTCTAGGCTTTAGAATCTGCGAAAAAGGGTTTTGCTGGAGCTCTCTTGCATTCAAAGAGGCTATTAGCAATTGTAATTATCTTCCTGGTAATTAATCTTTCCATTGGATTGCCCCGAGGACGTAGGCATTGAGGCCGAACCTCGTTAGATCGTGTGTTTGAGTTTGTCTTTCTTCTGGTGATTATTTGTGTTGTTTGGGTGTTCTTTGTGCTTGGAGATTTGTAAGATCCTCAGTTGGTTGTTATCACCGGGCACAACAAGTGGTATCAGAGCCTCCAGGTTGCGCTTGGGATTTCTGAAGACGCAAGAAGGGCTCGTTGAATTTGTGGTGAAGTAGAACCAGAAAGAAACTCGATCTAGGGTTTCAAGGGAAAGGTAAAAATCTAATTTTTTATCTGAGTAGAGATCTATTTCCAGTTGATTGTTCTTCCGCATAGATAGAGGATCAGAGATATCTCAATGGCAGAGGAAATTGCTTTGGTTAAGACAATGAATTCTCACCCTACGATTGAAGTTGTTAAGTTCAATGGTACTAATAACTTCGGTATGTGGAGATGCGAGGTTATGGATGCGCTGAATGCATCAAACCTCGATGACACTCTCCTGTTGGAGAAGAAGAAGAGCACGACCACTGATGAAGAGTGGGCGAAGATGAACAGGTCGGCATGTGGCTTGATACGTTTATGTTTGTCGCAAGACATAAAATACCTTGCACAACATAAGACGTCGGCAAAGAAGCTGTGGGACACCCTTGCAAAGAAATACCTGACTAAGAGTGTTGAGTCCAGGTTGCAGCTTAAGAGTAAACTGTATAGCTTTCGGATGAAAAGGGGAGCACAGTAAATGAGCACATCAACCGATATACGAAGCTTCTTACAGACTTGGTAAACGTGGATGTTACTATAGATGAGGAAGATAAGGCGATCATCTTTCTGAACTCACTCCGGCAGAGGAGTATGAGACATTCACTCTGACCTTCATCAATGAAAGGCAGACCTTAGATTATGATGAGGTGTCGTCTGCACTGTCGAGTTATGAGACGAGGAAGAAGGAGAGGCATCCTTCACAGTCAAGCTCATCGGCGGAGGCACTGGAAGTAAGGGGGCAGGAGTTCATCGAGGAAGGGCAAGGAGGTTGAGGAAGATCGAAGTCCAGGCCGGGCTTCAGGGATCTCAAGAGAAATCAGTGCGCTTTCTACAGAGAGATTGGGCATTGGAAGGTGGACTGTCCAAAGTTCAAGGGAAAGAAGAAAGAATCAAAGTCTGAAGCAAATCTCGCAAAAGTGGTTAACACTGCAAGCAGCAAATCACAGGCTGATGGATCGGACTCAGATTCTTCAGTGTTCTCTTTTTCAGTTACTACTTCCGTCATAGGCTACCGGGTGAAAACGAGTGAATCTTGGACACAGGTGCAACATATCATGTATGCCCTAATCGAAACTGGTTTACCAGTTTTGAGAAGTTGGAGGGGTGTTCGGTCGTCATGGGCGATGATCATCCGTGCGTCATGGAGGGTGTTGGCACTATTCCAATCAGAATGTTTGATGGGATGGTGAGGGAGCTGAAAGAAGTGAGGTATGTACCTCAGTTGAAGATGAACTTGATTTCTGTAGGAGCTTGGGAATCATTGGGCCTTGGAGTGTCTATTAAGAAGGGAGTTCTTAAAATGACAAAGGGTTCGATGGTGGTGTTGAAGGCTGATCGCCGGAACAACTTGTACTACTTGAAGGGTAGTACGGTGACAGGGTAGGTGGCAGCTTCACCAGTCAAAAGGAAGATTCAACCCGGCTGTGGCACATGAGGCTGGGACATGCAGGGGAGAAATCATTGCAAGCTCTTGTGAGAAAAGGGTTGCTGAAGGGTGCCGAGACCTACAAGTTAGATTTCTGTGAGCATTGCATCATCGGCAAGAAGACCAAGGTGAAGTTTGGCACAGCTTTACACTGCACAGAGGGTATTCTTGACTATGTTCACACGGATGTATGGGGACCTACCAAGACTGCATCGATCGGAGGTAACCACTATTTTGTGTCGTTCATTGATGACTTTTCTAGGCGTTGTTGGGTGTACACTATGCGACACAAAGATGAACTCCTAGAACTGCTTGTGAAGTGGAAGGCTAATCTGGAGAGAAGCACGGGAAGGAAGGTCAAGGTCCTCCGTTCTGACAATGGAGGAGAGTACAAATCGGATCCTTTCCTACAGCTATGTCTTGATGAGGGCATAGAGAGACACTTCACGGTACGAGAGACTCCGCAACAAAATGGGGTGGCTAAGAGGATGAACCGGACTTTGCTAGAGAAGGTCCGGTGTATGTTATCCAATGCAGGACTGTCAAAGAAGTTTTACGCTGAAGCTTTGGCGTATGCATGCCATCTTGTGAATAGGTTGTCGTCGTCTGCAATAGGGGGGAAGACTCCACTTGAAGCTTGGTCAGGAAAAGCTGTTGGTGACTATGATTTGCTACGGGTCTTCAGATGTCCAGCCTACTACCATGTCACAGAAGACAAGTTGGACCCAAGGGCAAAGAAGGGAGTGTTCGTTGGTTTCAAGTGAGGAACCAAGGGGTTCAAGATTTGGGACCAAAAAGACAACAAGTTCATACTCAGCAGGGATGTCACGTTCGATGAGGCCTCTTTGATGAAGCCTACGGTCTCTCAGCAGGTGGAGACCAGTAAGACCAAGGAGCTATTGCAGCAGGTGGAGATTGATGCAGATCCACCATCTCTAGAGGATTCAGTATCAGTTCGGATCATTCCTGAGGTGACACAGGACAGTGATCGAGCAGTTGAAGGAGATGCTGAAGATATTGAACAGGGTCAAGAGCAGGTCATGGGTACTGTTCCAGATCCTACTGCAGTGGAAAGACCAAGAAGGAACACTAGGAGACTAGGTTGGCTCACCACTGATATGGTCGTCGCGTATGCACTTCCAGTCGTCGAGGAGGCTATTCCATCTACTTTCAGAGAAGCTGAGATCAGTTTGGAAGCAAGGATGTGGAAAGCGGCCATGAATGAAGAGATGCAATCTCTCTACAAGAACGACACATGGGAACTTACCAAGTTGCCCAAGGGGAAGAAGGCCATAGGGTGCAAGTGGGTATATGCTAAGAAGTAAGGATCTCTCCAAGAAGATGCAGTGCGCTACAAGGCAAGGTTGGTGGCTAAAGGCTACGCTCAGAGGGAAGGAATTGACTATAATGAGGTATTCTCCCTGTAGTTAAACACTCGTCAATTCGTATTCTATTGGCCTTGGTTGCGCAGAATGAGTTGGACCTTGACCAACTTGATGTGAAGACCGCCTTTCTCCACGGCGATCTTGAGGAGATCTATATGATACAGCCCACAGGTTACAAGACTGCAGGGAAGGAAGAGTTAGTATGCAAGCTAAAGAAGTCGCTGTACGGATTGAAGCAGTCTCCTAGACAGTGGTACAAGCGATTTGATAGCTTCATCAGGAAGAAGTACACACGTAGCCATTATGATCCATGTGTGTACTACAACAGGCTACCATCAGGTGAATATATCTATCTACTTCTTTATGTAGATGATATGTTGATTGCTTCGAGGTCGAAAATCTGCTATTGATTCTCTGAAGAAAGTTCTATCCTCAGAGTTTGAGATGAAGAACCTGGGCGAAACTAGGAAAGTATTGGGCATGGAGATCACTAGAGACAGGAGAGCTGGCAAGGTGAGTTTAACTCAGAAAGGCTATTTGGAGAAGGTACTGCAGAGGTTTAATATCAGCAAGGATACCAAGTCTGTTAGTACACCTATGGCGCCTCACTTCAAATTGTCAGCAAAGATGTCTCCGAGGAGTGTTCAAGAGCGTGAGTATATGTCTCACGTTCCATATGCCAGTGCGGTGGGTAGTTTGATGTACGCTATGGTGTGTACGAGGCCAGATCTATCACAGGCCGTCTCCATAGTGAGTCGATATATGCATGATCCGGGACAGGGTCATTGGGAAGCTGTGAAATGGATCTTGAGATACATCAAAGGAACAATGATGTAGGCCAAGTGTTTGAGAAGGACAACACTGAAAAGCAAGAGTGCATAGGGTATGTGGATTCAGACTATGCAGGTGACCTTGACAAGCGCCGGTCGACGATGGGATATGTCTTCACATTCTCACAGGCACCAGTGAGTTGGCGCTCTACACTTCAGTCTACCGTCGCTTTGTCGACCACAGAGGATGAGTACATGGCTATGACAGAGGCCATGAAGGAGGCAATCTGGCTTCAGGGGTTACTTGATGACTTGGGCGTGGAACAGGATCTGCTGAAGATTAACTGTGACAGCATGAGTGCCATCTACTTGGCGAGGAACCAGGTCTATCATGCAAGGACGAAGCATATTGATGTCAGGTACCATTTCGTTCGTGAGATTCTGGAGGAAGGTGACATCGATCTGTTGAAGATTCACACTTCGGAGAATCCAGCCGACATGCTTACGAAGGTGGTGTCGGGAGTGAAGTTTGCACATTGCAAAGCTTTGCTCCATGTCCTTCAGGTGATTTGAGCTTGCTGAAGCTCATTTGGGTGAACTACGAACGGCTTGATCCCTTGGGCAGGGGTACGTAGGCAACCACATTGGTGCAGCCGCTCTCAAGTCGGTGTTCGGCTCAGATTTGGGAATCTTCACCGAGGTGGAGAATTGTTGGAAAGAAAGCCAAGGAATTTGACATGGATTGCCAAGGGTTGTCGAAGTGATCGCCAAGGAAGTCGACGACGAAAGGCAAAGGGAACAGCAGCAGGAAATAACAGCAGCAGCAGGAAACAGGCTGGTCGGTCGACCGGACCGGTCGACCGACATGCACAGCATGCACAGGTTCAGAAGGCGGTCGACCGACCGGTCGACCGCAGACCCTGACTGTAAGTGCCCAACTCTCTGTTGGGCACCCGGGCGACCGACCGGTCGACCGACAGACGGGTTCGGGTGAAAATCTGCTGTTTCGAAAATCTGTGTATTTAAGGCTGTTGTTTAATTCTAGGGTTTAGAATCTGCGAAAAAGGGTTTTGTTGGAGTTCTCTTGCATTCAAAGAGGCTATTAGCAATTGTAATTATCTTCCTGGTAATTAATCTTTCCATTGGATTGCCCCGAGGACGTAGGCATTGAGGCCGAACCTCGTTAGATCGTGTGTTTGAGTTTGTGCTTTCTTCTGGTGATTATTTGTGTTGTTTGGGTGTTCTTTGTGCTTGGAGATTTGTAAGATTCTCAGTTGGTTGTTGTCACCGGGCACAACAAAAAGTAGTGAGTTGAATAATAGAATAGATATTTAATTTCTCTAGAGTAGATATTTGAAAGTTCGTGATTAGTCTTCTTTTTAGTAGTTCATATTCCACCTATCTTCTAAACAAAATGATTAATGAAATCAGGTTTTTATTCTGTAATCAAAATCTAAGACAAAACCAACCTATCTTCTAAACAAAATGTTTAATGAAATCAGGTTTTTATTCTGTAATCAAAATCTAAGACAAAACCAGAAAATCTGATTTTTTTTTTCCTATTATTAGAGTAGAAATAGGACTCTTCGTTAAAGTAGAAATAGGATTTTTCTTTTCTTTATTTTGAATTCTCCTACTCCAACTAGAACATTGTGTATTCTCCTAGTCCTATTAGGACAAGTTTTTTTTCTCTATAAATAAACAACCGCACTCTAAGTGAGTGCCAACTTTATATTCTTAGATACTGCAAAAAAAAGAGGAGTTATTCGTGATACTTATTCCATGAAGAAGAATGCCTCTCGAGTTTTTGAAGTGTATAAATACCTATTTAGTCTTGGTAAGGCTATAAGAGTTTAGAAGACTACTACAGCCACTTCAAGGGTATGATCGATGAACTTAACCAGTATCATCCAACCACTAATGATATTGAAGTTCTTAAAAAGCAGCGTGAATAATTATATATTGTAAGTTTCTTTCGAGACTCAGTTCTCAACTCAACCACTTCGAGAACAGCTACTAGCAGAGGAAGGGGGATTCCCTCTCTGCAGAATACTTTGTCATAACTATCTCAAACTTCAAACTTTCTACAGCAACTTTTGGTCCCTCTCCAGTTGAGGCCTCTGCCTTGATTTTCTCAACTGGTCGAGGTAACACTTCTCAAGGCCATGGTGTTGTCTTTTCGCGGTCGTGTTTTATCTACTAAAGGTCGAGTTTATAGCCGTGGTCAGAAAAATTTCTTGAAACTGTACTCGTTGCAATCGAACCAATCACACTATTGATTAATGTTGGCAGTTGCATGGCAAACCTTCCTGGCGTCCTCGAGTCGCTTATTTTTTTTCTGGTACTGCTTGATCATATATTACACATGACTCTAATACTCTTGATACTTTCACTGATGAATTTGTGACTATCAAAATTTGAATATGATTCTCTGATTCAAAAGTGCATTCAGTCTCTACTTCAGAGATTGCTACATTGGCACATCCAGATATTTCTTGTTTAGCGAGTTTATCACCTTCATCTTTAATCATTGATTCTAGTGCGTCAACCCACATGACCGGTAAATCAATAGGATTTTTTTCATTTTTCACACATCTTCTATCCTTTTTATAGTTTTTGTTGATGGTAGTTCCAAACGTAGTACTGGCACTGGCAATCTCACTTCTCTCGCGGTTACTAATATTAATTATATTCCACATGATCCTTTTAATTTTGTATTTGTGAGTCGATTGACTAAAACTTTTCAGTGTTCTATAACTTTTTCTCCTTCATCATAAACTTTTCAGGGCCTTTAGATGAAGAAGGTGACTTGTGGGAGTATGAGCAACATGGTCTATATTATCTTTAATGCAATGATCAAACTAAAGTGGACATTTTTGCTCTGGCATGTGATGAATCTGTGATCCAGTGACACTTACGTTTAGATCATATATCTTTAAAATCCATTAAATTGTTATTTCCTTCTATTAAGGTTGCCTCTAAACTATAGAGCGTGTTTAGATTCATAGAAGTGGGAGGAAAATAGGAAGTAGGAAGTGGGAGTGGGAAATGTGGAAGTGTAGTGGGAAATTGGGATTTGTGAAAATAAGTTTTTCGGTATTTGGTTGTATGTGGAAGTATAAATAAAAAAGTATATTGTGTTTTTCGGTATTTGGTTAATAATTAGAAGTGAAGTGAAAAAGTTGACCACAAAGTTGACCATAAAATATATTAAATTAAATATTATTCCTGAAGTGGTGTTTTTAAACTGTAATTAATTTGCAAGTGGGATTTACATGACATCAAAATTTAATACATTAAGCGATAATTTATTACAAGTGAGATTTACATGACCACAAAATTAACTGTAGCATCCTGAAAGTGAGAAAATAATAGTGTAAAAGGGAGGTGTAAAAGAGAAAAGGAAAAGAGATTTTTTTTATTTTTCATTTCCAATTAAAAACAATCAAAAGTAGGAAATGATTTTTCCCACTTCCATGAATCCAAACACCTCCACAGTGTAAGTTATGTAAATTTGGTGAACTTCTTTTTCATCTAAGGTAGTTAATCGTTATACTTCTCCATTTGGAGTTGTTCATACTCATATTTGGGGTCCTGTTCGAGTTAAATGTATCTGATTTTTCTTATTTTATAACTTTTATTGCTGATTATTTCCATATTACTTGGTTATTTTTAATGAAAAATCACTCTGAAATTCTCTCTATTTTTCAAATTTTTCATAAAGTGATTAGTACTAAATTTAATTATTCGCTTAAAATTTTACGATCTGATAATGCTTTAAAATATATGCAACATGCTCTTCAAAATTATTGTTTCTCATAATATTATCTTCAAACTTCGTGTGCTCATATACCTCAACAGAACGGTGTTGCTGAAAGAAAAAGTCATCATTTACTTAGCACTGCACAAACACTAATGGTTCATATTCATGTTCACAATTTTTTTAGGCTGACGCGTTCCTTACTGCTTGTCATTTAATTAATAGGGTTCTTTTTTTGTTTTAGATGGCAAAATCCCATTATCAGTTCTTCATCCTCAAAAATAACTGTTCAATTTATCTCCAAAGATTTTTCGGTGCATGTGTTTTATTCAAATTCTTGAAAAAGGACATGATAAATTAAATTTTCGGACAATTCGGTGTGTTTTTAAGATTCTCGGACACAAAAAGAACATCGATGTTGGAATCTCGTTAGCACGGAGTATGTGATTTGTGTGGATGTCCCTTTCTTTGAAAACACACCTTACTTTTCAACCTCTTTGGGTTCCACTACAACTGCATCGACCGCTCAGGTTACTCTTCTTATACCACTAGAAGACTCACCTCCACTCCAAGTTAACCAACGACGCAAGAAGATTACTACTAATTCTAACATCTTACCCCTACATCGGTAAATTGCTTTCACTGAAGTGTCAGAGCTTCACATAGCTCTTCGAAAAGATATTTGTTCTTGTACTCAACTCTTATAACTAAAATGTTAAATTTTCTCTCATTTATCTCCTACATACTTTAGTTTTGCAATCACATTATCTTCAATATCTCTCTCAAAATCTTATCATGATGTTATGTTGGATCCTGAATGACAAAGTGCTATGGATGACAAATACCTGCTTTGTATGCTAATGAAATATGAGAATTAGCTTCTTTACCACCGAGAAAACAAATTGTTAGTTGTCAATGGATATAGAGTATCAAATTTCTCTCCAATGGATAAATTGAATGCTTGAAGGCACGATTGGTTGTCAAAGGCTACACATTGTTGATTATTTTAAGACTTTCTCTCCAGTAGCTCGTTTGCACTCTTTTCGCATTCTTTTATCAATTGTGTTGGTGAAGCAATGGCCTTTGTATCAGTTAGATATTAAAAATGCATCTTGCATGGAAGTCTTGTGTATGCTTCAGGCCCCCGTTTATGAAGTTCAAGAAGAGACAGACAAGGTCTGTAAACTCAAAAGCAATATATGATTTGAAGTACTCTCCACGAGTATAGTTTGACAAATTGAGTACTGTTGTTACACACTATGAATTGAGACAGAACTCCTCTGATCACTCTATATTTGTAAAACATTCTGCCTGCACTATTATTCTTGCAATTTATGTTGATGATATTGCTATCACTGGAGATGATAATCAAAATATTATTTAGTTGAAAGCTTATTTAAGTTCTCATTTTCATATGAAAGACCTTAGTCTCTTGAGGTACTTTTTAGGGATCATGGTTGCTCACACTCTCTTAAGGTTTTTTTTTTGTCTCAAAGAAAATATGTTACAGATTGTTGAAAGAAAGTGGTACATTAGGATCTAAATCTATTGAAACTCCTACAGATCCTAATATTCATTTTGATTAAAACCTAAGAGAGTCGCATGTTGATCCCGGAAAGTACAGACGATTGATTGATAAACTAATTTACTTAACTGTCACTCGACCTGATATTACATTTATTGTGGGTATGTTAAGTCGATATATGCAGAGTCCGTATTGGCTTCATTGAACTGCTGCTTGTCGTATCTTTTGGTATCTTAAAGGGGCTCCAGATAAAGGGTTATATTATCATCCTTCATCTCATTTGGATATTGTAAGATATTCTGATGCTGATTGGGCCGGTGATCCATTCTACTACTAGTTATTGTCGGTGACATGGCGATGTAAAAAATAAAATGTTGTTGCTCGATCCAGTGTTAAGGCTGAGTATAGAGTCATGACTCATACAGCTTGTGAATTGATGTGGATGCAATCTCTTCATCTGAAATAAGCGTCATTTACAACAAGCCAATGATAATGTATTGTGACAATCAAGTGACTATGTATATTGCCAATAGTCTTATTTTCATGAGCAAATGAAGCATATATGAAAGTTGACTACCACTTTACGAGAGACATAGTGATGACACATTAAATAGTCACTTCGCTCGTCACATCGAGTTGTCAACTTGAAGATATCTTCACTAAAGCCTTATATCGAAAAGGTTTCAATTTTGTGTAGCAAGTTGGGCATGATTGACATATATGCTCCAACTTGCGGGAGAGTTTTAGAGTACAAATGTGATTCTTTGCTATAGTAGAAATAAGATTTTTCTTTCTTTATTTTGGATTATCCTACTCCAAATAAGATATTGTGTATTCTCTCAGTCTTATTAGGACATATATTTCTTTTCTCTATAAATAAACGATCACACCCTAATTGAGGGTATATGATCATCTCTTCATCTTCTTCACCTCAACACCTATGAGAGTATCCTAATGCAGTGCGAATATGTAGGTATTAAGAAGAGAAGCCACATAGCAGCCTACAAGTCACTCACCAGCAAGGCCAGAGAGTCAAACCACTACAACATAACAGAAATTAAAAGGAAAATACATAAAAAAACGGAAACCTCTCAGAACAGAAAAAGAACTTTTTTATGATTATGCTTAACTCAACCACCTATATAGTAAGTAAAATAGTCAAATGATTAAACCAATGACAATCTCTTAACTTAAAAGGTCCAAGGCTGCATAAGGAATAACAAAATGAATAACCACCTCACAGAAAAAGACATTCATTTCATCCCTTAAAGTTTTAAGCCAAACGTACAAATTAGATAAGGGGATATTTGTTTCGCATAAAAAGTCGTAATTCGTAAATGACTTACAGCTCAATTACAACTACGGTGTTTGTTTGGGTCGTAATTCGTAAAAGATTTACGCAATCCAATTACCACTCACTTGCAACCCGATTACCACTCACAACCCACTTAGTTTAAGTTTGTGGTCATGCAAATTTGTATTATTTTTTACATTAATATTAATTTTTTTAATATTTAGTATTTTTAGTATTTATTTGCAATATTTAAAATTTTTAAACCATCAAATAGTTACTTTTGTGGTCAACTTTTTACTTACGACTTACACATTACGACAACTAAACACCGTAAAACAGAATACACTTTCCCACTTATAAATTTAAGTTACCACCTAAACACCGTAAAATTTACATGCATGTAACTCATTTACAACTGTAAAAGAGTTTATCAATTACGACTTACGAATTACGGCCAATTACGACAACCAAACAGACCCTAAATAGAAAGAAAATGAGAGAAGTTTGGCTAAACACAAATTTAGCAGAACAAGTAGAACTGTAGAAGTGCCCCTAATTCCAAAGGTTGCACAGTGAAGTGGGCAGTTAATAACATATACATCTGGACAAGCACGCAAATAATGTAAGGGTTTGTTCGGTTACCTTCAAGGTAACCAACTCCAATTAACTTTCAGTTTTAAGTCAAATAGGTTTCGATATTCAAACTCAAAACCCATTTAAATTCCCTCAACCTGTAAGCTCAAATTTTCATTTAACTCCCCTTGCACAAATTATCTTTGATTTATCAATATAGTTCAAGATTTTAATACATTACAAACATATCTATATCCACATAAATCGGACATATATATATGCATAAAATAAACCCAACGCTGTAAAAACCGAAATTGGAACTTAACGAAACTACCTAAACTAACCGAAATGACATCTTTGACAAAAGATCTAAACTAAAACCTAAACCGAGATCTCGACCCTTGTAAAAACACAAGTATCATAAAGTTTTCATTTCTTTTTAGCCCTGGTTGTGATGCAGTAAGGGCAAAACAGTCTAAATCTTTTGGTGGGATTATTGCAAAGAATATGACATTTGTATGCGGGCAAAAAATAGTTTAAAGGAGCAAAATGTTAGAGACAGCAAGGAGGGGGCAATAAATTTCAAGAATTATAAAGGTATGGACACATTTTTTTCCTTCTTTGAATTTGAAGACACCATTGAATTCCAATACGCTAGGCTCAACCTTCCATGGTAAGCATAATAAGGATTTCAGGAACACACTTAAAATAATGCATGCAATAGGTACATGCTAATAAATGTAAACGTATGTGATAATAGAGATGTACACTATACATTAAAAAAATGGGATATGTTCACCTCGTAGATTGTTAAAACTTTTTTTGTCTGAAGTTTGCTATAAAAATGCTCCTTCCTTTCCTTGAGCCTTGTGACTCGTGCATTGAAATACTTAGTACCTCATCTTGTGCATTGCAACATGACAAGATGGGCTCTTAATATTTGTTGCCTTGAGGTTCCAATTTGGTCAAATTGAATCTCACCAAACTGCATATACAATTTTGAATCGATACCTAAATACCAAAATAAAAATCATTGTCATGCTGATCATGGAAGGTTTGATCCTTCAAGTCCTGTCCTTTGATTATTTCCAGACGCATAGTTGCCCATTCAACCATGTAACCTTGAGAGTGCCTTGATTTCATTTGTGTTATCTTGAAATGTGTTAAACTGCATGATATGTTTGGTACACATAATGTAATATTCCCATCTCTCAAGAATTTGATTTGCAGACATTAAATTCCTGGAAAATGTTGCGCTATCATGTTTGGTATAATTTGAATATTTCAGCCAATAAACTATTGTTGTGTTCGGTACATTAAAAAGATTTTCTGAAATATGACATTTTTAAATATATTTTCTTCAAACAAACCCTGTAGCACCAAGATAGTGGCAGTGAAATGGTGGGGAAAGTGACCAAGTCACTCGTCTGGAAGATGGTGGTAGCATTGGTGGAATGGGGATTCAGTGGAGCCAGGGGTCGACAGGGGCGACCACAGTTGACGATGGCAGGGCAATGGTGGTCTCAATGGTGGGCGATAATGACGAGGATGGTAGTCAGCAATAATCGGTGGTGGTCAACAGGCAGCGGTGAGTGGTTTGTCATGGCACAGTCGGCGGCGGCGGTGGCGGTGGCGGCGGTGGTCAATAATAGTCGACGACAACACCATTGGCGTTGATTGATAGTGGTGGCGATGGTGACAGTGGTCGGCATAAGAGGCAAACAGTAGCGGCAACAGTCGGTGGTGGTAGTGACGGTGCCAGTCGGTGGCGGCGATGGCAATGATGGGGTGCAGTTGTTGGTTGTAATGGTGGTTGTCTCGACAGCCAGTGGTGGCATTGGCGGTGACAACGGGCAACAATCACGACGATCGGTGGTTGGCAGTGGTGAAATGGTAATAGACAGTCGTCTGTGGTACCTACGGCGGTTGGCAGTTGATGACGACGATGGTGGTGGTCGACAACAAGGATGTAGAGACTCTCGATGGCAGTGGTGCTGGCAACGATCGTTATGATGTCGGTAGGGCAACTGTGGTTGCATGACGATTAACGATCGACAATGGTGACGGTAGTAATCGCTATAATGACAGCGGTGCAACGGTGCTCGCAGTGATAGTCAGTGACAACAGCTGAAATGATCGCCATGGTGGCAGAAGAAAAGGGAAGAAATACGAGAAAAATAAATAAGATTATTTAGAAAATAAATTTATTTATGGATTCAAATCACGTGGGAATATAGAATACCCGCCTCTCAAGGTGGGTATTATATTCTCATGAAATGAGGCGCCCATGGGAATCCAATATTCCGAGAATGTTAAGCTAAGTGTATCCCAAACACGAGAATTTGCATGAGAATCTTGAATTCCCGCATGCCAAATGCATTGTTGTCATGAGATGGAAATTTGGCTTCAAAACTAGAATCCTTGAAAAAAAACCACTTTTCCGATTAGAGAGTACATATCTTATTCTTACTTAATGGCCCTTAATCTTCCATATCATTAGGTATTTTTTCCCTTTTTATTTGAACTTTTCATCTGACACACAGTTATGAGAATAAGGTGGTTAAATGAAAACCAAATATTGGTACTACGAAATAGGATAGCCTTTATTGTGAAAACATCTTTAGTTCACCAATAGCAAGATGTTAGAAAAATTAGCAACTTGATCATTAGCCCAAGTGTCGTATATGGTAAATTACTAAATCACCCTTTGGGAGAAGGATGGAATTGATGGATTGTTACTGCGGACAGTCTAGAAAATATAATCGGAGGCTTTAATGTGCCTATCATCGTGGTCAAGGAATTAAGCAAAGTACAATGGTTAACCTTCATTAACCATCTCCCAGGCAAGGCACTTGTGCGTCGGGGATCACCTCAGACAACAATACCTATGGCTGCTCACTTCACAGAAGTACTAAATGTGATCGTGACTGCAGCAAATACTAATTCAGACATGTTAGCATAATATGGGTTTTACTATTGTACCACTTCCTCCTTTTAATCCCAAAAGTAAAACAATAGCACTATTTACTTGTTTGAAAAAACATTGTATAGTTGTCTAATATAAAACATTATATATTGCAGGGTTAACCTGCTACCATTCAAATTTGAGGCTCCAAAGCTAACTATGTATAAAGATAGCATTAATATGACAACAAAGTCGGTTTCAGAACAGAAATGAATCTGTATTACCAGCAAAAAGTTGCATTGTCAAGGACTGTCTTCACACCGAAAATGTATGTCACAGAAGACATCACCAACATAAGAAAAGCTGAAGCCTCTTGATATAAAATTATTTTCACTAACAATGCAATCAATAGTACAGTGAGTTATAGATTGAGCAATTTGCCTAACTTTCACCGCTTACCTGGAAATTCAAGCTTTTGCTTTTTCATGAAGAGGCAAAGAAGATAACAGTACCTAAAGAAACATTTAACCATATCATAACAGGATTACCTCCAAAAGAGTATGATATACAAGTTGGCGGAATTGAAGTTTCTTCTTATGATCTTTCTCGCCTTGCTGGTGAGCGACTGCAACCAACACAATTGTGGTAGAGCATGGTTAGCAAGAGATGCAAAACCTGGGCCAAGAAATCATTGGCAGTAAGATATGACCTTCAATAGAGCTCACCTGCAGCTATGGTGTCTCTCATAAGCAGGACTTTCAGCTCTTCCATAATTAGGACTGCCCCTCCGTTCAGGCTTTCTATAAGGGCTGGAACCACGGCCATAATCAGGACTAGCCCTCTCCACACCCCTGCCATAAGGACTTGCAGATCGCCCACGATCGCGGTTTCTCCTTTCTGGGGACCGATCTTTTCCTCTCCTATCTGGGATGTAGCCATTTCTTCTCTCATCATCGTCCCGAACGGCATACTCCACTGATATAACCCAATCCATCAACTTGCTGCATATATCCAGAGTAAAATAATTTGAAACAAAAGGGGAGCAATACAAATATCCGTAATTCTTATCTGGAAAATTACAAGAGACAAGCAATTAAGACTCTTGCAAAACTATATGTAGTTCATTAATGTCAAATCCTTCCTCAAGATTTAAATTGGGATCATGCAGAAGACCAAAACGTTGCAAATATAGCTCAGAAACCATAGGATTCAGGAAGCAACAATTGTCATTATGGGCAACATTGGAATTACAAATAGCACTCTCATTCGCAATAGTATATTATCTGCCCATCACAACTCAAGATTTACATGTCAATGCCGCATAAGTCCTATGTTGCACGGACAAATCTATACCAACATGGACACGACGCGCTCACAAGTGACAAATTCTTAAAAATACACACGATATATGTGTTTAACCCGTGTGTCGGACACGTATGCGACACAACACGGCTTAATGATAGAAGTGTCCTTGCTACATAGATTAAGTCTAATGCATGAGGTATTCCCAGAACAAGGTCCAAGGTCCAAAGCTCCGCTTCAGTTTATTTTCCTTGCCCAGAATTTCAGTTCCCAAAAGTTTGATTGCTATATATTAGCCATATTTTATTAATAAGCGGTCAAACTTGAGCAATAAAAGGATCCAGACCACTCAGACAAGAGGCTTATTATTATGGGGAAAAAAAAGAACGTGAAGTTGATATAAAAAGGCTATTATATTCAAATTGTAATCACTTGAGTGAGAGGACTAATGCAAGTGCCAAAGAGCGCACACAAACTTTTGGGTGCTGCCAATTGTCCCTATAGAGGTCAAACAATCCCTTGATAATAAAGGTGCTAAACAATAACATAACATATGAGCAACAGCAAACATATACCGCTATTTTACAGAGAACTCTCAATGTAAACTATTGCAATCAATTTTGTAATTGAACAGGCAACCAAGAAGAGTTGGCAAGGCATGTGACTTACAACAAGGAGGTCACAAGTTCGAGGTATTACTCCAACCTCCTAATAGTGAGAAATTTTCACAGTGGATTTAAATTTCAAAAACACTGTATTTGAGGAAGAAACAAAAGCATGTAGAATGTTTTGCACCACAATATTCATACTATCTAATAGAAGGCAGTCTTCTGTGACTGCAAATAGACAAAATAAGAAGGTAAAAATGAGTAGCAGAAGTACCTCATGTTAGTAGCTTCCAATGCTTTGGTGGCATCATCTTGTGACTCAAACTGAATGAAAGCAAAATTTCTTCTGATCCTAACATTCAAAACTTTTCCATATGGTTCAAAATGCCTTTCCAGGTCCTGCATCCTAGTGCTAATTGGATCAAAATTTATGACAAATAAAGTCTTTGCAGGCCTTGAGTTAGCCGATGATCTCCTTGAACTGCCCGACCTACCACCACGTTCTTGCTGCAAGGAGAGATTAGTCAAATTGAGTAACATTTAAAAAAAGATTTCAGTATTTGATTTATTGCGAGCAACCTTCGTCCACTCAACACGTAGACGGCGTCCATGCCTGCCAAATTCTGTCCGGTCAAGTGCACGAATTGCATCCTCAGCATCACGTTCATCTTCCATGTAAATGAAGGCAAATCCTGGAAGAGAAATAAAAAGGAATTTAAATTTAACAACAGTATTAATAATGATACCCTCCAAGAAGAAACTGACAATTAATTATGCTAATGGCTCCAGCAAAATTCTTAGCCTGCAAACCAATAAAACAACATCTGGGCATATCTGTGAAAGTTTAAAACTAAGGACCAGATAAAACAGGAACAGACCTCATGCGTTGAACTAAATGATGTCAGGAAACAAGAATCCAAAGGTAGGTCTCTTGAGGCAGGACAAGGAACAAAAGGCCTTCTCCATCTATTCTCCAACAGGGTCGCGATATCAGCATGAAAACATGATTGGATTGGGAGACTGACAATGTTCATGAGAAATGGAAGGAAATGGTGGCTTGGAAAATGTTTCCATGTGAATCAGGTGCCATTGTAAATAGTGGTTCGGACAAGCACTTCTGAGAAACATAATACAAACTCGGACAAAGGCAGGAAAGGTGATGCACATCCCGTCAATCAGGAAGAGCATGGCATGTGTGTTCCAAGATAATCCTGCGCCAAAAAATTGTTGAGTATGGAGTCTTACCCTTCAATAACTACACGGTAAAACTTACCCAGATTCCAATATCCCTGTAGAACTCAACAAGCGAGCATCCATCACCATATCATGCGGTCTGGAAATAGTAACAATATTACAACCAAGGAATTGATGCTGTTCAAACACTTCACCTTTACAAAAGGAACACATTCCCCCACTTGAAATGGCATTGCACAGAAGGATGCGTCCGCATGGCTCCAAACTAGTTATTATTATATGCGTTTATCATTAGAAAGCACTAAATATACAAATAACTAATCATGCTTCAGCAGAAAAAACTTCATAGAATGGCTAAGTTGTAGTTCAAGGTGTGTTTTACCCTTCAATAACTACACTGTTAAAACTTCACTGTTGAGTATGGAGTCTTACACTTCAATAATTACACTGTTAAAACTTATTCAGATTCCAATATCCCTGTAGAACTCAACAAGTGAGCATCCATCACCGTATCATGTTGTCTGGAAATAGCCACAATATTGCAACCAAGGAATTGATGCTGTTCAAACACTTCACCTTTACAAAAGGAACAAATTCCTCGGCTTGAAATGGCATTGCACAGAAGGATGTGTCCGCATGGCTCCAAACTTGTTATTATTCTGTGTTTATATTTAGAAACCACTAACATACAAATAACTAATCATGCTTTAGAAGAAAAAACTTCATAGGATGGCTAGGTTGTAGTTCAAGGTGTGTTTTCACCTGAGATTCGTGGGGCAGCATCATACGATATTGTCATATAGATAGTAAATTAAAATTCCAAGTAAATGAAGTACATAGCATGCTAAAAACATGCACAACATGGTAAACATTGCCAATGCTTGTTCGGTAAGCAATGTTTGGTAACCTTGTGAATTCAGGTGGCCAACCTCGTATAATAATATTAAGAATAATCCAAATCATGAGATGAATCTTGATTTAAAAAAAGCCAGTCTCTCAAAGAGGAAATGTTGCCTCATGAAATTCATCAAGTCAATACATGCTCAACGAATGCACATGTTAAGCACTAATCATATGTCAAATCATCACCTCTAACCTAGAAGTATACTCAAGGTAAATGATGCACTAGAACCACGTAATAAACAATTGGAAAGAGGAGTTGCAAAAAGACACCAATCTAGTGTCAGTTAGGGCTGTCAGGGTAATAGAATCTGCTCTCATAATGATGGAAAGTAGGAGCATGAATAATCTAGTTAACAATAAATGGAAACATACAGTTACCTGACTTCATATCGACCCTGTCAACCTTCCCATATCTGCCAAAAAGCCGCTCAAGTTCTGATTGGCGAGCATCATATTCAAAGTTGCCACAGAAAATGGGCCTCATCACGTTCAATCGCAATAGGAGACACGCAAGTGAACCTTCAATTACAACGGCAAATAAGTATAAATATCTTTCTCAAAGACTTGGACAGAAACCAAAGCATTAACAAAGCAACTAGAATCGGTATCTGCAAACGATTATCACACATAAGATTAAACCAGACATTGATTAGTCTACTAACATGCAAGAGACAACTCTCCTTTTTTAGAATAAAGGACATAGCTTATTCCTATATTAGATTAGCTGCACTAAAGTCGGAAAAGATAGTAAGCAAAATGATTTGATCGAAAATTTTGGGGAGAAAAATTATTATTAAAATAAAACAAACAACATTACTGTGTTCACAATGCATAAAAAGCAGAAACAGATTTTTATTCTTTGAATGCTAAAACTTTCTGAATCTCATGTTTCAAAAAATTAAAAGCAAATAGCTGATATGGAGAGCTTGCAGTCCAAGAAGCAACAAAAGGAGAAGGAGAACCCCTACACCTCTCTCCTACATTCAAAATTCTATTTGCTAATGGCAGCTGCAAACCATATTGCACTCCCTAATGTTTTTAACATTTACAATATAATTTCTCAAATAGCAGCATCAATGATAAATCGAGTATATTTCTCTTTTCAGAGATTTATACTAACTACACTATTATCAATAATACTTAGCTCGAAAAGATATTGAGTGCTGATATGTCAAACACGGAAATCATGCTTGAGGCGCTCAAATTTTCCATCTAAAAAAAGGTTTTTCACAAGTGTGAATTGCCTGGCTTACTCAGGATAGGGATGGTTCCAGATAGACAAAATATTGTGTGCAAACAATCTACAAGATATAAAATAGAATCACAATGACAGACATCATCTTAAAAGGTTATTTGCATAGATGCATCAATATATAAGGCTTCAGGTATTGTTTATCTTTAAATTTGGTACAGAATGCCTTCTTGGACAAATTCACTGACTAAACTGACTACTTAGCACTGTGGTATTTGTGATGAGAATATTTTAAGGCTTACTTTGATAATTGATCTTTTGACTATTATACTTAGCGCTATTTTGCCAACCATAGTAAACAGTCTGTATCAAGGCTGAAAGTTGTTAAAGGTTAAAGAGGAAAAAAGAAAGGAGGTAACATCCTACCATCTGATATCAAGGATGTTGAATGGGAGAAAAGAGTAACTCCAAAGACTAAAATGTTTTAACAGGACATAAATATAATAGAAAGTAAATTTCTTCCCCTCATAAAATATATATAGGAAAATGGGAAATGAGATCCTAGTGGAGGAAAGTTCCTACTTTAGCAGCTCAAACACATCATGGATCATCCCAATGAATTATCTGCGTGATCCTCATACATTAATATGTATGAAACAAATAATTTTTTTGAAGACTTCATCAATGCACTGAGTGGTTGCACAGTGATTAGTTCTGAGTATGGGCCAATTTGGTTACAATAAATTGAAATTCCACGGATTCCATAACTTTGGTCCAAATTCTCTTATTTGGATGGCATGAAATTGAGTGAGTGACAGATAAGAGTAAATTCAAAGCGACATGTCGATATGTAATTTAAGAAGCCAACACAATTCCTTTTATGGTCTCACCATTGGCACTTGATAAACTACATTGACCTATTTCTTTTAAGAGCATCAACACCAAATATTCAACCTCATAAAGCTGAATTGAAGGCCTATCTGAACTTGTCACTCTCTTAGAAGCATTGGTGGAACCTCCAGTTTGGAGTCTCCCTATCATCTGAGATATGGCTTCTAAGGATAAATAGTGGTTGTATTAGCCATCTTGCAGTTATCATTATTCATAAGAACCATACATCAATGATGATAATTAGTGTTGCAAACAGATAATTAGTGGTTCAAACCAAATTAGCTGGTCAAAGATGGGAACAAGCTTCTTCACTTCCAAGTCACAACACAAGTTGAAAATAGGAAGAAGTAGAAAAGTGGACTCTTGCAACTACTAAACAACTATGACAAGCCCCATCAAATAAAAGGATCAAGGATTGCGTACCTCGCGATACTGGCTTCAGACAGTTAAAGCACATTTTTGACCTACTTTAACGTGAAGACCCATTGAGAATCATGCAATCATTTTATTTCATGAGACTGGCCAGATCAGGACCAGTTTTTGAGTTTCAATACAACGGTAGTCCATTGTCTGCTCGCCTTTAATCAGTATATCTCATCTTAACACTCTTACCAATGGCACAATGACCACAAAGGCTCAACAAGTCTACAATAGTGCTTTTTGCTGTAAACTTGCTGTTTTTTTCTTTTTTCAGTTTACTATTTCTTGGCATTGATGTTCTAATGTTTGTTATTATATTTGCTCATGAAATTTGCATGATTCATATGATTCATTGTTCATGTTTATCATTGTTTTTATTGTATTTATTGCATATAAGCTCATTTAAATCATTCACACATACAAAAAATAATGTCTCCGGACTTGCACTCTAAATATGGTGGTAACTTCAACTAAACTCAAAAAGGAAATATATTTTATATTCATCTTAAGGAAAGCTCAAAACAGGGAAATGATAAACAAGTAGATAACAGAAATTTCCAATAATTTTTTTCCCAAACTTATGGACAAGATTAACAAATCCATCAAACTTAATATAATTTTCGTTTAAAAAAATAAAAATAGTGGCTGCCAAAACCATTACACGATGTTGAGGACTACACAAAAGTCATTCTTGGCCACCAAATCGCATCAACATTTACTGCAATAAAACCTATTGACACACAGACACGGCCATTCTAATCTCAAAGATTGAACAAAGGGGATATATATTACTCTAAAGAACAGAAATTACTCTTCCTAAATTTACATTATACGTTACATTGACAAAAAGATCTACATATAAGCCCGTGCTAAGAATCGACCTGAGGCTCGAGGTGTTATAAAACAAGATAAAAACAAAAATTTAGCGTTTCAATTCCAATAAAACCGATTTCTTGAACAAAAAGAATAGAAAACAAAAATGTATGTGATCTAAGTTAGAGATTAACGCCTAACAATTATTAAACAGAAAACAAAAGGAACATCAAATGGATCTTTAGAGTTTGGACATAGATCTCACCTTCGAATCGAATGAGCATATGAAACCTAACCCAATGGCGAGAGAGCGCGGGCCAGAGGTTAAAATTATGCAAAGCCAGCTAATGAGCCGTACTTATATTAGTGATGAGCTGTTAGAGACCGCCACGTAGGGGGTCTCGGTTAGAACAATCACCGTGCAGGAGCAGGGAACGCTGTCATACGGATTGGCACGGTTGGCATAGACCGTGGGAGAGCTCATTTATTTTTATTTTATTTTTTTTTTCCCCTTCTTCTTTCTCTTTCTCTTTTCACTTTTACACGTCTATTTTATACTATAAATTTTCTCACTTCTAAAATATTATAATTAATTTTATAGTGATAAATTTACTTATAATAATTATAACTTAATGTATTAAATTTTGGTGCCATATATCTTACTAACAGTTAATTATAACTCAAAAATGTTATTTCAAAATTAACGTTTAATTTCATATTGTTTTATGATCAACTTTTCCACTTTCACGTTCACATTACTAAGCAAATATCGAAAAACACATTAACAGAGACGGACGACAAAATGCGGACTGGACAATCGGTTTACATGTTGACATGGTCAAAAATATGGGTCCATATGGACCCCACAAGTCATCAAGATTGTTTCCGGTATTTCGATAGCCATCCAACAATCATTTGATAAATTACAAAACTTTCTTTCTTTATATTGTCGGGTTGTGGCTTTTTATTTTCTAAATTATAAAAATCGTTTCTTTACCTTCTTGAAGGTAATTTTTTTATGCTTTTCATTTAAATGAGTCACATGAGTATGATGTGATTTATTTAATCCTTTTAATTAATTCAATAACTGATTTTTTTTAAATTAATATGTCATTAATTTGAATTTTCTCCTAATTCTTCTTTTTTTCCGAAGCACCCTAATTTATTGAGATAATGGCAATAATGAGAAAGAACGAGAACAACTTAGGATGATAATGGTGTTGATAAAAAGAAAGATAAGGAAAGAGATCTCGGCTAGGGTTTGAATTTGAATTGAAAAAAAATGAGTTAGGTGTTGATGGTGGTGGTAGAGGGCTCGAGGAGGGAAGGGGTGGTGATGGGCTTGAATAGGAGGAGGTGTTAATGGGGCAGGAGAGAATGGTGGTGGTGTGTTTTAAAATTAATTTAAATTGAATTAATAATTGTAAACACAATTGTGATGTTTAAGAGACATAATTAAGATTAGTGGGAGTTAAAATAACTAAGAGATCAATTTAGGGGGCACGTGACTCTCTTGACGAAAATTTAATGAAAGTTACGCTCACGAGGGTAAATGTGAAAGGGGGCTTTCTGCAATTTACTTTTTTCGAAAAAAAGGGGCAATGAAAAACATTTCATCTCAAACAGAAAACTCATTATAGAAGGAAAGAGTTCCCTAGAACCTGAGATCCGCTTATTGAATCAATCTTGAGAATCATTAAAAACATCCCTAATAGAATTAAAGGCAAAATACACTAATAGTATCCAAAGTTTTCTTATTTTGCAGAAATGGTACGCAAATTTTTTTTATTGGCACTTTGGGTACCAAAAGCTTGTTTCTAACGGAACAGGCTAAAGTTCTAACGTGGGAGGGTAAATTGACCCGTTTGCCCTCCCTTTATTTCTAAATTAACTCTTATTAGGACCAGCTACAATTTCCCCAAATAAAAAGAAGGAAGTGGAGAAGGAAATAAGCCTTATTGTCGGTGCACTCTTTAAATGATAACGACTTCACGAGAGACAAGAACAGCCGATAGGAAAAAATTAAATTAGTTATTTAGACAGATAAGAAGGAAAGAAAAGTGGTGATATTGGAGCTTGAATCTAAGGCAACATCTACTAGTTTTCCGGACGTAGAAGGTTTGAATCAAAGAAAAGAGATATGAGTTTGTAATTCTAATTAACTAGCCCAATCGGTTCAAAGGAAGAAGATGGGGATATTTTTGTCAGAATTTAGTGTTACGTGACCCACACGGGAAGGACCTTTAGCCCAACGGGGACTTTGGTTCCCATGTGCTAATAAAAAGAACGTGGGTACCTTTTATGCAAAACATGGAAATTATGCATGGGAACTATTAGTGTATTTTTCCGTAGAATCAATTATTTGAAATCTATTAAATCCCCCTTCTACGTTACATACAACATTACTTGCCTTTACTTGTTCCTAACGACCTTCGTACCTCGCATACATCAGCATTTGTATATTACGCGCTTAAATATCTTTTATTGAGAACCACTTTGTAGTAGAGATTCGAAGCATCGACCACACATTTGGAGTGCGAGTATCGCTAAGCAC